>OZ020258.1:1773917-2362092 GCA_963971285.1 Astropecten irregularis | reverse complement strand
AAACGATTTTCGGTCGTTGTTTTACTCTTTTTTTTGGGGGGGGGGGGGGGGGAAATACAGCATTTCAGGCAGAAGACTTTTAACGGTATGTTTATACCATCACCATCTTTATATCATGTAAGTTATAGGTACTGTAAATCTGTGGAAATGTCTGTTTCGGTATGCTACCAAAGTATGATACTACCTTTAACTGCAAAATAGTTTCAAAATGTCAAGAACAACCCGACCTAGCTTCGACGGTACGACGTGACGCAAGAATGTGTACCAAAGTAATGGGAAGGCAGTATACTACAGAGCCGTTGCGCCGTATCTTCAATCGTCGCGTGTGAACGTCGCCACAACGTGCGTCGTAAAATAGTACAACACAAAATATTAAACCATAGTCTCATATCTGTCTTGAATATTAATGAATATTATGTTATAATATCTTACCAAGCACCGCCGTTTAGTTGGCCTAGAGACCGTCCCAGATACAATTTCCAGAATTCCAGAAGCTATGTGAAACTTCAGGAAGGGGGGGGGGAGAGAAAAGAAAAAGAAAAATGTACAAATCAAAAACAGAAAATGTCATCTTGGAAAGACCCTTTGATGATAATTTTGCACAAAAATTTAGTATCAGTCCGCGTCCCATTTCAAAAGAAGCTTACCGGCACAGCGAGTGCCATCACAGACATAGAAAGGACGATCTCCGTTATGCAATTATAAGAAGAATCTGAACCCATAGCCCAAAATCCGTACATGCCACCGAGTCCCGCGAAGATAAGTTGCAAAATCCCGAGGGCTATCACCGGGCGACGGTGCCGACTACGCCGTGGATAACCACGGTATGACGGCTGGTGGAGTTGGACCATCCCTGGTCCTGGCACTTGGACGGACTGAGCAGTCTGCATGATTCTGTTTATGAGTAAAGATAAAAAACAAAACAATTCTGACAGAATTTTACGGGAAGTAAGTTGCGAAGTGGAGCTTTAACCCTAATCCTCTGCATCGATCTACCTCATACGAGAGATGCTGTACCACATTAATAAGATGGACTGGATCACTGGATCATAAACCGATCATTACCACATAAATCACACTGTGGTGTATTGTGGTATTCACATTTGCCACAGGAAAAACCATGTGCGGTAAACTGTGGTATATGCAGGATGGTTAGAGTTAATTATCCGTTGAGGTAATAGTCATATACGCCGGTGCATACTCACGGCAGTGAACGAGCTTATACTTAATTTGGCTGATTAGCGTCTTGAGTCAGAGACTAGTGGGTTTTACTTATACTCTTGGATAGTCCATTGCCTTGCCTTGTAGGCCCATAATATTGTACAATGTTTGTACCATGCAGCCACTGGCTTGACTTAAATTATTAATAATCATGGCCTTTATACATAAAAATAAAATAAAATGAAGCCAAAATGTTTTACTTACTTATCATTCAATGTTTCCTAATTTAGTATCAATATTCTCGATCTGATCTGCGCAAAACAGAGCATCCAAAATGGCAGACTGCCTAAAATACACTCTTTATTGAGAGAATGGGAACAAAGTCCCACTATAATCATGAGTTCTACATGGTACAATGTGGCTACATGCTGGGTACAGAGTGCAAATGTCAATTACACTTAGTAGACAATCTTTGATTATTAATGATTAACATTACAATTATTACATTCGCTGATAAACTAAAAACATTAACACTCTGGTAAATCTTTCAACGCTTCACCCCTACACCGTAAAATACTGTGTTAAAAAGTTTTAAACAATCGAAGCTGTTCATGTATAAACGACGCACTGAAAACCTTTGAAAATTTTTCAAATTTTTCATAATGTTCCGACACCCTAATAATCGGAATAGTGTTGGGTATCGATTAACAAAATAACTGTTCCTCTAACGGTCAGTTATTCGAATAATCGGTATCTAGAAAAACGGGATAAGTATAGCATTGACACAATCGACCAACACAAGAAATTTCGCTCAATATGGCCCTCAATATGAGTATACATCATTGGTTTGGTCGGAGCTGAAAGTCTTCAAATTTGAGTAGAAGTCAGAGATAAACGTTTAACGCTAGGTTCATTCAACATATAAACCTTTTCAACATTAACAAAACTATATGCGTGCATTCGGAACAGTCTAATCAAATTTATCGTAAAAATAATTATGTTAACAGAGGAAGGTTCAATGATTGTTAAAATCTTGGTTCGGTTACAAGTCATGTATCAGCAAATAATTGGGTTATAAAGTACTATATATGCAACTATATGAGGGACTCGCATTTCACCGATGGGAGACTTTTGAGAACCAGTCTTCATGTCAACAGCGTACGCGCACGCAATTGTGAGCATGCGCGCGTTGTTCTGCGCCTGCGCTGTTGTGCGTGCGCGTGCGCTGTTGACTTGAAGACCGGTTCTCAAAAGTCTCCCATTGGTGAAGTGATACACAGCAAATGGAAATTTCGTTGTTAACCCTGTTTTTATTAAGACTGAAATGTCATGCTTAGCAAATTTTTGTGCTAAGCAGCGCCGTGAAATTTGCCCCAGGGTTCGACTCCAGCTTGGGTCGCATGTGACTCGAGTCGTAATTGCCTCTGTCTGTCCCGCGCTACGGGGATTTGTCTCCGGGTTCTCCGGTTTTCCTCTCTGCACAAAAATCAAACCCTTTCGATTTACTACAGAACATATAATGATATTGTGATGTAACAAATATAAAAATATGCATTATGTAAATGTGTTCAAACAATCTAATTTGGCATAAATATTTGAAACAAAACGTTAATCGTACGTCCCTCCACTTTAGTTCGGATAAAATGCGTGTAAAAGTTTATATAGATACGGTTAAACAAGTGAAAGTAAATCATTGTTTGACAGAAAAATGTTTGTGTTTGGGTGGAAATATTGATCATAAACATAGTACCATCGTCCGTCTGCGTAAGCAAAATTAACGTCCTTGCTATTAATTCTGATCGATCGACCCTAGAGGGCGCTGTTTATGTATCACATAAGACCTCCATGCATGACTGGTTTAATTAGTGATAAGTAACCTTGACTAATCGTTATAAGTAAAGATAAAGCCACTTCTACCATTATTTACTAGTTAACCATGGTTTATGGATTAGTTGAATGCACGGATTAAATAAAATTGACTTAATGGAATTCATCTTAGGAAAAGAACCTTGCAGATTATTCTATATAGCCAACGTTAATTAGTATATGCCCAATTAACCATGTACTACATCACAGTATTTAATTTAATTGCAGCACTACTGTTTTAATTTCACATCGAGTTCAAGAAAAAGGCATCTCCTTAAATCACGGTACAATAACTGACAAATTCGTGCATCACATTTTTTGAAAATGGGGTGAAATTATAAACAGCCCCTTCTCTTTGTTTTAACGGAATTAAAGAAATAATGAAATCAGTCAGAGAAAAACATGAATTGCCTGGGGACAAATCATGACAATTATCACTGAAACAAAATCATGAAAACAACTCGAAGCAATTAATATTAGGGGGAAAATAAAAATGAGAAAAAGTCATCTTTTTGGGAACATGCATGCTCAGAAAAATTATACAATTATTCAGGAAAAACAAGCTTTCATTGACAAAAACATGTCTTGAAATCGGTGAATTTTGCGGCCCTTAAAATGATTTTTTAGTATATGTATAGCAACTGAAACGAGTGTCATTATAATATAATTATGGCCGCCATGATGTTTATTTCAGTTGTGTCGCTGTTATTAAACAGATATTATTTCCTCGTCAGTGGTCGATTATTTGACGATTGTACAATGATGGACCTACGTGCAGAGACCAACGCTACGTCGCAACCATTCTTCCCCAGTATTTCACTTCAATAGAAAAAAAAAGAACAAGGGAAAAAGGGAGACTATATACTGTGGAATATAGAATGGTTGTTATGGCAACCGGTGACGCGGTAGTCTGGGAACACCACCTGCAGAGAGAGAGGTTGACTTGTTGAATTGAGTGAAATGAATTGACGTGCGGCTGCTGTACTTGCTGTAGCTGCATACATTTGATCATATTGACCTCTGTGTTGCTCCTTTACCCATTGCCACTGGATGGAAGGTTTTCTATGTCATTGAACACAGAATACGTGTATCTGGACGTGAATGCTAGAACTAATTTTGTGTTCGTCGGCGTAGATTTTGGACCTTCTCATCAGACGCAAGACCATTCAGCGTTTTCACTGCAGTGACGGCCGGTATCTACTATCTACACGAGTCGAAAGGCCAGGCCATGATTATGGAGACCGACTTTCTTCATGCACGTTGAGACCTAAATGCTTAAAAATTGTGGTTCAGGTTTGATGAAAATAACCATAGTAGAAGGTCGAATTCCAACCACTGTGGACATTGTTGCGTTGTTGCAGTTGCGTTGGTGTTTGCAGTGGTGCTGCATGTGGTGGTGGTGTGGTATTTCACGTATTGCTGAGATGACATTGAAAGGAAGATAATACTCGACTTCTCTGCAAATGACGATATAATTCGAGGTTGTAAGGATTCTAGTCAAACGAATTGTCATCATTTTTGGTGCTTCTAACGCGCAAGCGTCTGCTTGCGTCACAATATCCGTCTGCGCGCGCACTTAGACAACGAGAAGACGCGCGCGTCTTCATAACGACACAACGCAACGCATACCCACCCACCACAACCTCACGCACGATCTTGGAGGGCCGACCGACAGCGTACGGCAGTCCACTTGACCTTATAGAAGGTTCGCCACTGGATATCAGGTAGGATACATCTTCATTCCCCTTATCAGTGGGCAAATTGTAATTCTTTTCATCCTTAAATCACCAAATATTTTGAAGGAATACAGCCTCAATCCACCAAATCCCTTATAGGTATAATACATGATTGGTGACGGTCACAGAACAGCACTCACACTTTAATTTGTCGCCAATCCAACAGGTACATGAGATTATCACAAACCTGTTCAAATTTGAGCTCAATCGGACATCTGAATCACGACCGGACTTAACTTTTCTTATAAAATATAAAGAATGGTTTCGATCGTACCCAGAGATCAAAACTGTTTTCGGTCGTTGTTTGACTATTTTCTGGATAAATACACCATTTCAGACGGAAATATTTTAACATTATGTTTCTACCAGCACCATCTTCATACCCTGAAGGTCATGCGTAAATCTGTGGACATTTCTGTTTGGGTATGTTACCAATCATGTACTGTACCTTTAAAAACCGTATAAGCACATGCAGTGTTCTCCACTCTACAGCCTGCAGATCATTATGTAGGCTTCCCTATATACCGCGTCTTTCCATTTCTTGTTATTTTTATCATGGACATTTCATCCTTATGTTTTGTTAAACGCTGGTACAATTATGATCGATTATGCAAATTGTCACAGAAATGGTTCTATTGATTTGTTCATGAACTGTATGTGTTTCTATGGTTACAAACCAGTTTCGGAGAAACTGTTCTCTGCTTCACATTTTCCCTTTGAATGTAATAATCATCATATTTTGGAAGCGTACCAAGACATACATTTTCAAAGACGTTTACCGATAGCTTATTATAATTTGCCTGAAATGATGTTAAAAAAAACCAGAAGAAGAGTAAAACCAAAGACTCAAACCAGTTTTGATCTCAAGGAGGTTTGACAATACTGTGTGCGTTTTCTTTTCTGTTTTCTCAAAAAGTGGCCATCGTATGGGACTGGAAATTTTCAAAAATGACTGTTACTGTATCTTCCTTGATATTTTTGCCCATGAATCTGCATTTTCTTTGACAAAAACCAAAGTATGATATTACCTTTAATTGTGGCCCAAAATTTACATTGGAAGCTTGTAAGGATATTCCATACCGAAATACGGAAACAGTAATCTTCACAGATCTACCGATAACTTACTGGGTATAAGATGGTATGATGTTACCTTTAAACATCTCTACAATAATAATTGGTCATTGGTCTTGTGTACATCCTATTCCATCATAAAAGGATTCACACATATACAGCGATCACCCTGATGACAACTTGAGTGCACCTTGTCTTCTCTATAGTCAATAGCAATTTTCTAACAGGTGTATGGGGTGTTTTAAATGGCATGTACAATATTGGTAAAGGTGACAGAGCAGCTGCAGGCTGCTCATAATTTGATTTGTCATGGAATAAAAACAAACCTGTGAAATTTTCAGCTCAATTGATCATTGGAAACAGTAGACAAAACTCGAAAAACCATTGCAATTGTTGTACTAAAATTATGTGGGAATAGCTGTGTCATTTTAACAAGATAAAAAATGCTTTCATGGTTTTATTCCTTTTTTTTGATAAATACAGCATTTTAGGCAAAACATTTTTACAGTATGATTGTACCATTTAAGTTATACGTAAATTCGAATCTTCGACCAATGTTGTATGCCCTTTAGAGGTAATAATATACTTTTGATTTTGTCAAAGAAATACAGATTCATGGGCAATAATATCAAGGAAGATACAGTAACAGTCATCTGTGAAAATTCCAGTCCCATACGGTGCCCACTTTTTGAGAAAACAGTGAAAAACGACCACAGTATATCCTAAGTCTCTTCTCTTTTAATTGTGATCTTTAAAAGATCAACAATATTTCTGGCCACTGGTTTTGCTCATTTCAGGATTATAGCATTTCAGGCAGAACAATTTTAACGGTATATGTTTCTACCATCGCCATCTTTGTACGTTATAGGTAAATATGTGAAGAATTCTGTTTCGGTATGCTGCAAAGTATGATACTACCTTTAAGGCCCTCTCTATACCATGGAAAATTATAATTAGGCAGTTAACGCGTGTACTTCATTAGACATTATAATGGTTTTCATTGTCAGCATGATAATGAACGGATTACCGCTGCGGGCCAGAAAATTGACATGTGATCATTGCATTATTAACTATACATGGCTCTATCTCTCTTGTTGAGTGCAAGTATGCTATGCATAATAGGCTGCCATTTTATTCCATTCGTTTATACAAATTACAAGAGACATCTCGGAGAGTTTTCTTGTTATTTTTTTTTCTCAATTTGCCTTGAAGCTAAGTACAGTTCGCCATTGTTGTTGTTGTTATTGTGTTGTGATTTTATTTATTTGTTATGAGGAGAAAGTAGTCATTCCAATTGACTAGTTTTTAAACTGCACATGATAAGACCTATGCAGATTTTAAAGGTAGTATCACACTATGGTAACATGCCGAAACAGAAATCTTCACATTTTTACTTATAACGTATGCCTGAAATGCTATATTTATCCAGAAAAGAGTAAAACCAGTGACCACAATTATTTTTGATCTTTTAAAGATAAAAAAAGAGAGAAAAGACTGGCAATTTTCACTGTTTTCTCAAAAAGTGGGCATCGTATGGGACTGGCATTTTCACAGGTGACTATTACTGTATCTTCCTTAATATTTTTGCCTATAAATATGTATTTCTTTGACAAAAAACAAAGTGTGATAATACCTTTAATCCAAAATGGTGTTCACGTGTTTGAAAACACGTGTTTTTATTCATTTTGTTTTGCGTGCAAATCCATGCACCATCTTGTCTAATGTAAATATCTTTTACTGACCAAGTAATTTTTTAAATTGCCCATAACAAGTCCTATATGCATCTCTGATGTTTCTCGGGGAAGGCCATTATGTTTTGTAATTTAATTGCTTAGGTTTCGTTGAGGTTTTTGTGGAACTTTGACATCTGCATGTTGATTATGCTCCCCTGTGTCCCTGGTGTACATAATAATCAATATTGTGAATAAATCATTTCAATTATTTAGAAGGGCGCACTTATAAATATATGTCAAAGGTACTATCATAATTTGGTAGGAAACCAAAACAGAAATTTAACAGATTTAACTATAACTTACAGGGTATGAAGATGGTGCTAGTAGAAACATACCGTTAAAATGTTTCCGCCTGAAATGCACATTTTGTAAAGAAATTATTAAAGAAATTTTTGATCTTTTAGAGATCAAAAATAAAAGAGAAAAGACTTAAGAAATACTGTGGGCGTTTTCACTGAAAAAGTGGGCACCGAATGGGACTTAAATTTTCACAGATGACTGTATCTTCCTTGATATTTTTTCCCATGAATCTGCATTTCTTTGACAAAAACCAAAGTATGATATTACCTAACTGAAATTTCAAGCTTAGCAAATTTTTGTGCTAAGCAGGGCCGTGAAATTTGCCACTAGACTTATACGTAGTGTTTGTTAACAGGGGTGTGGATAACTATGCTGTCACGTGCTTGACTACCGACACCGAACCATGGGATGTTGTAGCGGCGATAACCGGGTCAAGCCGTTCAAGGTAGGAACTTGCATTTCAGATAGTGTATTGATTTGATTTTATGATTTAAAAAAAATTAATGTTTTGGTCATTTTGGTTGTTCATTGGGGCGAAGTGTCCCCGTTGGGGCAATTTAGCTTGAGGCAATTTTGATGATAATTTTTTTTTTTATGTCGATAAAAATATGCTCAAGAAGTTGATTTTTGCTTTCTTGGGAGAAAGAGGAAATGGACAGTGGACCAGTCTACTGCCCCAATGACGTCATGGTCAGCTACTGGCATGGTTTCCATGGTGCGCTTAATACGCTCGCGCGTTTCAGCGCGTTGTGCGTTAGTAGTGCGCGAACGCGTCGCACAAACAGATGTGTAGTTTGTCAACAGAAACGAAAGCAAACCCACATCGTGCGTGGTCCGGTGCTCAGCTCTGAGCAAGTCATGCCGTGATCTGACGGCACTGGACGGTATACCGCACCGTGGGTTGTGGGGTGCTGGGGTTCACATCTCTCCAGAGTCGATTTAGCCGACATTACGATTGCAATTTGTCTCGTACTGACCCGAAGAAACCGTTGGTATGAGTTTAAAGTACGAGATAACGACATCGTTGGACGGTTCACCAACTAAGGATGACTTGGGAGAAAGCACAACGGAAAATAAATCGGTATCAAATTTCATTTTAGGGAGCTAAAATTTTCAGTCTCGTATAAAATAGTCGATAATTTTATTTGTATGCTAAGGTAAAACTGTCTCATTTAGTTTTGTTTGGGGGAGCATTGTGCTTCGCTTTAGAAGCCCAAAGCCCGCTCTTCACAATAAGAGATAATTTTATGGTCGTCTGCCCAGGGCCCAATTTCATGGAATCCGTTACAGTTAGCGAATATTCTTCGCTTACGGTAGCAGAATTGTTTTGGTTACGGTTAGCGTATTTCACGGAAGAGTTTCCTTTTTGGTAACGGTAAGCAAGGAATTTGTGCAGAATGCATACGACAGCGCGTTAGCAGAAAATGATCACGGTTACCCTAGAAATTCTTTGCTAACCGAGAGTCTTGCTTGTACGGATTCCATGAAATAGATTTCAAGCGTAACAGTGCCCGTGAAATACGCTAACCGTAACCAAAAATATTCTGCTACCGTAAGCGAAGAATTTTTGCTAACGGTAACGGATTCCATGAAATTGGGCCCAGGTCATTCTCTCTGTTCTGGATAAAAATGACACCATTTTTTGAATTATTTTCAGGCTGAAGGAGTAGATCAGATTGATGATGGATTTGACGGCCCCCTTGACAACCGTAGCTGTCGTGACGTCATCTGCCTCATCATCTTTCTAGCCTTCTGGGTTGGCATGGTAATTATTTTGCCTTGTGTTAATTTCCTTGCATTTTTTTCTATCTTTAACAGCAAATGTCCCTATGTCGTCGCACTTAATTACTATCTAAAATATATTTACCATTGTTTCATTCAGAGTGCTCGGGCCGATTTCAGAAAACTTTTTTTTAGATCAATCTTCACAATGTGACAGTAGTTCTCAGTATTTTGTACCTTTCATAGTAAATTGTGCTGTGACATCATACTTTGCTATAGCAATTGAGATTGTTTCACGATTTTCATCTAACGTTTTGCTCGTGCTTAATATCTTTGCTCTTATAGGGTTACATCGCCGTAGTGTCTATTCTAGAGGGACAGCCGGAACGCATCATATTTGGAGCCGATAGTTACGGCAATGTTTGCGGCCGAGACAACCAGGACATACCCAATGTCACATTATCCGGACAAGACCACACCGATCGACCGTAATTAAAACTAAAACTCTTCTTTCTTAATGTTGTGGTATCCTTAATGTCTTTACATTATTTACGATGTACATAGACTCAGTGACTGTTTCGATTGATCGTAGTTTAGCAGATGTGCCATCTACAAAAATTAAGGCAATTATTTCAGAGAAACGTTGTAAATGTCAGGAGGCGTTTGAATAAAAGAGAGGAATAAGCCAACCAGTCTGAACGGCTGTGGGGCAAATTTCATAGAGCTGCTTAAGCACCAAATTATTTTGCGTAAGCAGCAAAAACCGCGGTAAATAAAATCAGCATGCCAGCTATAACTCCTTGTGAATGTTATGCTCAGCAAACAATGGCCGAATTCAAGTCAAAAGCAGTAAACATCACATGAACATTTTGGTTGTCAATCCTGTTTGATCGAGGAAGGATTTCCATACTTAAGCAAGTATTGTTTTTGCATAAACAGCTCTATGAAATTGGCCCCAACTTACTTAACGCCTGTATTAAGGATGTGAAAAATTTCAGATTTAAATCTGAATTCCGATTCAGAATTTCAGCTCTTTTTGTACACCTGCTCTGTACAAAAGTATGGGAACTTTTAAATTTCAGCTTTTAATTTCCTTGGTGTTTTCAGATTATTTTGTGTGGCCACTCACGATCACATCCCTGAATTATATTACAGAGGTCTCTGTTATAAGTCCCGTGATAGTGAATTTATTTTCACGACTCATTCATTGCACATAGATATGTTTTCACCTTCAATCCGGAGTCTATTGCCAACCCGTCCCTTCCCACGAAGCTACTCTGCGTCTCGGAGTGCCCGGATGTGGTTCTGATGACAATTAGTGACGTGGCCGAGTTGGCGCGCAATCGCTCAATCCTGCTCTGTAATTACAACCTGGGACCGGACGAGTATGCAGGGGCTGGGCAGGGCGGGCTAGCCGCTTGCCCAAACACACCCGTAGATGCAAGGTAGGTGCTTGCTGTGGTTTCATGTGACCGAGGGCAGATTTCAAGGCGCTGATAAGCACAAAAATTTGCTTAGCACAAAAAATGTCTTGCCCTATAAAACAAACAACAGCTAAAAAATTCATTTGATGTTCATGGTCAATGAACAATGGCCAAAGGACAATCACAAGCGATACGCAACACATGGAAATTCGGTTGTTAACCCTGTTTTTATTAAGACTGAAATGTCATGCTTAGCAAATTGTTGTGCTAAGCAGCGACCTACCCCTGTGGGCTCGAACCCAACTCAAGAATTGACCATGCTATATCTAAGCCGTTCGTGCACTTGCTATAAGACCCATGTTAAGTGATCAATGCAATTTTACTGGCAACATGGAGGCAGCCTTGCACTGCAAAAAAGAAAAACTTCGTTAGCACAAGAAACATTGTCTGGTTGTGCCCTTATAATTTACCATCCACAAGAAAATAATGTTGAAAAGTGTAAAGGTGATTGTCAATCTCTAATAGCATTTTGCATTGAACTGATTGCTGTATATAAATGTCATGGGCCTTAATACAGCATAGGGAATGTCTGTGGCAGCTCGCTGATGTCACTTACACCGGTTGATCAACATTTCAAACTGGTAGAAACTCAACATAAATGGAGCCTGACTTTCGTCAGCTTAATCGGCTCCATGAGTCTGTAAGCATCTTAAATTGATGAAATCACATTTTGATCTCCATTTTGGGTGAATTTGTTGTACCCCTTCAGTGTTTTTTATTCTAGGTTCTGAGTGACTCTATTTTCCAATTTTTATTTCCAGTACTCCGATCTTCAACCGGTGCATTCCGTCCAGTGCAGTTGGCATAGCGTCCTCTGTGATTGATTCTGATTGGTTGAAGGTATGACATGAATCTCAAATACTGCAAAAACTGTCACTTTATGTCCCTAAATTTGAATAATTATATGTTTGATTGATGAACTTGTGGGAGTTGTCACCGTGTCCTGAGCTAAGAAACTTTTATTTTCAGGAAGAGAGAGGAATTGTGTAAGAAAACTCGTGGTTGTTGTATTTAAGGCCAATCTCTTGTAAATACTTGCTGAGATGTTATCGATAATTATCTAAGGCGGATAAACATGGACATTCGACAATACATGTACATCAAAAGATTGATACTCATTCTTTTGTTTTCGTATATAACCATCGGTTTGGATAAACATCGTCAGAACAAACACAAAACATTGTTTCAAAGTTCTCCTTCAAAGTTTCACTCAAATGTAAAAGACATTTCATTAATCTATTTCAAGATCTTTATACAAGATTTACAATATCAGCTCAAAGATGATAATGATGTTTTTTGTTGTTGTTATTTTGAAGAGTGCCGTGGCAGACGTTGAAAACACTTGGCGGGAAATTCTCTACCTTTGCCTGATTTCATTCGGTGAGATTGCTGTTCAAATATTGTTGAAAGATAAAACAAATTTGGTCGTTAAAGATGGCTTTTGAACCTCTCCCAAGTTGCATTATGGTATAGGCTCTGTTGTTCAAATGAGAAAAAGCTCAAATTCTATTTTTCTAGATCGAAAATTATAAGTTTCAGTGCTGTATTTGTGGTTAATATTTCCACAATGTTCAACATACAGTGATTGAGGAGATTGCCACATTTTGACTCTTCATTTTTTTCTTCTTAAAAATTGTATCTCAGGTTTGGCAATAGCCGTGTTGATTCTCTTGCGATTCTTCGCTGGTGTCCTGATATGGACCATGGTGTTTGTGTTCGTGGTCGGGAGCCTGGGAGGTACTGGATTTCTGTGGTACTTGTGGTGGCAGGAGAAAGCCATTCTAGATGCGATGTCATCACAAGGTAAGCTGTCTGGGGCCAATTTCATGGAGCTGCTAAGCACAAAAATTTGCTTAGCACAAAAAATGTCTTGCCCAATAAAACAAAACGATGTTATAAAAAATTTCATTTGATATTATTAGTCAGCAAACCTCAGCCAAAGAACAATCACAAGTGAGACACAACAAATGGACATTTGGTTGTTAGCCATGTTTTTACAAAGACAGAAATCTCATGCTTAGCAAATTTGTTGTGCTCAGCAGCGCCGTGAAATTGGCCCCTGATGTACGCCAGGCTTGGAGGAAGTGTATGAGATGCGTGAATAATAAAGAGCGCCACCTTGCGTTCGGGTCGAGCCGCGCGTCTCCTTTCAAATCTGATTTTACTTGCGCCAAGATTAGAAACAGTTACACGTGCGCTTGAGACTATAATTATTACATCATCAATCATGTCGTTTCGTCAGAATCCATGTCAACATTCATTGGAATTTACCATCTTTTTTCAAGATGAGAATGACATGGAATTCACATTCAATGTTTTGCCATCTATAAAAAAGCATGAAAAACTGAAGTTCCTTTTCATCAAACATTATCGCAAACTGTGTTTACATTATTTCAAGCTGATTGACACTTTTGGGCCATTTTTGACCTTGTTTTTGTTATTTCAGTGGCCAGAGAGGAACAAGAACATGCAGTGAATACAAAGCTGGCTTATGCTGGTATAGCAAGTGGAGTGACCGTAAGTCAACTTCCTCGCCTAGTCATTCATCTGAATTTATTGTCAACTGCAACCATTTTCTCTTGTGAGTTTGTTAATCTATCTTTAGAGGATGTTCTTTTAATGTTTTTTATTGTTGTGTAACTCGTACAGTTTATATTGCTACTCGTGCTTCTGATCATGCGCAAACGGATTGCCCTCGTGGTGGCGCTATTCAAGGAGGCTGGCAAGGCGATTGCATCTATCCCGTTCCTGCTCATTCAACCAATCTGGGTGAGTTGTACGCATCCACCAAATAATTATCGATGGTTGTCAATTAATAGTTATATCACACAGCACTCGTGTCGTGCGAAAATAAAGCTTTTGAGCTGAAACTTATACTTTGAACCCGTTTCAATTGGTAATTGGGGTAATTATGCAGATCTTATAGTTCATGATATCGTTTTTTACTCTTTTTTGTTCAGACTATCATTGCCATGGCAGCATTGTGCGCATACTGGGGCTTCGTTTACTTGTATCTTGTGACTGCTGGCCACCCCGAGTTGCAAGAGGAGACTGGTTTTGTAGACTACAAGGACAACGATCTTGCACCGGTGAGAAACGAATAGTATGCAAGTGCGGTTGTTGAGATTTGCCAACTGGCAAAGTATAATAATGGAATTTAGCCAAAATTCTAACCTGAAATGGTCATATTATATAAATAAGCTGAAAAAAAAACATTGAAAAAACAAAACTATTAAATGTAAATGTTATGCTCAGCAAACAATAGCCGAATGCAAGTCAAAAGCAGTAAACATCGCATGAACATTTGGTTGGTAATCATGTTTCCGGGAAGACTTTTCATGCTTAAGCAAATTTTCGTGCTTAAGCAGTTGTATGAAATTGGCCCTGGGCCTTCGTTGCATTTTTTGTCGACATGTCAGATCACTGTAATTTAGAAAATGGTGGTATCAAAATCTGATTCTCTGGGCTTGTCTTGCTCAGTTTGGCGCCAAGTTTAATGGCTGTCATTTGAGTGTAATAACATCCAAATATTTTCAGAACCACTTCCACTCTGCATAAGAGGAAAACTTGTCAATACTATGTAAGGTGTTTTTATTTGTTTGTTATTTGTTTGTTTGTTTGTTTACTTGCTGCCTTTAGTACATG
Organism: Astropecten irregularis; assembly: GCA_963971285.1. Classification (NCBI taxonomy): domain Eukaryota; kingdom Metazoa; phylum Echinodermata; class Asteroidea; order Paxillosida; family Astropectinidae; genus Astropecten; species Astropecten irregularis. The sequence continues at coordinate 2,347,374 of OZ020258.1, read as the reverse complement.
TGGTGGTATCATCTGTTTGGACTGCTCTGGGGTTCTCAGTTTCTGATCGCCTGTCAGCAGTGCGCCATAGCGGGCGCTGTTGCCGCTTGGTTCTTCGCCAGGGACAAAGGTCAACTGAGCTGGCCCATCGCCAAATCCATCAAACGCATAATAAGGTATTATTATTATAAGATGTATTCGATTCTGTTGTCTAGAGCTAGGTCTAGGTCTTCGCTCCATTGGAAATACGTGAAGAAACCAAGACAATAGACCTAGCCGTAGCATCTGGAAGCCCGTTTCCGACACGGCTCAAAATTGAGAAAAATTTTACAGTATCGAATGTGTTTTTCAGATTATAGTTTTGAGTTTTAAAACGCCTATGAGGTACCTTTCATTGCTTTTCATAAAGATAATTAATTTAATTCGTTGTCTCGCGTTTCAGTACGAGTTTGACAAAATCAGGTCAATAGCCTTTTCAGCCTTCGATAAAGGTCCATGCTAGAATCGAAACGCGTCAAGCCCTCCTAACTCTAAGCACAATTAGGTCTTGTGTAATATTTTGGAACTGTAAGATTTGAATAATTATTTCCTTAGGTACCATCTTGGATCTCTAGCGTTCGGGTCTTTCATCATAGCAGTTGTTATGCTGGCACGGATCATACTCGGCTACATACAATCCAGGTAATATGCGGATCATTATGTATGAAATGGTTATTTCATGCAGTCATGAGTGGGTACGAGGTTGCAAGGGGCAGATATTGCATGGGAGCTCTTCGTTGGTTCAATGGGATTCTGCTTTTCAATCGTGGTCTTTTTGAAACGAGGGAAACGTTCGTCAGGAATGTATTGTCATTTTTCGTTTTCAAGAAAGATTTAAGGCTTTGCATGGTGACAATAAATTGGTATGAGGATTGGTTTGCGGAAACACCATGTAAGAATCGTTCGTACTTTCGCACTTTTATTTCGTTCGCACTTCTCGTAATGTCTCAACGTTTCGACTAGCCTGCTCTAGTCATCATCATCATTATTCGTTTTGTTTTGCTGACAGGCTACGTCATTCTCAGAGTGAGATTGTGGCATTCATCTTGAAGTGTCTACAGTGCTGCCTTTGGCTTTTCGAGAAAGTTTTGCGTTTCATCAACCGGAATGCCTACATCGAAATTGGTACGTGATTTGGTACTATGAGCTATGACACAGAGACGAGTTATCTGTTCCTTTGCTTTGTTGTTTACTTGTTTGTAAGGCTGTGTCCCAAATCTCTGGCTGTGGCTGCAAATTACACACGCCCCTATGGCAGCCACTAGCCAGTATGACTGCAGCCATGTTCATAGACTTGTACATTATTTTGTTAGTCTCTACTTGACTGCTTGTTTGTTTGTTACCTATACCGTCCATGCAGCAATCTACGGCTACAGTTTCTGCAAGGCTGCCCAGAAAGCCTTCTCGCTCATCGTGTCCAACGCTCTGCGTGTTGCTGCCATCAACTCCGTGGGGGATTTTGTGCTTCTGCTCGGCAAAGCCGTGGTCGTCGCCGCGGTGGTGGTCGTGGGCATGCAACTCTTAAAGGTAGGCATATCATTGGTACTTTCTGGTACCAAGGAGGTTTTTGTTACCGTGTTCCACAGGTATCAATCTGTTGGCTTAAATACAAATTTGAAATTGTTCGATCTCTTTCCAGTTTGAATAACAGACGGTTTGGCTTACTGCTGTCAGAAAACTGAAATCTTACATTTGAATTTTCAATTCATATCCAAAATGATTATTATTTCTTAATTATTTCATTTCCAGGATAAGCCAGACGTACACTATGAGTTTGTGCCGATCACACTGGCCGCTGTCTTTGCCTTTCTGCTTAGCCACATCTTCCTCTCAGTTTACGAGGTACGTGCGAAACATTGGCTTTTAACATTTGCTAAGCAAAACGAAGTTCAACCTCGCAAACACAGGAAGTAATCAGATTAAGGCTGTGTGCAAAATCCCTGGATGCGGCTTCGACTCCGGCTGCTACTTTTCAATCATTAGTTAATATTTGAAGCCGCAGCCATTCATTTGGATCAATGCATCAGAAGCAGAGGCCGGCCACTTTTACGAATCACTGAGATTCGGTTTAACGTTTAGTTGTCATTTGTTTTTTACTGTGATACCACACATTTGCGATTGATTCACTGTGTCAGATTAATCTGAAAGCTTCGTAAATGAATCATACGGAGCCTCTTATAGGCTTAAACAAATATATTTTCAGGAATTATTCAATTTCATTTCAGATGGCGATCGATACACTGTTTTTGTGTTTCTGTGAAGACTGTGAGAGGAATGATGGCATGTCAAAGCCATATTACATGAGCAAGGAACTCATGGTGAGAAATCTTTTCCTTAACGAAAATGCTTGGAGTTTAGGAGGGCCTGACACGTTTCGATCCTAGCAGGATCTTTCTCAAAGGCTAAATGATAATGGAACAATATGCAAGTAAAAGAAACATGAATGGATGAATGGATTGGGACAACGAAAATGTAATGAAAATGATAAGGAACATGTATGACCCATTTCTGGCTATAGCGTCCCTAAGCATTCACTAAGCATAACTTAATAAGCCAAGTCTTTAGACTTCGATAAAGATCCTGCTAGGTTTAAAAGGTGTCAGGCCTTCCTAACTCCCGCATTTTAATAAGCCAAGTATTAGATTGAAACATTTTAAAACTTTACGCCATTTGGGCTCGAAACGTCTTCCTTTTTCCTTCATTTAAAAAAATGCTCAGCCTTTTCTGTGACTCAACGTCAGTTCGTACGAAGCAATATAAATGTGTTAGAGTGTCATTTCTTATTTTATCTCATTTTCTTTTTCGCTCAGAAATTTGTCGACAAAGCCAAGATGGCCCAGGATGCAAAAGACACGAGACGGCAAGCCAAGCGTGCTGCAGCACGAGGGGTCGAAGAACACATCTAAACCATTCATCAAAAACACACGTCATCAACTTCTCAAATTCTAATTCAAAATCAAAATCGAGAACTCAAATCTCCTAGCGTTTAAAGTAAAGGATAAATCATGAATGAATGTCTCCAGTTGCCGTGTATTTCATTTTTCATCAAGTTAATTTGCAGTGCACAGAACTTGCAAGTATCATAATTGTCAACATGTCACTCTATGTTTTACGTTTGCAGATCGTCGTGGAAAAAATTGCTTTAAAGTACTGTTTGACGTCATACATCGTGAATAGATTGACAGAATATTTACACATATTTTATCTTATTGAATAGCCATGATACAATATGGAAGATGAATATTGATTTAGATCATTCAATATCAATCATGATTCAATCAAATTATAAGGATTTTTAAAAACTGAATAATGTAAAGACCAACCAACTTTGGACAATAATCATTACACATTATTGTATTTTTTTTAAGCAGACTGGTGCGACTTCCATGTTTATAAAATCATGCAAATTAATTTTAGAATGTTGTGAATAGAGGAATATGCTTGTACATAATGCTACCTGTGTTCATTTTATGAAAGATTTGGACATCGTACAGTTGAAGTATTGAATAAAATCAGTCAAGAAATTGTTTGCAAACATCGAAAATATATAATATATCGCTCCCATTTGGTTTCAATTCAGTGCTTTTGACGTAGTTCGAACAGTCTGACAATATTATTGCAAAATACTAATATTTTGGGCGGGACAAATAGGGCCCTATCAACCTCTTACCCTCAAACACAAATTGCCGTACCGTGTCCACACGTGGCAAGGATTTCTTCTGCAGAGGAGGAGGATGAAACCAGATCAATAACATCCATGTCATCGGTCACGACAGACGCCCTCTGTTGGCTTTGATTGTCACTGTCCATCTGAGTGACAGGAGTGGCAGTATATGAGAGATTCTCAAGGGATCCCTGCCAGGCTTGACGACCTATTCTTCTCATCTCCAAATGCCCCTTCCCGTCCGATGATATCTCGCTGTTCGGTTCACTCCCCGATGAACCTATTCTTCGTGTCTCAGTGAAGGTTTGGTGTTCGTTTTCCAAGTTTAAAAGACAATGCAGGTGGTTCTTTCCCGACGAAAATAAACGATTCCTGTCATTCTGCCTGCTAAGTTCACGGGCTGGTGCAGACGAATCTACCCCCTCTTCCGTCTTGGTAAATGTATTTATTTCTGGCTCGACTCTGTTCGCTCTTATCAACTTCCTTATGAGAGTAAAGCCATACCGTAGCTTTTGCAGATTGGTCCGCTTCGGTATTTCGTCGCTCCCGCTTTGGAAAGACTTCAGGATGTCTGCAAAAATCCTGGGCACATCCTCCGGTGCGGGCTCCTTAGCTTCCAGTGCCTCGTTAAAGGCAGTCCTTATCGCGTCAAAGTGTTGGGAGTGTGTCTTCTCGCAAAGTCTTTGGATTTCTCGCCGCATCCCTTTCCTCATCTCCAGTTCCGGGTGCCTGAGGGCGTCCCTCCGTAGCCATTCATAGCTGACGCTGGTACCCGCCGTCTGGCTGCCGCAAAGGCGATCTTGTACCTTCTTTCGTTTTAAGTCATCGTATCGTTTCATCTGCCGTTCGAGGTCCCACAGTAGCATGTTGACTTGGACCTCGCTCGCCAGGGCTTCCGGGGAGCTCCGGTTGTGCGAAGAGCGGTGCACCCTTTCAGCATCGTTCGACTGCCTGGTAGGTGCGCGGAAATCACGGTCGAGTCTGACGGGCAGACTTGGTGTGCTGGACGAGAATAAGGACATGATCCTACGACCCTTCCTGGCTAAAACTACAGCACTTCGCCATCGTCTGTTACAAGAAAAAAGGGTGAACAAATCTTTCACTGTAGGCTTACTGGCCTAATGATAATAGGCCTACTAAGAAACCCACATCATTAGCACCGAGCTCAAATACTGACATACATGTAGGCCTATATTAAATGTAGGATGACATTGTATCTTTCAAGTTTGTGCGTCAAATCATTTTGCTTAGAACACGGTTGCTTAGAACACGGGACGGCAACTTGGGGAACAGTGGTACTACTTAGGCCTAGGCAGCGGCGTAGCTAGGATTTTTTCAGCAGGGGGGCACTGGGGGGGGGCCTTGGAATTTTATGGGGGGGCACCCGGAATTTTTTCAAAACTGGAGATTTGCAAAATATGAGAAATGCGGGGGGGGGGGCGGATCCAGCGGGCGTGGGGCAACCTTTTCTTCAAGCAAAAAAAAAAAAAAAAAAACTGAAAAAAAAAACTGAAAAAAATAAATAAAAGGGAAACAGAAAGACTCCAAAGGAGCTGAAAAAGAGAGGGAAGACAACATTAGCTAGCTTTGATCGCCCCGAAACGCATTTTTAAACCGAAATGTTGCACAGATTTCTTCACTGTAGGGTTTTAAGGACTCAGGAACATTTGCTGAAAGTAAAAAATTTCATTTTGGAACAGTAAAAGCTGTTAAGTTGTTTTTCTTTCCTTTATAGAAATCATGCCCTACAGATAACGCTTATTTTTTTCTATACCCACGATTTTTTGTGGGGGGCACCTGGGGGGCACCTTGGGGGGCACGCCGAATTTGTGGGGGGGGGGGGGCACGTGCCCCCCCAGGCCCCCCCGTAGCTACGCCGCTGGGCCTAGGCTACTAACTCTTTGAAGGCTCCCCCATTGTAAACAGTTTTACGTTTGATGAAACATTTTAAGTGTAAGGCCTACCTTCATGTTCTTCTTTGTCCATAAGTGTAAGCATTTGAAGCTGATGATTCCGTTTGTGGAAATCACCAATTGCACCACGTTTTGCCAGGATGTTTTCAAGACGGCAAAATGAATGGCATAGAAGCAAGTTGAATTCAATACGAAGCTGGCGCCATTTGCAAAACTTAAAGTATTGGCCTGCGTTTCACGCCGAGCAGAAATCTATTCCGTCGTTCTGAAACGCTTCCAAATACGCGCGTGCGTATTAGATACACGCGTTTCAACCATAGAGCTATATTAAAATTAATTAATATTAATAGCTTAGCTCTATGGTTTCAATATAAACAAAACCCCCCAAACTGGGTCATCCCTATAAACGCCAGTATAAAAACGGATTTTAGTAGGCCTACTAGAGCTACTTGGCCTAATTATTTGATGAAGCTGTTGAACAGGGAAAACGCTCATCAATGTGTATAGGCTTCAGCAGAGCTGCAAATATCTACCAAAGACCATCGATCGATAAATTAATTTATAATCATTGTGCTTATATTTTCGCTACATCTTTGCTGATCTCGCGTCCTTCTTATATTAAAAACAAATTGAAAATTGTCCACTTTAATTATTTTCTTCAGGCAACATTCTCGGTGAATATTGATTCGTTCTGTAAAACCGAGACACTTGATATTTTGAAAACGTAATTTAATTAATACCATGAAAGCACCGGATACCTTTGATCGCCTTCTAAAATGGGCGCTAAGCCTATGTTTAATTCCGATAAAACATTCCCGATTTACTCCTTGTTTTAATTCATACAATCTGCAGAAAGAAGTAAAATGACCAGTGTAAGGCTTTGGTCGACACTCGATAAAGAACATTTTGTTCTAGTACTTTGGAACAAGAACCATGGAATATTATACCAGCTCATTGTTGTACCCTACCATCTTTATACTCAACGAAGGGGTAATAGAACTATATGACGATGTCTATAGAAACACATATTTACACACTTTGATCAATATCTCATGCTATGGTATTACGCAGATGTAACAGTATTATTACAAATAATACCATCTGCTTTTATTTAGAGTAATAATTGTCAAAATCAATCTTTCTTGAATCTTTTCGGATTGGAGTAAGTTGATATTTGTATTGATTGAAATTGTGCGTGGAAACAAAGTTGAACCCGGTGATATAAGGGCTTGCTTGAGGACGATGTAGCCATTTGGTGAAGCTGACTGGTTGACACGTCTTCGTCTATTGCAACGCTACGAGGAGCTTCAATTGGCGTCGCTGGTAAAGCAAAGTTCAGGTTAGTACGCATTTAATATAGTGCATGCAATGCTTTTATCTGAACGCGGCCTTTTCAACATGAGAGGAGGCGTATAAAACAACTAAAACGAAATGGACTGATTGCTATTATGTGTATTTGAAAAGTTATATCCCTGCTTAAGAGTGAAATTTGAAAACTAAGAAAGCCACTATTTGTAATACGGGTACACGATAAGACGAATATAAGACGAAGAAAAACTTCAAATTGTGCTTTCATTATTTCATGACGGCAAACCTTTTCTTTTCATTATGCATTCTTTTGTTAGCTCATAGACACGTGTTTTCTTTAAATTTGTTTTTAGGCCAAACATGAACCGTTCAGGCTTACACTTCTCAATCATCGTGACAGTGGCGATGATGACGTCACAGCTGGTCCTGATGCCACCGGTGGGGGCGTCGTTCCGTGCCCGTACCTACTACTCTTGCGACGACTTGAACGAGACGAAAGAAATTATTCGTGTGGACATCCTGCGCATGCACGAGGATGAGTTGGTCTTCTTAGCCAATTTGTACTTGGGGAAAAGCCTGACTAAGCCCCTACCGAAGTGGAAGCTTAAGAACAACTTCAGACTACTGAAGGGAATCAGGGAACAGTACGACAGCGTTGATGACTTCGTAGAGCTTCTAGAGGATAAGTATTACGATGCACTACAGGATCTAGAAACATACTGCAGGGACCAGAATCACGGGAGACAGATCAACCAGTGAACGTTAAATACCAGGTCCAACTGCCATAAAGCTACTCATCGGGAAATATTTTTTGGCAAATGTTATGCCACAAAAAGTACATAGTCTCTCTGTATCCGAAAATATCTTTGCAGTTATCTAAAAAAACAAAACCCAACTAGTTATCTTATGTTTAAATATCTAGTTATTCTCCAAAGTTATCTAAAACTCTATATTTTGAGCTATCTGAGTATTATCAACAGGTATATTTCAAGCATGTGAAGATAACACTCTAATTATATCTATTGATATCTCGCTATTTATCGAAATATATCAGATATCCAAAGATTTATCTTGAGATTTCTTAAGACCTTTTTGTATTTAGATCTTGATATCTTGAGATATTTCTTTGTTTTAGCTAGCTATAGTTTGTTCATAAATAACTATACTTTGAAATATACTCGGAGTGACGGCTGAATAAAATTAATTTAAATTAGGACTTTAAGCTTAAAGTTTTAAAGCTTAAACGGAACATTATTGCTCATCGTTCTGTGTGCTTGTCTTGTCACGTGTTGTGACCAAATTTCACAAAATGCTAAAGGTTTAGGAAGCCCACGCCCTCGGAAATAAGGGGACAACAAAAGCCAAACGTAAGCGTACGTAAGCACAACTAATTGATTCACGAACAAGATATTCAAGTACATGTAACCTGTGTTTGATATTAGAAAAGAATTGTCTCAGATATACATACAGAAATCCAATAGCGGGTTACACATTAATTAAAAAAGGCCCGATTAATTACGAAAGTGACATTATTATATTGGTGCCAAAAACAGGCTATCTTAGATAAGGTCCACTGAAGCAGAGGCGGTTCGGGGCGGGGGGAGGGGGGCTAGGCAGCTCTCCATGAAACAAAATGTGTCTAGCTCCCTCCCAAAAATGCAGTTGAAAAAAAAAATGCTGCAAAATGCTCTTTTCAGTTATTACGCGCCATTTACTTGAAAACGCACTGTATTGGCTATGTAGGTTGCTTTTCTACTCCTAATAAGACTTAACATAAGCGAGTGTTAGGAGATGACGTCACGTGCGAAGGGTCTTTTTGTAGGCTTTTGTAGCCCCTTAAAATCATTGGCTCTGGAACCGTGCATGACTTATTGAAGATAGTCTAAGATGGGGTATTCGCAAAGCATTCTGAGTAAAATGTTTGCTATAGGGCTGGCGCTGAGTGATGTACATTTGTCAGAAAATTACTTAGGGTGCATTCGTTTAGCTCCCCCGGGTCAACACCAGTCAACCTCGTCCCCTCTGACCCGTGTTAGCTAAACGAATGCACCCATAATATCCACTGTACTTTGCGTGTTTATGCGTAATGCTAAAGATTGTACTAGGGTGTATTTAGTTGCGGCCTGAACCGTGAACATGTGTCTGCGTTGCTGATGGGTTCGGTGTTTTGGTGACCTCGGATCTGCTACAATGACGTCATTGGTTCAACCAAACGAGAACCGAGGAAAGGGATTGATTTACGGTCAGTCCAGCATGGCGAACACGCAGGTCTGGTCCCTTCCCTTACGTCCGCCGCCATTTTGGTTTACGTTTTGCAAAAGCATGTTTGCACCTTTTCCCGAATAATGTTTCTGTTCATTCAGAATGACGTCAGAAATACTTTACTGACGTCCACCGAAACACGCCTCTAAGTATCTTCGATAAGATCTATCCCGTTCGTGCTCATTCAACCAGTCATCAAATAACTGATGGTTGTCACGATGAATGTCTCACAATGTTGGACCAAACATGGCTGATGAATGGTGCTGATGGTAACTTCCTACACGCCTGGTTAATTGTTTAAGTAATGAACGGCCATCTTTGGTCCAACTTATTACGCATGTCTGTTGTTCCCGAGATTCCAGCAACGCCATTTACGTTATATCATCAGGGGTCGATTTCACCAAACTCATCGTAACTTACTATCAATCGTAGGACTTATGATGCATTGCAGCCCTACGATGGGTTATCCTTCGTAACTCGAGTTGCGATCGATTGTAGGGCTTCGTGAAATCGACCCAAGGGAAAGTAGCGTTTGGTCCACTTGACATTGCAGACACGTAATCAGTGGGAATGGAAATTGATTAAGTTATAGTTGGCAGTGTCGATCATTTGACAGTGACTTTGTCCGGCTGAAAGAGAGCCAGCTAAGGCTGAAAGGCGGCCAAGTGTGAACGAAAACCAGTATACAGATACATTGAGTTGAATGAAACATTGAAAGAAAAAAAATGGAAGTTTTTATCAACAACCTCATGATGAGAGTATAATAAAGCCAGCCCATGGCCTCCCGGCGTACGATCCCTTCATTGGTCTCCTTCCAGCGTCTCGTCAAAAGCAGTCCTCAAAGTGTTGCGGGCGTGTTATCTTTGAGGTCTTTGGGTTCCCTGCGGAATCCCGTTCGGCATCTGCAGTCCCTGATACTTGGGGGCGTCCCTCTGTAGACATTCGAAGATGACGCTGGTACCCGCTCATTAATGACCACTTTCAATCAAGTGTAATTGGCCTACTTAAACACATTTCTTTGTCCCTAAAAATGTAAGAATTCCCATCATACAACTAGCCTTTGTGGGAGTCCAAGTCCTAGGTCTCCTAATGAGGACTAGAGCAGGCTATAGTCGAAACGTTGAGACCTTACGAGAATTGCGAACGAAATAGACGTGCGAAAGTGCGAACGATTCTTACATGGTGTTTCCTCAAACCGACCCACATACAATCTGCCACCATGCAAAGCCTCAAATCTTTCACGATTCCAGTAACTTAGTCACTTTATTCCCCGTTTCACGCCAAACTACGTTTTGATAAAAACAACAACCCAAACTGGGTCATCACTAATAAGCGCAAGTTAAATATTGTAGTTCAATACTGGAGCTACATGACGTAATTATTTGATGAAGCTGTTGAACAAGGAACCCTAACCCGTCAATGCTCAGGACTTTGAGGAAACAAATATCTGCCAAAGACCATCGATCACTGAAACAATTGTCTGAATTCGTTTCATATTTGTTAATATCGGGTATTTCGTCTCACTATTGACAACATTTGAAAATTTTCCACTTGATTTGTTCATAGGCAATATTCTCGGTGGATATTGATTCTTTTTGTGCACATCGGAGACACTTGATACATGTATTTTGAAAACGTAATCATTTTTTACGCCATGAAACAAGATATCTATGATCGCCGGTCGTAATAGGTGCATAAAGAAATTTAAATTCTGATAAAACGAATTGTTGATATAAGAGGAAATAGTTCATATCAACACACACATTGATCAATATCTCATGGATGGTATTACGAAGATGTGACAAACAGTACAAATAAGACCATCTGCATGCTTTTATTTTAAAATAATTGTCTGAAAATCAATCTTTCTTGGATCTTTGCGGATTGGAGTAAGTTGATACTTGTATTGATTGAAATTGTGCATGGAAACAAAGATGAACCCGGTTATATAAGGGCTTGCTTGAGGACGATGTAGCCATTTGGTGAAGCTGACTGGTTGACACGTCGTCGTCTATTGCAACGCTACGAGGAGCTTCAATTGGCGTCGCTGGTAAAGCAAAGTTCAGGTTAGTACGTAACAACAACGAAAAACAACTACAACGAAATGGACTGATTGCTATTGTGTGTGATTGAAAAATGATATCACTGCTTAAGAATATGAAATTTGAAAACTAAGAAAGCCACCATTTTTCAATATTTTCAAGACGGCAAACCTTTTGTTTTCATTATGAATTGTATTGTATATCATAGACACATGTTTTCTTTAAATTTTTTTTTAGGCCAAACATGAACCGTTCAGGCTTACACTTCTCAATCATCGTGGCAGTGGCGATGATGACGTCACAGCTGGTCCTGATGCCACCGGTGGGGGCGTCGTTCCGTGCCCGTACCTACTACTCTTGCGACGACTTGAACGAGACGAAAGAAACCATTCGTATGGACGTCCTGCGCACGCACGAGGATGAGTTGATCTTCTTAGCCAATCTGCACTTGGGGAAAAGCCTTGAATCACCCCTATCAGAGCGGAAGCTTAACAACAACTACATACTACTGAAGGAAATCAGGCATGAGCACGACAGAGTTGACGACTTGGTGGATATCGTGGGTGACACGATTGACAAGGAAAAGGATAAACTAGAAGTAAAGTGCACCGACCAGACCCTCGGGAGACAGAACAACCAGTGAACAATCAACACCAGGTTCCATCGGAGCCAACCTCTCATCGGAAAATATTCCTTTGCAGAGATTATGACACGTCGGATAAGAACTATATTTCATTAATTATTATGAACGATACTTTCATTAAGTGATTCAAGACACATGTAGTGTCTATATACTTGAACATTAGTCTCTCTCTGAGTATCTGAAAATATCTTTGTAGTTATCTAAAAAAGAATCTTGCTAGTTTAAAATATCTAGTTCTATAAATATGTCTCCAAAGTTATCGAAAAGTGTATTTTGAGCCATCTCAGCATCACAATTTAATCAGGCATGTGAAGATAGCACTCTAATTATATCTAATGCTAAAAGATATCAGATATCCAAAGATTTATAACTGGAGATTTAGACAGACTTTCCTCCAGTTAGATCTTGCGACATTTCTCCGTTTTAAGACAACTTCTTTAGCCAGCTAGCTTTCTCTTAAATAACATATACTTTGAAATATACTCGGAATGATGACTGAATAAAATGAACTGAGTTTGGATTCTAGACTATAAAGTCTATTTTGTTGGAGAAACATAATACGTATTGTACCGAGTGATGGTGTGTCACCAAAACAACCCCAGACGTTCATAGAGTATAAAACCCACGCCCTCGGAAATACAAGAATACATGTAAATTCAAACAAATTGTGCTTGATATCAGAAAAGAAACATCTCAAATTAATATGCAGATTAATTAATATAAACACAGTCGATTGGAAATGACCAGATTGTAGTTACGACATGTGACAAGTGACATTATTATTTGTGCCGAAAACAGGCTATCTTCGATAAGGTCCACGAAACAGAGGCAGTTCTACGGGGGAGTTGGGCGGGGAGGCTCATCAGGCTACGTCTCAGGCTCCGGCTCCATTTCGTGAATCCATTGTGCAATAACGGGTATTAAAATAGAGACTTTTTTGCTGTGGCTCAGAAGTAGATTCTCCGGTTTGCAAAAGGATAACAGAGCTTCAGCTTCAATGAAAAACCACAACCTATATTTTCAGCATATTATGGAAGTCAAGAGCTGGAGCCTGAGCCTGAGCCACCGTTTCGTAAACGCCTACTATGTTTTTGTTAATTCAGAATGACTTCAGAAACACTTTACTGCGATGACGTCCGCCGAAAGGTCTATTGCAAGTACCCCGTTCCTGCTCCTTCAATCAGTCACCAAATATTATGATGCCTCACAATGAATGTCTAACAATGTTGGACCAAACATGGTTGTCGACTGGTGCTGATGGTAATTTAGGCCTGGGTGCAGACCAGTAAATTGGCCCAAATCAGTCCGCCGAGCTCATTCAGTTGTTGTATACTCTCAACATTTTTCTTTCAAAGCGTTTGGTGAGCCCTTTGTAGAAAGAATGGATTGGAACCTGGTAATCAGGGAGTGGACTTTCATCTTTTGGCTGTTTGGATGAAATCAGGCCCTTTAAGGTAGTATCATACTTTGGTAAGAAACCAAAACAGAAATGTTCACAGATTTACGTTTAACTTTCAGGGTATGAAGATGGTGCTAGTAGAAATTAACCTACCGTTAAAATTTGTCCGCCTGAAATGGTGTACCTGTCTAGAAATTAGTAAAACAACAACCTAAAATCTTGTTGATCTTTTAAAAGATAAAAGAGAAAGTACTTAAGAAATACTGCGGCCGTTTTTCACGATTTTCTCAAAAAGTGCTCACCGTATGGGACTGAAATTTTCACAGATCTTCCTTGATATTACCCATGAATCTGTACGTCTTTGACAACTAAACCAAAGTACGATACTACCTTTAAGTTACATGTACTCTACTTTTGCCATGTAGTGGAGGGGTACTATTTTTAGTCTCGCACCAGTACATTTGGCCAGTAGGTGGGTATTTTCTTTTGCATGGACTTTTCAGCCCAAAGTCATCGTTAACCCTACAATTATAAAGAATTGAAAGGAAAATGAATCGAAGATTTCAGGTTTATTAAGCAGTATGGGTTGATTGCATTAGAAACCTTTGAGTATTTCTAATTATTTTCTTTTAAATTGGTAATTTTTCGTTGGAGCCTATGGGAAATAAGGTCCTAACCCCTGGTTTATTGTGGACGATCGGCCATCTTTGGTCCAACTTATTAGGCAGGCTATTGGTCTGAGGTTCCAACAACGCCCTCTACGTTATCATCAGGTAAAATAGTATTGGGTTCATACAGAAACTTGATGGCTGGGAATGAAAATTGGTAAAATTATATTTGGCAGCGTCATTTGCCGGTGCCTTTGTGTGGCTGAAGACAAGCAAGACGTGAAAGAAAAACCAGTACAAGCATACTCACGTAAATAACATGCTGTGCAATTATAAAATATACAGCTGAGAAATATTTTCGCTCTTATCAACTTTCTTATAACAGTAACGATAACTCGTGCTTTTGCAGATTGGTTCGGTTTGGGAAAGAAGCAATGTTACTTCAATACGATTCTGGGGTCGATTTCACGAAACCCTACTATCGATATCGTAACTCGAGTTACGAAGGATATAACCCATCGTAGGGGGCATTTCCTACGGAGGACTGTAATGCATCATGTCCTACGATTGATAGTTTTAAAATAGAGTTACGATGAGTTTGGTGAAATCGACCCCAGTACATTTAAGATAGCATCACACTTTGGTAGCATACCGAAACAGAAATCTTTACATGCATATTAACCCTTAGCAATACAGGGTATAAAGATGGTTATGGCAGAAACATACCGTTAACATTATTTTTTTCTGCCTGAAATGCTGTATTTATCCAGAAAAAAGTAAAACCAAAAATCTAAAACAATTTTGATACTTAAATAACGGTGAGAGGAAATAATGTGGGCGTTTTCACTATGTTCTCAAAAGTGGGCACCGTATGGGACTGCAAATTTCACTGTTAGGCTACTGTATGATCTTCTTTGATATTTTTGCCCATGAATCTGCATTTCTTTGACAAAAAGCAAAGTATGATCCTTTAAAAGTTAATAATAATTCCTCGTTTCACGCCGAACATTAAAATGTTTAGTTTTTCTAAAACTGCTCCATATAAGTTAGTTCGTTGAACAAGTATTAAAAGTTTTTAATAAAAATAAATGTAACCTATAAATTGGGTCATCACTAATAACGGCCAATATCTTGGGTTTCAATACTGGGGCCTGACCTAATTATTTGATGAAGCTGTTGAACAGGGAAAACGCTCATCAATGCTCAGGCCTCAACAGAGCAAATATCTGCCAAAGACCATCGATTGCTAGAACAATTTCTAAATATTGTCTGAATTGATATTTTCGTTTCATCTTCGTTAATCTCGGGTCTTTCGTAACGTCTCATTATTGACAAAATATTAAAATTTTCCACTTTCATTATTTTTTTCAGGTAACATTCTCGGTGGATATTGATTCGTTTTTGCAAACCCGAGACACTTGATATTTTGAAAACTTTAATTAATACGAATTTATTGAAATTGTGCGTGGGAACAAAGATGAACCCGGTGATATAAGGGCTTGCTTGAGGACGATGTAGCCATTTGGAGAAGCTGACTGGCTGACACGTCTTCGTCTATTGCAACGCTACGGAGCTTCAATTGGCGTCGCTGGTAAAGCAAAGTTCAGGTTAGTACGCATTAGTACTGCTTCGGGTATAGCATAGTGGTTCAGCAGTCCAAAGACACAAACGTTTCACTATTAATGAAGTAAGATTGAAAAGAGCTTATCAAAAATATTACACTTTTGGTGCTACATGTCTCTGTACAAACGTTGATCTTTACAAATTGTCATATAGTGTAGCCATTAAATAGCCATAGCTTGAAGGACTAACGAAAACGTTTTAAGTCGGGTTATTGTAATAAAGATAACTGATTTTTCTCAGATGTATAGAAGATTTGGACAAAAAAATACCTGAATGCAGATGGTAACTTTAAATCGAAACGGTTTTTTTTTCAGTATGAGGAGGCTTTGAAAAACAACCCGTACAGTTAGAATCCATAGCAGATACTTAACATAGATCGAAATTGACTGATAGATATTGTGTGCGATTGGAGAATGAAATTACTTTTTCACTGATTATGTCTATAAATTTGAATACTGAGAAATCCACCTTTTTACTGGAACATAGATGATTAGCTCAGACGATGTTTATTTTTTATTTGTTTTAGGCTTAACATGGACCGTGCAGGCTTACACTTTTCAATCATCGTGGCAGTGGCGATGATGACGTCACAGCTGGTCCTGATGGCACCGGTGAGGGCGTCGCTTCGTACACGTAGCGACTACTCCTGCAACGACCTGGCAGGGTCCACAGATGAAATCCTATTTGACGTCCTGCGCTATCACGAGAAGGAGTTGGTCTCCCTAGCCAATTCATACCTGGAGAAAAACCTCACTCGGCCCCTACCGCAGAGGAAGCTGGCCAGGAACTTTAAGCAACTGAAAAAGATCAGGGAAGAGCACGACCATGTTGACGACTTTGTGCACTACGTGCAGGCCAAGTTTGTGATGGAATTAGAGGATCTTGAAAGAGATTGTCAGGATGAGGTCCACCGGAGACGTAGCAACAAGTGAACATTCAACACCAGGGGCTAATGTCATAAAGCTGCCTAAGCACCAACATTTGTTTAAGCACCAACAACCTTGGTAAATCAAATCAGTATACCAGTCATAACTCCTAATGAATGTTATGCTCAGCAAACAATATTGTCGAATAAAGTCGAAAGCAGTTATCACCACATGAACATTCGGTTGGTATTCCTGTTTAATTAAGGACGACTATTCACGCCTAAGCAATTTTTGTGTGTGCTTAAAGGTAGTATCATA
This sequence comes from Astropecten irregularis, assembly GCA_963971285.1. Taxonomy (NCBI): domain Eukaryota; kingdom Metazoa; phylum Echinodermata; class Asteroidea; order Paxillosida; family Astropectinidae; genus Astropecten; species Astropecten irregularis. Next base: position 2,330,710 of record OZ020258.1, on the reverse strand, counting down.
CTTATTCGTGGGCAAGAATATTAAGATAGATAGAGGTACAGACATCTGTGACATTTCAGTCCCATACGGTCCCAACGTTTTGAGAAAACATTGAAAAACAGCCACAGTATTTCTTTAAGGTTTTCTCTTTTATTTTTGATCTTTTAATAGATCAAAACGATTTAACGGTATGTTTCTACCACCACCATCTTCATACCCTGTACGTTATACGTAAATCTGTAAACATTTCTGTTTTGGTTTCTTACCAAAGTACGATACTACCTTTAAGCAGCTCTATGACATTGACCCCAGGTCTTCAATAAACCTGCTGGTCGAAAAATGTTACTTTGCAGGGTTTATGCCACAAACATTTCATGGAAGATAATACTAATATAAACGTATAACTCAACAGTACCTGTTGCATGAACAACATGATCTTAAAGATTATTCTAAAATAGGCATACCTGGACATCTTTCTCTAGGTTTCCGAAGAAATCTTTGTAGGTACATGTATCTACACGAGAAGGAGTTGGTATCCCTCACCAATTATCTCAAGCTAAATCTCTAGTTATTGTATAGATTTCTCTCACGTTATCAAAAGGATTTCATCTCAAACTATCTTTTTAATTGATATGTGAAGTCATCACCCTATGCCTATATTTCATGATATTTCTCTATTTATCGAAATAAATCTCTTCAATTATCCAAAGATTTGTCTCTAGTTTTTGAAAGAGTTTTTCTCTTTATATCTTGCTATTCTTCTCCGTTTCAAGCCAACTTCTCTCGTTAGCTTTCAAACCAAATATAACTACTTTCAAAATAAATGATTGTATGATCTCAATGTGGACAGAAGTTTAGTAGAAATAATGTATTAAAAAAACTTCTTCGTGCGTAACACGGGGTGGTAGCTGATATAGAATAAACTGAATTAAGATTGTAATGGCTACAACGTTCATTTCACTGAGTGCTGATCTTGTTGTTTGACTAGTTTTTCGGGAAAAAAAATGTTATTATTGGATAATTCTTCGAGGAGATGCAAATAATTTATTGTCCTTCAACGACGTAGATAAGCACTTCACTGAGCGCCTTTTTACGGCACAATAATGAACAGAAAGTATGCACTGGCTCATGTGGGATTCGAACCCACGACCTCTTTCTGTAACCGGAAATGAGAAGTTTTGAATAGGACAATGTATTTCGCTCATTGCGTAATTTACTGGGGGAGGGAATGAATGAACAATTCGGGGAGTATAACAGAATTAAAACTGATCAATTTGTCTTAAACATGTGGGGTATGAGGCAATTGCCTATAAAGTGGAACGTAAAATTACTGTTTGTGACATTCCTTTGGCTGTATATCTCAACGTATCTTGAGAACCCAGGGTCGGATCACGCTGGGGGTAGCGGTTTAGGAAAGAGGATGAAATTCCCTTTCCATTCATAGAAAGCTCTATTTCATTAAGTATTAAACCAATGATCATTCTTTTCGTCAACATTTCCTCCAATGACTAAAATGTTATTGTCACTCTGTGGGGGTGTACTGACTGATGATGGTCATTGTGTTGCATGTGGTATGCAAATAGCAAGGTCGGGGCAAGCGCGCTGTGAAGCTGTCTCACACACATTGATCATCTGCACGTTTGGGCCCGAAACGTTTCATTATCTTTTTTGAAACGTGTAGTTTATTCTGCTCCTCGTGCGAAGACAGTTTGCCCTCGTGGTGGCGCTGTTAATAAGGAGGCCGACCGTAAGGCGAATTGCGTCTATCCAATTCCTGCTCCTTCAATACGGTATAGATGGTTGTCACGATGCACCATGAATGTCTTACAAGTTTCTACCAAACATGGCTGATGAATGGTGCTTAAAATGGTGACCTTCTGCACAACTGGGGTCGATTTCACGAACCCCTGCGATCGATCGTAATTCTAGTTACGAAGGGTAACTCGTAGGGGGCCAATCCCACGTAGGGCTTCATTGCTTCTACAGTCCTACGATTGATAGTAAGTTACGAAGAGTTTGGTGAAATCGAACCCAGGTCCATTGTATAACTACGAACGTCCATATTTAGTCGAACTTATTATGCAGTCAGTTGGGTTTCAACAACTGCATCTACGTTATCATCAGCTATTATAGGATTGAATTCGCTAGACATTATACAGACATGGGAATGAAAATTGATTAAATTATATTTGGCAGTGTCTTTTGACAGACTGTCTTTGTGTGGTTGAAAGACGGCTGAAAGATGGCCAAGTGTAAAACAAAATCAGTATACTATTGCCATGTTACAGCAGTGCAATCTTTCTTATATGCGATTCTTACAATAACTTAATAATATTCCTAGTTTCACGCCAGACCAACCAATGTTTCGTCATTATAAAATGCTTCCATATAAGTTCGTATATCCGTTTGACAGATACTCAAGTTTTAATAAAAAGAAAAACTCCAAATTGGGTCATCACTACATGCAACGAGCGTCATTTTCAATGTGGATCAATACTAGAGCTGCTTGCCCTAATTATTTGATGAAGCTGTTGAACAAGGAAAACGCTCATCAATGCTCGGGCCTCAACAGAGCAAATATCCGCCAAAGACCATCGATTGTTGAAACAATTTCTGAAGATTTGTCTGAAATGATTTTTTGAAAATTGCCCACTTTCATTATTTTTGCAGGCAACATTCTCGGTGGATATTGATTCCTTTTTGCAAACCCGAGACACTTGATATTTTGAAAACTTTAATTAATACCAATTGATTGAAATTGTGCGTGGAAACAAAGTTGAACCCGGTGATATAAGGGCTTGCTTGAGGACGGTGTAGCCATTTGGAGAAGCTGACTGGCTGACACGTCTTCGTCTATTGCAACGCTACGAGGAGCTTCAATTGGCGTCGCTGGTAAAGCAAAGTTCAGGTTAGTACGCATCATATTGGCCTCGGGTAAAGCCTAAACAAAAGCTGTGGTAGGGCGACATATACCAATTTTCTCGAAAATCAGAAAGAATTTTATTGTTGGAAATGTTTTCGCTTTGAAATCCTCGTAGTACACAACATTAGCCAGCTGTTTGGTTCAGCTGGGTTTCCTAACAAGGGGAAATGGATTACTTTGTGTTTGTTTTTGTGCATAAGCCTATGGAATTGCCGCCCTAATGCTGAGTCCAATTATCATTGATTATGATTATTTCTAGCTAAAAACGTGTATTTTTTCTTTAAATTTGTGTTTAGGTTAAACATGAACCGTGCAGGCTTACACTTTTCAATCATCATGACATTAGTGATCATGACGTCACAGCTTGCCCTGATGGCACCGGTGAGGGCGTCGTTCCGTGCCCGTAACGAATACTCTTGCGACGACCTGGCAGAGTCGAAAGACCAATTTTTCACGTATGTCCTTCGCCAGCACGAGAATAAGTTGATATCTTTTGCCAATTTGTACTTGGGGAAGAATCTCACTGAGCCCCTACCGAAATGGAAGCTCCAGAACAGCTACAGGCACCTGAAGGATATCAGCGATCAGTACGACAGTGTCGACAACTTCGTGGAGCTCGTGTTGGACAAGTATGTCGATGCACTAGGTTATCTAGAGACGTACTGCAGGAGTCAGAGCCTTGGGAGACGTGGTAGCAACCAGTGAACATTCAACATCAGGGGTCGATTTCACCAAACGTAACTTACAATCAATCGTATTGCAGCCCCACGTAGGATACGATGGGTTATCTTTCATAACTCGAGTCACGATCGATCGTAAGGCTTCGTGAAATCGACCCCAGGTCCAAAGGGAAATATTCTTTTGCAAAGGTTTATGCCACAAAAATACACGTCGGATGAGAACTGATAAGACTTATGAATAACTCCAATAGTTTAATACATGATCTTAAGCTATCTTTCAACAAACTTGAACATCTCCCCCCCCCCTCTCTCTCTCTCTCTTTTCTGGATATCCAAAGATATTTCTATAAATATTTAAAATAAGATATCTCAAGTTTATATCTCTGATTATTTAAAGATGTCTCTCGGTTGTGTAAAACTATTTTGGAGAGGAGATGAACTAGTGATTGGCATGTGAAGATAATACTGTACAATATTTGATGATATCTCTCTATTTATCCAAAGTTTAATTTTTTAGAATATTCTAAGACCTTTCTCCTGTTCGATGTTGCGAGTTTATCCGTTTTTAAAACAACTTCTCTAGCTAATAAACTAGCATTAACTAGCATTACTACTTTGAAACTCAACTCGGAGTGGCGGTTTGATTTAATAATCTTAACGTGGATGTTAGGTTACAGCGTCCATTTTGTTGGATAAACGAAATAAAATGTATTGAGTATTGATCTTTTCACAGGATCGAGTAGCATTTGATCAGAAATAAAAATATTGTCAGATTATAATCACATGAGATTTCAACTTCTTTCTGTAGCCTGAGGTGAGAGTTTATCAATTGACTTCTTTCAACCAGTCACCCAATATCGAGGGTTGGCACGTTTAATATAACGCATGTTGGACCAAACATGGCTGATAATTGTAACTTCCTGCAAGCGTTGTTCAGTGTGTTATTAACGAGCGTCCATCTTTGGTCCAGACTGAGCTTTTCAGTTGTCAATGTGGCATTTATCAGTCAGGCTGTTGGGTCTTAAGGCGTTTACGAAACGGAGGCTCAGGTGTGACATCCATGTGCTAAAAATATAGGTTGTAGATTTTCATTGAAGCTGGAGCTCTGTTTTCCTTTTCTAACCTGAGAATCTACTTCCGAACCGCAGCCAAGAGCCTCTATTTAGATACCAGTTATTTCAGAATGGATTCATGAAGTGGAGCTGGAGCCTGAGACAGAGCCCCTGAGCCTTCGTTTCGTAAACGCCCTGAGTAGAGTCTCTTTGTAAAGGGCTCTTCTTGGTATGAAGTTCCAATAAAGCCCTCTACGTTATCATCAGTTATAATAGAATTGGACTCACTTATTCCATTGCATGGACATTTATCGATTGCTTGAGAGTGGCCGTGGTCAAGGTGTTCGTCATTATTACTCGTACCTCGTATACATACATTATTTCCCAGCTCCAGCCGCAGTATTGTTGACGCATACAATGATTAATCTGAACTTACTGCACGTGATATACAAGGTGAACAGCGACCTCTCGTGGTCTGAGAATATGCAAATTCCCTGATCCGGTTTGTATCGGTTCAGCTAACTTCATAATTATTTCTAATGACGAACGCCTTGACCTTAAGGACGGTGTAGCCATTTGGAGAAGCTGACTGGCTGACACGTCTTCGTCTATTGCAACGCTACGAGGAGCTTCATTTGGCGTCGCTGGTAAAGCAAAGTTCAGGTGAGTACGCATTAGGCTTCGGGTATAGTGGTTCGGCAGTCCAACCAAAGAAAAGTTTCACTATTAATGAAGTGAGCTTAAAAAGAGATTATCAAAGATATCACACTTTTGGTGCTAGATGTTTAGTACGAATGTTGATCTGTTCCGATTGTCAGAGTATCGCTTTTAATAGCTATCAGTGCTGGAGGATCGAGTCCGGATTCGAGTGCCGATTTCTAAGGACTCTGACTCTGACTCGGACATTAAGTATTCGGACTTGGACTCGGCTTCGAAGATTAAGGACTCGGTTTTCTTGAGGATTCGGCTTGAGGACTAAATTACACATCCACAAAAAATGGAAAAAGAAATTTGTTGTCTTGTCGAATCCCATTCGGCATTACCAGTCGCGAACGCCTGGGGCGTCCCTCGATCCGTAGCCACCCGTAGCTGACGCTGGTACCCACAGTTTGATAATCATTTACAGGTGCATGACCTACATTCATTTATTTTGTTCCAAAGTGTAACAATTTGCAGCTGACATTCAAACGATTATCCTTTGTGCAAATGTGCAAATTCCCTTCACCGACGTGGACGAGCACTGCATACTCAGTGCTTGTTGAGAGCACATGAACAAATTATGTGCTGGCTCGAACCCACGACGTTCACTACCTCCTGCTTTGTGTGGTTGAAAGACGGCTGAAAGATGGCCAAGTGTAAAACAAAATCAGTATACTATTGCCATGTTACAGCAGTGCAATCTTTCTTATATACGATTCTTACAATAACTTAATAATATTCCTAGTTTCACGCCAGACCATCCAATGTTTCGTTATTCTAAAATGCTTCCATATAAGTTCGTATATCCGTTTGCCACACCAAGCTAGCTGTGGTCAGTGGAGATGAATCGAATGCAGTATCGCGGCGGGTACCGCAACTCATCATAATTATTTATCATTTCTATTTTCTTTCTCTTATTTTATCTCTTATTTCTATCTCCCCGACGAAAAATTAATATTCATAGTAACCTTTATGGAAGTCCAGGAATATCTGCAAGCCTTTTTGGAGACAGCCAAAAGGATGAGAAAGAAGCAATCTTCAATACGATACTGCGGTCGATTTCACGAAACTCATCGTAACTTACTTATCCATCGTAGGAATGAATGCTTTGCAGCCATGTGTAGAATATGATGGGTTATCCATCGTAACTCTAGTTACGATCGATCGTATATTAGGGCTTCGTGACACCGACCCCTGGTCCTATTACATTAACTTAATTATATTCCTCGTTTCACCCCAAACAATCACCTATTTCATCGTTATTGAGATTTAAAGATTTGCATAAAAGGAAGGTTTGCGGAGACACCATGAAACCCTTTTCTAGAAGTGTGGTTCTGAAAAGAACTGGTAAGAAGTGATCTTGATGTTCCGGCCAGTGTCCTCTGGCAGTCCACATGAGAGTACGATGGTTGGGACGTCGAGAACATTAATTTTCTCAACAAATCTTTTCAGAACCACAATTCTATAAAAGAGTTCCATGGTGTCTCCGCAAAACTTCCTTCATATATTCCGTTTTTCTAAATTGATTCCAAAGTTCCTATACATGTTTAGTAATATAGATACTCAAGTTTTAATAAAAACAACAACCCAAACTGGGTCATCACCAGTAAGCGTCATTATCAATAATGGGGATCAATACTAGACCTGCTTGGCCTAATTATTTGATGAAGCTGTTGAACAGGGAAATTGCTCATCAATGCTCAGGCCTCAGAAGAGCAAATATCTGCCAAAGACCATCGATTGCTCAAATAATTTCTAAAGATTTGTCAAAATTTTAATTTTCGTTTCATCTTCGTTAATCTTGGGTCTTTCGTCTCATTATTGACAAAATTTGAAAATTGTCCATTTTCATTACTTTTTCAGGTAACATTCTCGGTGAAAATTGATTCGTTTCTAGAAACCCGAGACACTTGATATTTTTTTTTAAAACGTTATTTAATTAATACCACGAAACCATATATCTGAGATCGCTGTTTACAATAGGTGCATAAAGAAAATATTAAATTCTTTCGGAACATTGAATCGTCGCAGATTGGAGTAAGATGATACTTGTATTGATTGAAATTGTGCATGGAAACAAAGATGAACCTGGTGATATAAGGGCTTGCTTGAGGACGATGTAGCCATTTGGAGAAGCTGACTGGTTGACACGTCTTCGTCTATTGCAACGCTACGAGGAGCTTCAATTGGCGTCGCTGGTAAAGCAAAGTTCAGGTTAGTACGCATTAGTGGCCTCGGGTATAACATATAGTCGTTCAGCAATCAGACTAAAGTTTCACTATATTAATGTACGTTTTGTGCTTTTTTGTAGCTGTATGAAGATTTTAAAGAAACCATAATGCAGGTGGTAGCTTTCAACCGAATACGGATGAAGCATACATGCAGTTAGAATTCATAGCAGATATTTAGCATGGAACGAAACATATACATACTGATTGCTATTTTCGGCGATTGAAGTATGACATTACTGTTTTCACTGATGAAAATGAAAATTTAAAACTTTAAAAAGCCAAAGTTTCATGGGTGCACGATTAGACGATTATGAAAATGGACAAAGGAGGCGCAACTATGGAAGAAAAAACTATGCGCTCTCATTATTTTCCAATGGCAAACCACTTAACATTATTATCATTGGTTTTACGTTATAGAAAATTTGACTGTAGCGGGATTCGAACCTGGGACTGCGAAACACCGTAAATCGTATAATAATGTTGGCGGTGTCAATTATTTGATGGAATATTGATTAAAAAGTCGTATCGTCTTTGGGTGATCTCCCATGTACCGTTTCTCAGGTTCCAGCATGACTTATCAGTGATCATGGCGTCTAACTGCCGAACAAGCCAATATAATTGACTATTATAGGGGTGATTTCACTAAGCCCTACGATCGATCGTAACTTGAGTTACGAAGGATATCCCATCGTTTCCTACGTAGAGCTACCCATGCATCATAATTTTATGTCCTACGACTTGATAGTAAGCTACGATGAGTTTGGTGAAATCGACCCCTTGATAGTTAGGTGCTACGACTACTATACGGTATTCTTGGGGTCGCTGGATCGAATCTTGCTCAAGTCAATTTTTCTCTGTCCAATTTTCAAATACTTAAAATAATCCAGTCTATTTCCTTTGTGGTTATTTGAGGAAATTGTTTCTATTTTGCTAAGACACGTGTTTTCCTTCAATTCATTTTAGGCTAAACATGGACCGTGAAGGCTTACACTTCTCAATCATCGTGGCAGTGGCGATGATGACGTCACAGCTGGCCCTGATGCCACCGGTGGGGGCGTCGATCCGTAGCCTTAGCCACTACTCCTGCAACGACTTGGACAAGGCGAAAAAAGAAATCATCATTGACGTCTTGCGCTTCCACGAGGATGAGTTGATATCCTTAGCCAATTCGTACTTGGAAAAAAGTCTGTCTTCGCCCCTGAAGGATAAGAAGCTGAAAAAGACCTTCAAGAAACTGAAAAAGATCAGGGACGCGCACTACAACGTTGATACCTTCGTACACCGTGTGAAGGGCATCGTGCGGGAAAACCTATGGGAGTTAGAAACACAATGCAAGAGCCAGAATCACGGGAGACAGAACAACCAGTGAACATTCAAATCAACACCAGGTCCAACTGCCATAAAGCTATACTCATCATAACATGTTCCTTTACATAGATTATGACACACAAATTATACTTCTGATGAGAACTAGTTCATTAGTTTTAAAATAATATTCATGGATAATTCTCTAGTCAAATTTAAAATATCATTCCATATACCTAAATCTCTCTGTAGTTTTCGAAAGATATATCTGTAGTTGTCTTAAATAATATCGAAGCTGTACGATGGATCGTACGTAACTCGAGTTACGAAGGATAACCCATCATATCCTACGTAGGGCTGCAATGCATTATAAGTCCCACGATTGATAGTAAGTTACGATAGGTTTGGGTGAAATCAATGCTTCAGTCAGTTATCTCCAGATATAATTTCCACATCTCACAAGTTCAGTTAAGATAACAGTTCCAGGGGCCGATTTCATAAAACTTACGACGCGTCGCAGAGTTAAGACGCATCCTTTCTCTATGGACTCAACGCATAGATGCAACGCGTCGCAGAGTTAAGACGCATCCTTTCTCTATGGACTCACTGTATAGATGCGACGCGTCGCAGCTAGAACTCGTCGCAAATCGAGTTGCGACGCGTCGCAGAGCTTTATGAAATCGGCCCCTGGTAACCCAAGTATCTCTACCGTCATCAAAAGATGTTTCTTTAGTTTTTTCTTAAAGACGTATCTTTCTATGATTTACTGAATTATCATCTGTATGTATGATTAAGATGTTGAACGAATTTAATGTTATGACGATAATTCTTGTCATACCAGGAGTGACAGCTGAATAGGCTAGTTATAATAAACTAACATTTGATTACAGGCTACAAACCTGACTGAAATACTAGTATTAAGTCTTCAATCTGATTTGAAATAATAGAGCCACTACAGTTTAAGATATTATTTGCAACACTTTAACAATTTATTTCTTCCTTTAAACTTGGTATAAATTGCGCCCTCATTGCTCACCTTGTGTCCGAAACGGCAAAAATGATTAGAGATAATAACAACGACCGCTTACTTTCCAGAGAGTTTGTTTATCGCCAGTGAAAATTAATATGATGATCCGGTGACGTAGGGCCGCCATGAGTTGGACCCTTAAAGGCACCGTGGACAGCAGTACAGAGAGTGCCGGAAATCGTTGAGGCCGGCCCCTTGGTCTGAAGGGTAGCATAGGGACCCGTCGGGATGTGAGTCAGTGCCTGCTCCAAATCAAAGGGGAAAACGTTCATTTGCAGCTCCAATCTCGAGAAAGTAGCCCGAGTATAATGGACCAAATTATTCGACCGGTATTCGGAAGAGTGGTAATCGATTCCGTTGTCTTGGGTTTCACACTTTTACGGAAACAGAGATGTAGCAAGCTTGAAGTAGAGTAAATTGCTTGAGTTGATCCTGCAGATTATCAAGACACGTTGCCAGTGATTAGCTCGCCAAAGAATAAGCAGGAATAATTTGTTAAGGAGTTAATTTGTTTTAGTGGTGAGGTCATTCACAAATACTCCGAGAGAAACTTTGGTACAATTACCACGGATTGATATTATCATGTATTGAGATCGAGTTTCTTTGCTAATGAAATGCAATTATATCGTGTGAGTACAACCGTTTATGATCACGACTTAAAATATGTTTCCATATAATGTTGCACGCAGTCAGAAGAGCTTGGTGCATTGGTCGAAGCTAATAACAACCCAAAGAGTCGATACTTTGGGTATCGATACTGATCGTTCAATGCGCTTGGTATCGTTGTTTATACCCACAATGTACACGCAAGTCGTCTACATTTTATATACCATTCATTTCGATTACTCAAACATCGTCATAGGATCTTATGTTGCCATACAGTCTATAGGTATTCTTTGTATAGCGGGTGCGGCTAATTGGTGAACAAATCCTTGAGAAATATCCACGAAGAGACAACCTAAAAACAAGGATTATTGTGTTATTGGTGCCAGGGTGATTAGTAGGTAATTGAAGGTGTCTGAGTTGGACGGATTCCATGCCCAAAGATGCCTATGCTGTATTCTGCGCTGGCTGTAGGAGAGGTGGGGCTCCTCTTTACTGCTATGTCGGCAGGGATCGTCGTGTCAGCGTTAGTGGGACGCCAACATGTAAGTATTCCCTCTTGTGACAAAACTACTCCAAATGCCACTTCATTTAACATGTTCCTGTTAAGTCCTCTTCACACGACGTTAAAAAAACCTCTCAACCATTGTGAAATTCTCTCATGGGTCTGGACCTCGGTCAAAACCTCTCAAGGATTCACCAGGGACGCCGGTCACTCCCAAGCATTGGTGTCCTTTCACACCGTAACACTTTTGTAAGATTTCGTAACCAAGAGGAACATTTTCAATGGTTGAGAGTTTTTTTTAGCGTCGTCTGATAAGGCCTTTAATTTATTTTTAGTAAATGTACAGTTGAAATAAGGCACAAAAACAAACAATGAAAACCTCCAAATAAGGCCCTGTGAGTATTAGTCATCGCATAAAGGTTAAGGTTGACGAACAAAATGGCGCATGACGCGCATTTATTCCATTTGTCGTCATTTTGAGTCAAAGGAGAGATTAAAAAGTCGCTGAAATACAGAATTTAAGAATTTAAAATGATTGAGAAATCATTGCAGAAATAAAGTGAGCAAGAGATATCATAATTAAGTTACAGACGCATTCCATTTTCAACTTTATGTACCCAGTCCGTTCATAACAGATTTTGAAAATTTCATGAGTACAGACTGATTCCGCAACCAATTAATTTTTGCATGTCATCACGTGACTCATAGTGGTTATTTGTTATTTCATTTGGTGCAGAACAGCGGTGTAAATATAAAAACACGTTCATTTGGTTCCAAATGTAGAAGATGAACAATAATACGGAGAAACGCATGCAATAAGATACACCCAATGTCTTATAAAGAAATAATTGATCAATACTACATTTACTGATGATTGACTAGACAGTACGCCATATTTCGTTCGAGTGAGGGCGCCCAATCAACGCCATCTTTGATGCTCACATATTAGTGATAAGTGAAATGCTAAAACAAAGCATAGCATTTTTGACGTTTGAAATATTTTGATTGATTTGCATTCGCTAAAGTTGCTTATTAATTTGAGTACAGGTTTCCTTATGGGTTTTGTCTCTGACTTGAACTTAAAGATGGCGCCCGTTACAGCGCCACCATCAGACAAGAAGTCGTTTACTCTAATTCACTCATTTAATTAGCAGTTTTGTTGATATTGTCCTAACTTTAACTGTAAGGTAGGTATTGGTAAAAGAACACTAAACAAAATAATATCTAGGCCCTGTTTGTTTCGCCAGGGATCTTGGTCGCCATTATTATTTGGATCTTACAAATCCACGTCTCATGCAGTATACGCTAAAATGAGATCCGGAGCAGCTTTTGACCGCGGGTTCAACGGAGTGAACAAGGCGGTCTTATTAACGGGAGTCGAACCCAGAACAATGTGATAGAAGCCAAGAAAACTAATTATGGCTCTATAGCCCGATCCCTAATATTCTTCCGTAGTGAATTCCAGTACGATTGATCAAGTAACGTACATGACTCATACTACATGTTCATGATAAATCGTTTCGTGACTTATGACTTATAGACATAGCAAAGATAGGGAAACCCTTCACACAGCTGGGTAGTTCAGATTACCGGTTATAAACCGGATACCGGGTAACACCAACATCACTGGTGATCACGAGCACCGCCAAACGTAGGTTTGAAATACCAGATTGGTCGCTTAGCGCCATAAAGTTCAAGTTTATGGTATTGACGTCTAGCTGCAGAAAATTATCGACTTCGTCTGCATGGGGCATGTTTGTGTATGAGATGGTTGTAATGGTGCGCTGGCATGCTGACTAATGACTGTTCCTGGACAGACCTGTCAATTACGCCTCTTCCTGTCTGCTTAGCGGTGGCCGGCAAAGCATGAGGAAACGGACCCTGAGAAATGTGTTCTTCGAGGGACAAGGCTAGTGTGTCTGTGCGTCAGAAAAATAAAAAAATGGTTTGGATATTGTGAAGGGGCGGCTGGGATATGGGCCTGGCAGGGGAGTGCAATGCCTCTTCAGCCCTTGTGACATTCCGGACGGGTGACGTATCCCACTTCTGCCACTAAAAAACCCAAACATGACTGTTTCCCAAACCATGGAGCTGAGGGGAAGGATTGGGATTAAATATGTGTGGGGAATGCTAAATTTGGTTTGACGGAAAATAATATCTAGGCCCTGTTTGTTTCGCCAGGGATCTTGGTCGCCATTATTATTTGGATCTTACAAATCCACGTCTCATGCAGTATACGCTAAAATGAGATCCGGAGCAGCTTTTGACCGCGGGTTCAAGGCGTGCCTGAAACAAACATGCCTTTATTATAGTTATCCACCTCTGCAGGTGCGCGTATCCCACAGGCTTGCCATCAATTGTATATGGTAGACCTACATGGGGGATGGACACTGGTCTGTATAGGACCCAGTGTTGAATTAACGCTGGGTTAAATCTTAACTTTAATTTTGAATTCGCAATATTACCATAGTGATTTGTAGTATGACACCACACGTTGCTTAGCAATTATATGATTTTAATTCAAACCTAAGATCGCCCTCAGTACTTATTAAAGAAATTGACCCCATGCATTTATCCAGTTGTCCGGGGTTTGACTAGACAATCAAAGCCCACTGAATGTGCCTCTTAAGATACCGCACAAACATGATTCTGGTAGATCTCCGAAAGGTTTCTATCATAGAGATACATACTAATAAACTAGAGGGCGGACGCACAATACTCCCCTGTACTGTGGCGCAGTGATCGCATGGGCCCGTGCCGACATTACTATAATAATTTATGGGCATGAATTAAGTATACGCATGCGTACCATACCGCAACGGGGTAATAACGGAGCACTTGCGTAAACTACAGTACAAAGGTCTACGCCGTACGTACAGAGCAAAGATAGTAAAGCGCCGGCGCAGTGCCCATTTCAGTAATGGCGGATCGAGCCCGCCCTCTAGTTTTATTAGTATATATCTCTATGGGTTTCTTCAGGAAGAAGACACAAAGACACTTGGTGGCGCCACACAGATTGCAACACTGTGGCGGTGTCGGTATTATCATAGAGGAAGGAATGCGCACTGCCAAACTATCTGTTTAGTTTTATTGAATTCTGGGAAGCCGGAAGGCTAAAAATGAGCAAAAGACCAGCGGGGAAATCCGCGAGATGTTGTCCATGCCGAATCGTGCGCCACGTTATACCATGGTTATACCGAGCAGGGAGCCTTGCAGTTGCAGCTGTAGTGCATGTACACCCAAAAACAAACACCACCACAGTTTCTCCTGATGATGACTAGAGCAGGCTAGTCGAAACGAGTTTGGTCTCCTGATGATGACTAGAGCAGGCTAGTCGAAACGTTGAGACCTTACGAGAAGTGCGAACGAAACAGAAGTGCGAAAGTACGAACGATTCTTACATGGTGTTTCCGCAAACCGATCCACATACCACAACAGTTTCTTTTTATATCAAAAGAGGGCGCCATTCAACAACTTCTTTTCGGATTTAGTACATTTGCATAGCACACACACCGTAGGGATTATTATTGATACAGTGACTATTAGAACTAAACAAGAATCGAACTGACTGTAAAATTGTTGTTTTCTTTGGCAGGAAGCTTTCCAAGGGGATTGCCCGTTGGCAGGTCTGGTCATCTGGACGTCATCTAGACACTTTGAGATTAATGCTTCTGATACGTCTCGCTGTTTGTACATCATAGGCGTGCAGGCAATGGCTGCCTGTATCGCCTTCATCTATGCCATCTACAGAGCTTTTGCAGTGTGCTGTGGGCGATGCGACACGTAAGCATCTATTTTATCAATGAGAGGCACTAGGAAGTCAGTCGCACTTTTATCATTCAAACCTCTCGAAATGATACAGAATTAATTCGTGTCACAACCGGTTTGAGTTGACGGTTAAAAACAACTGGACATCGTCTCCTGATGAGGACTAGAGCAGGCTAGTCGAAACTTTGAGACCTTACGAGAAGTGCGAACGAAATAGAAGTGCGAAAGTACGAACGATTCTTACGTGGTGTTTCCTCAAACCGATCCACATAACTTTGGACATGTTACGTTTTTTATTGATTCTTTGGAGGTTTTTTAAAACTAGGAGCGTCTATAAAATTCATATCCGAAGTATTGAGCAAAGGGGCCGTCCATATTAAAGTACGTACGCACGAAATGCCGACAACCCCCCCCCCCCCTGTACGCATGGCATACGCAGTGCCCCCCCCCCCCCCCTCCCCCGTATACGCATACTCATTCCACATTAGGTTTGTCACTTCCCGTGGTACCTTGCTTGAGCATCATTAAAATGTCACAGTAATCCGGGCCAGTACCATTATTGGGACGTCACTTTCAAATTCTGAAATCAATGACTAAAGTACAACAGGTTTTTATACATTTACAGATGTATTTTACAGTTTTTTATTATGTTGAATATGAAAAAAAGGAAGAAAACAAAACAATTCTGGTGGTTTTAATCACGGTTTTTTTTTACCACTTTTTCCGCGCGATATGGCTATGCAAGTTTTTCATTTGCGTACGGCACGCATTGGCCTGTACCCCCTCCCCCACGTACGCATGGCGTACGCATCGGTAACAACCCCCCCCCCCCCCTCCCCCACCCTGCCCTTCATGCGTACGTACTGTATGGACGGCCCCAAACGTCACCATGTTCAGGACATTGTAGAAAATACAGCCATTAGTTGATAGAAAACTATTCGAGACCTGACGTCACACATTACATTGAAATGACACTTTCTCTTTCCACTTTTCGTTCCGTGTTTGTCTCTATGTCATCGCAATTTTCTTTGAAAATAACGACATAATGACGTCATTGCATAATGTAAAATGGAGATGCTATGACGTCATTTGTTAAGCAATGACGTCATAACATCTCCAATGTTATGGCAGCAATTTGGTAAGCAATGACGTCATAACGTTTGCAATGTTATCGCAGCATTACATTATTCTGGAGGCTCGTATAGACATAGTGCGTACTGCGCATTCCGTTCAAGCAGCTCTCTATCCAAGTTCATGGCAATCAATTTTATTTCCATTACATGTATGTATAAAGGTCAAATATAATGTTGTCACTTCAAGAACCTCTGTTCTGATTTCCCATACAGGCCAGTGCTAAGAGTGATCTGCGTTCCTGTGTACAGTATCGTGGCAATTCTTACCCTAGCTGAGGCTGCAATCATGTCCCATGGTCTGAATTCTCTCTGTGATGGATTCAGGTCACTGCAATTTAGTACAGCTAATACTGCTAATTATGAGTGAGTGTAATATAATCATAATCATACTGAAATATCACTGGCTGTCATCTAAAGACATTTGAAAGCAATAACTGAAGAAAGAATACATGTGGTGATTGATGCTGGTTTTTACTGTGGGTGTTGCTGCATGTTGCTGCTGTTTGGTCCTGGTTGCAGTGCATTGCTGCATCTTTACTTTAATATCTGTAGGTGTAACTGCTATTGGTGTAGTTTATGCTACAGCAAAAGTAATTTGAAATTTGAAGTAATTTGATAATGAATCAACATTTATTGGGCGTTTTAGTGCAAATTACGAAAAACAACCTCTGATGGACAAAGCACTTTCAAAGTTTCAATTTCTTATCGCCAATTTCTCACCAGGGTTGTATTTCACGTTTTATTTTTCAACACAGCTGTGAATTGTTCCAGCAGGTGGAATGGCACATCTATGACGGATCTGGGTTCCATGAAGACTATGTCAAGGCAGAGGTAATCATAAAATAAAGTCCACTCTGAACAAAGTAATACGTATTCCAGTTTTTCAGAGTCATTGATGACATTTTTATGGTGTCCAGACTCCATGAATGGACCAAACATGGTGGAAAAAACACCTCAGTACAAGAGATAATATCGGCAATTCGTGATAGTGCGCCCCCAAGAGTTTGAAACGTCTTGGCCAATCACAATGCCCGGAGTTTGTTGACCAATTGGGCATCTTTGGGCGTTTACGAAACGGAGGTCCAGGCTCAGGCTCAGACTCCAGCTGGTCGTTTGCTGAAAATATACGTTGTTTCCCTTTTCAAACCAGAGAATCTACTTCCGAACCGTAGCCTAAAAGTCTCTAGTTTGATACACGTTATTTCAGAATGGATTCACGAAATGGAGCCCGAGCCTGAGACGGAGCCCGAGCCTCTGTTTCGTGAACGCCCTATAGAGGGTCGACCGATTCCGTCCATTGTGATTGGCCAACGCGTTGTAAACTCTTGGAAGCGCACTTCTGTGAATCGCCCGTATTGCCAGACGATCCAATACACGGGTTTACACTTCGAAAAGTGCGCATGCGTGGAAGTGCCTCGTTTTGAAGTTGCGATCAAAATCTAAGATGGCCGCCAAGGTGTAAACCCGTGTATGAGCAATGGGCATCCATATTTGGTCCCAAACCTCTAGCTATTGTCGCAACTCTCTACATTGCCTACTTTTTACCACAGTAATTGCCAAAAGGGTAGACCATCATCCGTTTAATTCAAATCGATCTTGATCTTGATCTTTTGCAGGCAGCCGGCTGGGTGGCATTCTTGGCCTGGGTTTCTCTTTCTGCTCTGGGTGTTCTCCATTGCTTAGCTGAAAGACCGGATACTAGTTTACCTGCGAGCAGCAGCTCCAAATAGAACCGGACGAAAGAACCCCGAGTATGAACGACCCTGTGCATTTTGAAAATAATGTGGAGGAAGAATGGAGGAATTTTAAGGTTTCTTTTGGGGCCAGATTCTTGTATTAACTTTATTCTGAGGCTATCTGTGCCCTAAGACATGACTGATCATAATGTTAGTGTTGGACGGTCGCTCAGATTGTTTCTTTTTCAAGTCTATTTCTTGCCTGAAAAAATTCTCCCCAAGTGTTGATTTTCGCGGGCGCCATGTTTGCCATTCATTGTGATACTTTTATGCACGCTTGGCAAAGAAACAGTTTTAATTGATGACTGCTCAACCGTATAAAAGTTTATCTCGTTATCTTTGAGATGTAATACTGGCCCCCATGCTCGTTTTTCCTTGTCTCAACAAGAATCTAAAATTAACCTTATAGGCATAAATTTCAACCGTTTTCCTAAAATATTATTTTGTATATTACAGTCTTTAAAGATACATCCCATCCTCATACAGTCGTGACTCCCAAATGCAGGTCCAAAGGGTATGCTACGAGTTTCTTTCCACGTACTGCTTCACTCTGGAACTCCTTACCTGCATCCTGTTTCCCTGCTGTATATAATTTGTCTAAGTTCAAGTGCAATGTGAATAGGCTTCTGTTATCCTAATTCTGTGCGCTTTCTTTTCCTTTCTCTTTCTTTTTTAGCCCTCACCTCGAGTGGCCTTTGTGCCTTGTGTTGGGCGACTTCCATAAAAAAAAAAAAAAAAAATCATGTTTTGCAAAAACTACAGGAGAAAATATTTGGCGCAGCTTCGGGTGGTGACGCCAGATCTTTGAAAACAGAAATGAAGATGTTTCCTATCCCTTTGCTGAAAGAAACTAACAAACAAATCATTCTAAGCTGCATGCCACAGTCATTATTAGTTGATAAGAAGAGAACAGCCGAAACCATGCATTAAAATGTTGTGACCCTTGACCTCAAGAGCGTGGAGTCAAACGTGGACCAGAGTATACTGCATTTAAAGATGGCGGAATTGTAAGCAGACGACGTAGCATAAAGTTATATTGTTTTGTTTTTTAGTAAGACTTACGCTGTTGCTTTGGTAAAGTCTTTTATTATCAGTTCTTATGTGCAACTAATACTCCGTGTTGGCTGTACGAGATGTGACCATCAACGCTGTTAGATGCTTGTTTCATGGCAAATAATTAACGGTAACGGATCCCATGAAATTGGGTCCTGGTCGCGTACTCAATCGCCAAGCATATCTTTCATGTAGTTGGACATTATGAGACGCTTGGTGGCAGCATGCAAGTAAGCCTTCAGCACAAAGCGCCGTTTTGAAACCTCGGCTTGGGATGGGGTGCAGACACTGAGGTTTTCAAATGTTTTATATTATACAACTCACATTCACTGCGAATGAAATACTCAATAAATGGATGTTTGCTGCCACCATGTGTCTGTTATTTAAATGCGGTCTCTTAATTGACCAGATCATCCATGCGCCTTATTCACGGCACATCCATCTTGTCACGTTCCTTGTCTACCCTTTGGAAAAAATAACACCAATTCTAAAAAGAACAAAGGTATCAGACTACTTTATATCCATGCCTCGGTTTGATTGCACTGCTTCTAATGCGGATGGATGCACCGTGAATAAGGTCTATTGCTCCATTATGGGGTTATAGGTGGAAACATTTTAAATACAGAATGCCAAATAATGTACAAAACAATGGAGCATTTCAATAAAAATACATAATTCAAGAATTTTATTTTCAATTATTATCTCTTCCTGTGGACCAAAGCCGCGTTTTAGGTCGAAATGCAATGAATATGCAAAACAGATGGAACGTATTATTATTTTAATTGATTTAGGGAAAGGAATGATGACACCAGAGAAATGTATTGAAAGATGTTGACCATTGCTGCGCGTATCGGTGCAATGATCCTTGGGATATAGCGGTATGTCATTGTGCGTGGTTTCATGGCTTCTGACTGCCAAACGAACTAAGATAATTGACTATAAGGAACACCACAAACGTAGGACTGGAAGGCTCACTTGGTAGAGCGCCTGTACCGTATTCAGGAGTCGCTGGTTCGAATCCCGCTGCAGTCATTTTGTCTTAGTTCACTTTTCAATGACTAAAAAAGAGTTACGATTGGGGTCTGAGCGACTCCAGAGCGACTCTGTGCCCTCCGTCAAACGTCGATGTGTAGTGCCCAGTTGTCGGACGGGAAGGGCAAAGGGAACTTTAAGTCAGCGTACAGGATTTGCAAGCCCTCAACAAAAACATTATTGAGTTTGAGACAGAAAATGGACACAACAGTTCGTGAACAGTGCAAACAGTCACCATGGGAAATCTTGGTTCATCAGATGCTGGGTTTTTCAAGGAAATCAATTCAAGATTTAGTGTCTTTTAAAAAGATCGTTCGTCCGAACGATTTAGTACCATTTCGAAAGCGTGTTGTAACCGTGAAGGATTCGGAGGGGCAAGATTATTTCGGCCGTATTTCTGCTATTCAGATGAACAAAGCGTAAAAGGTACATGAAACAATGTCTCTTTAATGAAGTTTAAGATCTTCTGTTTAAATACCAAATTCATCAAAAACGCACATCTTAGCAAATTCTATAGGTCTATTCCCCCTTTAATTGTAATGTTAAACTTGCGAGTGCATGTGTGCATGCTGCGTATGCAAGTCAACAACTGCGTCTTGAACTTATATGCTATAACTGCCTCTTGCTTTGAACGAGTTGGAATGAGAAAACCTATAATAATAGCTCGTGTCATCGTCCTTGAACCATCAGAGATTGTGTAATAACACCGGGTATAATTTATAGTGGTGATATCAGATATGCGTAGCCTTGGAACAAGGCGTCGACATTGACCCGCACGCTAAGATTTTATATCATAATGGCAGTATTACTGGAAGACCGTGAAACTTGCGCACCATGTTTATAACGGAACGGATGGTCGTAGGAAGCTTCGAGTTAATTAAATGACCTGTCTATCAGGGTTACGTCTACGCCGAAGAAACAACAATTTTTCCTCTCTGATTTTGGCTCCATCCGATGCGTGCCACCCCGCTGGTTATGTTTTGGTTCCTTGTTTTCATTGGTGTAGGGTTAAAGAGGGCAAACCGTTGCTATAGGTTACAGAAAACTCCTGCTATGTTGGAGTCTACAGAGTTTTCCGACCAGGGTTTCTACCCCCAGCTGTCGAGCTTGGCATCTGGCATTTACCAGGGGAGAATTCTTCATAGAATTGCTCCTAGTTCGCTGTTGATCTGCACTGGTTTGAACCGGTTGAATATGTCAAATAATAATCATGTGCGTGTTCCAATTAGCTCATCATACTCTCAGACCTAGGGCCCGTTCAGGGCTGAGACATCCATTGATACATGTCGTTTTGCCGCAGGATTTCCGTGTAGTTAAATGAAGCCATATTATTTTTTTATTTGGTTGGAGAACAGAGGGCTTTGTTTTGGTACATCATTCTAGACAAAACATTTCACTCGCTATTTCTGGCGCAACCCCTAGCAAGTGGTTAGTTTTCGCTTGGGGATCTGAAATAAAGTTATAGACCAAGTTGAATGAGCAAGCATACTCGGGTCTCTGGCGTTTGGCTGAAAGTTGTATAAAAGCAGCCTGCAGAAACAACAGATCAGACTGAACTGTGTAGAAACCTGTTCGACAAACTCGCTGGTGTTTATTGCGCGTTCATTGCCCTCTATTTGATGCGGGTGGCCATCCTGTGATCATGCCCGTCCCAACGCGGTGGAAGCTGGGCATTTTATTTGCCGTTTTCATGCAGTTCTTACTGACAACCGGTCCTGTGTATAACTACAATGTTTTCTTTGTGGATCTTCAGAAGGAATTCCACAAAAGCGCTTTGTTTACAGGTAAGACGGATTGTTTTAATTAATGCTTCAAAGTATAAGCTAAACCGAACAGCTATGTGATGTTGGATTCGGCCGACGTCTTTGCTTATCATGCTTAAAAAGAAAACTACTATTTGATAAAGATTTTGCATGCTAGGATCGAAACGTCACGCCCCTCTAACTTTAAACATTGTAAAAAGGGGCGTGGTTATATTTTCTGCCCCCAAAGTCCTTGATGGTGAATGATTATGTGATTATATAATTCATAATCCATTCTCAGAGAAATAACATTTAACAAAATAAGTCAGATCAAGCGCTTAAACCCATTTGTTGAATTTTCTTTTGTTTTTCAAATTTTTTGGTGAAATATTGCAATAATATTATTGTTTGGATATTACACAAAAGTGCTACCACAATTTGAGGTCACATAGTACCTAGAAATTTTCCCTGAGGTCTGTTCCATCAATTTCTTAAGTCAGACCTTAGATGTGGTCGGAGTTGAGAAGTCAAATTTTTTCATGGTCCATGCTCCTTGTCTAAAGGTGGAAGAACTCAGAGAAACTGTCGCCTGAGCTACAGTGGATTTGTCCCTCTGTCGGCCAGTATACGGAGTTAAAAATGATTTGCTGCTTGTTACACGTAACATCGCAACCGGCTTGAAATCGGATGCCCATTTTGTTTTTTACAAATGACAGATAAACAGAAACCTGAAATAATGTCAAGGCCTTCATTTTGAAGGATAACACAGTAACGACATTCTGATGTTTAAAACTTCACAAATTAATGTAATTTTTCACAAAGATATAATTATGTACTCAAAAGATATTTAGAAAACAATGTTTACCGGAAGTCTCTTTATCATCAACTGATCTTATTCTAGAACAATATGAAACTGAACGGACAAAGACCATTTTATTTATTTTATTTATGGCAGATGACTTGCAAAACATCTTCCCAAAACTCAGGGGATGGAAAATAATGTGGGAAAAGGAAACTGTGTAATTGAGTCCACCTTTGCTTCAAATGGAACTGGAAGGATGAAAAGCAAAACTGTTTGGGAAATTTGGTACATGTGTTGGGAGCTGGAGTTCCATAATACCCTCAGGCCCACCAAGATTTAAGACTTTACCCGGAGGGAAAGCTTTGGAGATAACCTATCAAACTCGATAACAATTTGGTCCGTAACTTTCCTCCAGTGGCCTCCAGACTCATTTCAAAGGGTAGTGGACACGTTCTCTAAGGGCCTTGTCCAAACCTCGTCTCCGGCTCCGGCTCCATTTCGTGAATCCATTCTAAAATAACGGGTATCAAAATAGAGGCTTTTGCATACGGTTTGGAAGAAGATACTCTATTTTGAACAAAATAAAAACAGACATTCAGCTTTAATGAAAAGCCACAACGTACATTTTCAGCATATGGATGACAGTGCCGGAGCCTGAGCCGGAGCTGGAGCCGAGGTTTGAAAAAGGGCCCAGGACAACTGTACTAAAACTTGCAGCAAATACTACTGGAGGTAACGGGGAGGAAGTTATGAAGGTGACGTGACTACTGTGACATGATTAATAGAATGGGTCTACTTCTGGCAAAGATGAAGGACGGTCTTAGCAAACTTAAACTGTTTTTAAAAAGACGAGTGGCAGGCAGATTGAATAACTGTACACCGCTATACCGAACATTTGGCTATACCGAACATCATCCATGACTCCCAATTTGTGTGTACAATACTATAACGAACGACCTCTACGGACAATACCTGTGCATCCCACCTTGTTCGTTATAGCGGCGATCCACTGGCAGCTGACAGATTCTCGCAAATTTTGCTGATGAGACTGGGGGCCGATTTCACTAACGCTTTGCGATCATCGCTAAAGCCCAAATCCATCGCTAAACGGAAAATCGATCGCTACTTCGCGATAGATTTTCCGTTTAGCGATGGAATTGGGCTTTAGCGACGATCGCAAAGCGTTAGTGAAATCGGTCCCCCGGGGTATGATTCAAGTTGCACAATCATACCTTTGGGAAAAGTAACCTATAATTATGACTTTAAAAAAAATATGTTGCTATTTTTACGTGCACGTTTGAGAGGGGTGACGGAGGGTCACCTGCTGGTATATTGTTGGTGTCGTGAAGCTGATGGAGTACATCCATGTACATTGTTTTTTCCACAGGTTGGGTGGGATCAGTGGCCTCCGCTCTCTTAAGCCTTGGGGCTCCATTGGCTGGATTCATGGCATCCCGAATCGGCAATCCACGCTTAATACTCCTGGGAATAGTCCTAGCCTCATCCGGGTACCTGTCTACATCCTTCATATCCTCATTAAACTATGGCTACCTGACGTTTAGTCTGATGGGGGGTCTGGGTACCTGCTTCTCTTTCTACGCGTCTGGGAGTGCAATGTTAGACTGGCTCTCTGGCGAGGGGGGCAACTGTCGAGTCACTGGGTTCGCCCTGCTTGGTTGCTCCGTTGGTAGGTATTCCTTCCGATGTCGCCAAAACTCTCCTTATTGATTGGGCTGAGATTTGTGTTGTTTTGAACAACATCGATGGTGCTTATTCACTTTTATGTGGAGTGCCGTGGCATAGTGGTCTTGCGTGTCGTACTCAAGGTCCAGTGGTATATCTACAGATTGTGGGTTCGAATCCAGATAAGGGCTTGGTGCTTGCGTCCCTGGGCAAGACGCTTTCTCACACATTGCTCCTCTTCACCTAGGAATGTAAAATGGGTACCTGTGAAGGTTGAGATGGCCTTGTGTGCTGGTCTTTACAGCAACCGGGGTTGTATACTCCCCAGGGAGTTGAGATTGTTTCAGGAATGTAACATAATAGCCAGTGACAGGGTTAATCATCCACGGCTTTTTTAAATGAAGTGCATAGCAGATTTTACGCTGGTGCTATGAATGTGCTGTTTTATCATTGTTATAATTATTATCAATATCATAGTATATTGTACGATGGAGTTCATCCTACAGGTGCACATCCGTTATGCCCCAACCTCGTTTCCCCTTGTCGCCCCATGTTTGGCCAGCATTGCATCTAGTATAATGTTTGTGATATAAACAGAATGACATCGTCCAAAAACGAATGAAGAAAGAGATAAATAAAATAGCAGGATGTCAATCAGGAATACGGGCGATTCACAATAGTGCGCCATCAAGGGTTTGCAACGCGTTGGCCAATCATTGTTCGACCTTTATCAGATGCACATTGGGTTGACAAATTTCGTGCCTAATTGTGATTGGCCAACGCGCGTTGCAAACGCTTGGTGGCGCACTGTTGTGAATCGCTTGCATTGATCTGAATTTAACTCCGGTCCAAATTTTGACCGACTGATTTCTGGTATACTGCCAAGTCTGAGTCATTTTCACATAATTATTTGCCCGCAGGTGTGATGGTGTGCGGTCCAATGCTGAACACTCTGACCGACTCCTTCGGGTGGAGGAATACCTTTAGAATCCTCAGCGGCGTCTCATTGGTTGTTGGAGTCATCACAGCTTTGCCGTTTTTCAAGTCGCCAGAAAACCAGTGGCCGAGCCAAATCGAGAAAGACGCGAGCGATCCTTCGTCAGATCCCGTGAAGGCCGACGAACCTTCCACACAGGCCGACGTGGAGCCAGTAAAGAACGACTGCAAAGACGTCCAGGCTGATGAAGAGCGCCACCTCAATCTCTTCCGAAATTCTGAAGTGTGGTCCTTTGTTCTGTCCATTACTTTCGCTCAGATGGGTTGGTCTTTCGTCATCGTGAACTACGTAAGTAGAGGGCGCTATAATGGTATTGAACATGGCTAAACCGCATTATGGGATTCATTGCTAAAACGACAATTCTATATTGTGAGAAAAAGAACTCCTTGGCATACTGATTAATTGACACGTATTCTTTTTATGGGGAATACGTTCGATTCTAAATAGTGCGCCACCAAGAGTTTGCAACGCGTTGGCCAATCACAATGCGCGGAATCTGTCTAATCTTTCCAGACGCGCAAGAGAAGGAACTCATGTATGAAAAATGCAACTCTTGTTGCAAACTCTTGCACTCTTGTGCCAGCAGCTGGGGCACTATTTTGAAATTGCCTGTATTATTGATATGTGTTCAATTTTCTCATCAGTCCAGCTTCATGGAAGGAATTGGCCTGACGACCAATCAGATATCCATGGGTCTGCTGGCCTTCAGCGTCGGGGAATGTGGCGGGAAACTCGCCTTCACCGTTTTCGGAGATCGTCTGCCTTTTCTGAAGTTGTACGTTATCGCTGGGAGTTCCACTGGAGGGGCCATCATCTCGGGTTTTTTGTCACTTTGCTCATCCTTCCAGCAAGTCCTTATTTTGTCAAGTGGTGAGTTGAAGTCCATCATCAATAAATAAGAATCCTTCAATTCTTAAGACGGACTGATGCCCAGTTATTTTTTGACGGTATTAAAGGTAGAATCATACTTTGGCAGCATACCGAAACAGAAATCTTCACAGGTTTACGTATAACTTACAGGGTATAAAGATGGTGATGGTGAAAACGTACCGTTTAAATTATTCTGCCTGAAATGCTGTAAGAAAAATAGTAAAATAAATGAGCAAAAACAATTTTGATCTTTTAAAGATGAAAACTAACGGTGAAACGTTTACACTGTTTTCTCAAAAAGTGGGCACCATAATTATGGGACTGAAAATTTCACAGATGACTGTCACTGTATCTGCCTTGATATTTGTGACCATGAATCTGCATTTCTTTGACAAAAACCAAAGTATGATATTACCTTTAAGTCCAATTCTCACCATTATCAGGGTTTACAAATGCTCGTCTCCTTTAGTTACTTGTCTGACTTTACACCCTTTTATCAACTGGGAAAAGTGGGACTCCGATCTTCTGGTAGTGAACTTCTTCTTTCTATAAGTTCAAAATCTTTCGTTTTCTAAGGCTCGGGTCCCAAATTGTGGAACTCTGTCCCCATCAACATCAGGAATGCTCCTTCTGACACTGGTTCTAGGAAACGTCTGACGCAAAACATATTTTTCATCAAGCAACCACAAGGGAACCAGACTGAATTTCCAAGTCATTGATGAACAAGGATTATTAGGGACACCACCAACGTAGGACTGGATAGCTCAGTTGGTAGAGCACCTGTACGGTATTCAGGAGGTCGCTGCATGGTTCGAATACCGCCTCAGTCAATTTCTTCTTTGTTCACTTATTATTTTTGTTTGATTTTGATGCTTTTCCTCGAAACAGTTTGGGGCATCTGTCGGTCAGGGATCTACGGATCTTATTTTGCAGCCGGCGATGAAATGTGGAGGGTTCATGGGTCTCACGCGGTCGCCACTGTAGTCCTGATCGGATTCGGGATTGGAATCCTCATCGGAACCTCCATCACGGGTGAGTGTAGCCTACGGACCTGAAGCCTTTCTCAAACCTAGGCGTTCCGGCCCAGGCTCCGGCTTCGTCTCTGTCAGTCCATATGCTGAAAATGAAGGATGTAGTTTTTCATTGAAGCTGTAGCTCTGTTTTCTTTTCTTTTTTCAAACCAGAGAATCTACTTCCGAACAACAGCCAAAAACCTCTATTTGGATACCCGTAAATTTATTAACATGGATCCACGAAATGGAGCCGAGCCAGAGCCTGAAATCGGAGCCGAGCTTTGAGAAAGGTCCCTGATGTACATGGTGGTATTTTAGTAGGGCGCCCCCAGGGATGGAGAGGGGAAAACAAACTGAGGTAGCTCGTTAGGCCAGGGAACATGGCTTGCGTGCTGTGCAATTTAAATTGCTTCAGGATCGAGCCCTGCGATCGATCGTAACTCGAGTTACGAAGGATAACCCATCGCACCCTACGTAGGGCAGCAATGCTTCATAAGTCATACGATTTATAGCAATGACGAAGAGTTTGGTGAAATTGACCCTGGTCGTCAGAATAACATTTTCACGCCATTGCCAACTCATTGCACACCTGCTCTTTAAGTCTTTATAGCTAGGCCTGTTTGTTTCAGGAACGTGTTCCAGAGCGCATTAAAGATTACTCTAGATCGCACGTTAGTGTATCCTTCCTGGAATAGGGATGTGTAAGATCAAAATGGCGACCAAGATCCGCGGCGACCTTAGACAAGTCGAGGCCTTACTTCGAGCCGATTTGAAGTATTTCTGGCCCTTTTTTCTTGTCGTAGGTGTCTTATACGACTTGAGTGGCGACTACACACTCAGCCTCTTAGCCTTGGTGGCCAGTTTCCTACTGTCGGCATTGTGCATGCTCTACATTCCCGTCAAGCGAAGAGTGCAGACACGCATGCGCACCTACAGCCTGGCAACAGGAGAGAAGAATCAAAGCGAGGCTCTAGATGTCTGCGAGAAGGACAGAACGAGCATGTGCAGTGTTGGGACGTCAAATCCAGCCTTTGATGTGGATATTTAAAAAAAAAAACACAAAGGATTATGGCTTATTGGATGATCACAACACACGCATGAGACAATTATTTGTAACTTCCACATGTGCCTCAAGCTTAAAGGTATAATACGTGATTGGTAAAGGTCACTGCACTCACACTGATCCAGCATGTACATAAAATGATCTGAGTCACGAGATAATAGCGAAAAACCCTCTAAAACTTTCTTATAAAACTCAAAGAATGGTTTTGATCTTACCCCGAGATCAAAACTGTTTTCGGTCTTTGTTTTACTAATTTCTGGATAAATACAGCATTTCAGACGGAAATATTTTAACGGTATGTTTCTACCACCACCATCTTCATACCCTGAAAGTTAAACGTAAATCTGTGAGCATTTCTGTTTTGGTTTCTTAATCCTGTACTGTACCTTTAAGCTGACTAACCGGAAACTGATATGCTATTAATTTTTGTTTCACCTTGACTTAACGGCACGTGCGTGACACTTAAGGGCGACGTTTATCCTTCTTTGAATCCCTGATGACGAAGATGAGGTAGTTTCTTACATCAAGTTGAATCATTCTATTAAGTTGCTCTTGAATACAATGCTCTTGATGACGCTTAACACCATAATTAACACCACACTCAACTAGCTAAAGTCATAATTTAGTTTCAAAAATAAAAATGTAACATTATCATTTGATGTAAATATGCCGGCCTGCTTCTGTACAACATTTCTCTCATTTTTCATTAACAAATTATAAACTGAAATACGAATCAAATTATTGTAAGATTTAAAAAAGATTTTGTACAAATTATTGTTTGAAAATTTGAATATATTAAAGGCCTTTTAACATTAGCAAGTATTACAAACTGGTTTTTTTTTTACTGACCCATTTCATAATCAGCTCGCAACCATGGAGTCAATGTTTGTAAAGGGACCCAGCAGTTGTACAATGGGGGTAAATATAAACAGTGTGTCACCATCAGTTATTGTTCCAAAGTCGAGATGTCAACTTTGGAAAACAAACTCTGGGGGGGGGGGGAGGGGAGGGGGGGGGGGTCCCGTGAACCCCCTCCCGAGGCACTAGTCAGCAGCCTCATTCATGCGTCTCATTGTAAACAGTTATTACATTCATGGACTGTCTCATTATAAAATGTGTCAGTTTGATTGATGGGTTTTGTCAAAATGGTTATGACGCCACGGATTCCTCAAAAGCGCCCTGGGCACTGTAGCTCGAAAGCCTGATGAAACCTTTTATGGAAAGATGATGAGAAGAAGATACAGTTTTAGAGGTGGGAGGAAAACCCCAGAGTAATATTCTGTGTAAAACCCACAGAATCAGGTAGGGACTGAAAACCCAATCCACTTGTGAACCAAGCCGGACTCGAACCCGGTCCGCAGAGGTGAAAGGCGAGGAAAGAACCGCTACGCCAACCTGACTCCGGAATTTATGACCTTTATTGGTTATTGTACAGAAAACATTAAATACAAGTTTAGTGCAAGAGGGAAACCCTGAACAGCCACACAGGCCCACTAAATGGGGACCCTTTACAACATCAAAACCGAAAGACAGAGGACAGGCACAATAACAGGCAAACAACCGAAGAAAAAGATAAAATACTGTTCATAATTATAGAAATCACAAAAAGATCTAACATTGGTACTGTATCACACTAATTCCTTGTTTTATATCAATGTTATGAGATAGATTTTTGCTTACCCGTTTTGTTACTTCACACCGTTTGAACTGTTGCAATGTTTTGTAGTGTGCTTGTTTCAACATCAATTAACTTCTAATAACTATCTAAAGACTTTGTGGTCATTTTGGTCATTTTGAGCTTTTGAAGAAAATCTTCAAAATTATACGAAAATTTGTTTGGCCGGTACAGTTTGTTTTGAGTTTGTTCTGTTTAAAATGTGTGCGAATTTATTTTTAAAAGGGCATGTACGTCATTTGTAAAGGTGACAGGAAAACTGCGGTCTGTTCATTTTGATTTGTCATGGAATATTATCAAACCTGTGACATTTTCAGCTCATCATCGAAAACCGAATAGGAAAAGACGAAAAACCGTTGTTTTGTTATGCCAAATTCTGAGGGAATATAGCTATTTCATTTTTATCTCAATTAATCTTCCGAAAATCAATGTTGTTGTGCTTGGTTTTACTTGATAAAAAAACAGCATTTCAGGAAGCAACAATGTCATGGTATGTTTCTTTTTTCATCACCGTTATACCCTGTAAGTTAAAGGTAAAATCTGTGAAGATTTATGCCATAGTACCAATTAATATTATGCCCTTTAATGCTTGTGTTCGAGCATGCACTGGTTGCTTGCAGTGCAATTACGTACTTCTGCAATGCACCAAACTATACCTGCCCACGGTATAGCGGGATTTGTTGCCCCAGCATGACAAAGGCCACCATTAAGTTGCACTTTTCTATTCGCTCATGAATAATTCAATGTGTATTATGAATTATTCACGAGGCAACACATGCAGCTGCATGCAGGTAGTGTTTTTGTTTGAACCCGAAGCTTGAGAAAAAACACCCCAAATAAACATGCACGTTGCACATTGGACGTGAACTTGATGTCGCTTTATCACCAGTTTAGTTGTATTGGTGCCCTGGTATTGCACGTGCGTCACAATAGTTATGAGGTATCAGCACTCCCTATAGGTTCAAAAGATCAACCATCAAATTGCACGCAAACAGCAGCTGCAGATATAGCAGCTCAGTGTGAGGGCTCGATAGGCACAACCAGGCATCATCATGTCGGATACACCATGGAAGATCCTGATCGTGTTCGCTGTATTCATGCAGTTTCTAGTGACAGAAGGGCCCATGTACAATTACAATGTGTTCTTTGTTGATCTGCAGAATGAGTTTCACTCCACAGCTGTTATGACGGGTAAGCTTTATAAATATTGTAACATTTTGTAAATAATGATTATTGTTTGTGTGTACAACTCGACACAGCAAAAGAGCAGCCAATGTGAATGCATGTTTTCATAGTGCCTGGTCCATAATAATACCTTGGCCGAACAATTCCGCCTGGCTTGCAGGTAATAATTGTCCGGCTCATTGGTGAATACAGCAATGTTGACAATAGGTTGGCTTATGAATGGCTGTAATTCACTTCAAAGGTTCCATATTATATAAGCCATTCTGAAAACCACAAACTTTCCCTTGGCTGGGCATGCTTGACTGAGCATGAAGAAAGAATAGACCCCTGAGATGGGGTGGGACGTTTCCCGGGGACATGATCCTTGAACTAATAAAGGTCGTTAACTTTCGGGTTCCCCTTTGAAATGTCGATTTTTGAAAGAATTGTTTCACAGTATATACCTTGATATTTCCAACGCTCCAACCCCTGTGGAATTCTAGATTAGAAGTAAATAATAAGTAACTGTTTTTTTTTCTTTGTTCACTTTTCAATGACTGTTTAGTTTGGTCAGTTTCCCTTGTGGTTATTTCATGACTGTTATTCTATTTGACCTGATAGTTGTATACAATGGAGCTAAACGCCTGATTGCCTGTTTAGGCCTATCGGCATAATTGCACTTCATTATTAACTACATTATAATAACTTTGATATACCCCATTTTACATCACAGGCTACGAATCCGTTTGTCACGAATTTATCAATAATTGTCGCATTCTTATCTGACTCGTAACCAATTGTTATAGCTCTTTAAAGGTAGTATCATACTTTGGTAAGAAACCAAAACAGAAATGTTCACAGATTAACGTATAACTTACAGGGTATGAAGATGGTGACGGTAGAAACATACCGTTAAAATGTTTCCGCCTGAAATGGTGTATTTATCCTGAAATTAGTCAAACAACGACCGAAAATCTTTTTGATCTTTTAAAAGATCGAAAATAAAAGATAAAAGAGAAAAGACTTAAGAAATACTGTTTACTGTTTTTCACGGTTTTCTCAAAAAGTGGGCACCGTATTGGACTGAAATTTTCACAGATGACTGTTACTGAATCTTCCTTGATATTGGTACCCATAAATCTGCATTTCTTTGATAAAAACCAAAGTATGATATTACCTTTAAACTGTTTCGTGTTAATGCGTATTCAGTTATTTTCATTCTGGAGCGATAGGGAATTCGTGGCAAAAGTTTTGAGCTGTTCAAAGTTTTGGCCACGAAATGTATGATACTACCTTTAACGAATTACACGAATACGCACCAACATGGGACAAAGCAATTGTTAGATGCATCCAGCATTTTCGTAGCTGATTCGTGATTTTTGACCTTCGTACAACATTCGTAATAGAGTTTTGTGAATCGTAGTAGATCCCTGAACATATTCTTGCAATTATATGATTTAAGCCGAATAGAGCCGAATCCTCACGAATCCTAAAATGTATCAATTCGTAACGATTCGTTCATTCATAGGGCTTTTACGAAACTAGGCAGTGTGGCTATAGGCTTGGGACTTATTTCACTACCGCCATTTGAAGCTCACAAAATGAAACGAAGGGATTGGGCCACATGATGAAGCTGGGGAAAGGCTCCAGCTTTGCCATGTATCTCAAGCCATTCATTTCACTTATAGGACACTGCAAATACCAAGCCTAGCCTCAAGCCCTATTTCGTAAAGGCCCATAGCCTGTGTGGAATGGTAAGTTATTCGATGTTTTGGACAGCTTAAGACTTTTGCCACGAATTCCCGATCAAGCAACAAAACTGATTACGAATAAAATACGAAATAATAGTTAAAAGATTGGAGAACTGCAGTTATTACGATTTGAATACGAATAGATGTACTAGCATTGTATGGCAGTTCGTGTGATTCGTAGCTTGTATAATGGAACCGTAGAATTACACAACGTATAGCGAGTGGCTAAATGGGACTCTGGTTGAATTATTGCCGTACTGAATTTATGGATTCCATCACACCATAGACTGAAACCTTGGTCCAGCAAGCAATGCACTATACATTCAATGCATTGTAGGCACAAGGCAATGTGAATAAACTATTTGCACACATTTTTTTTTTCAATAATAATGGCTGATCATTGAAGCATTAAAAACTTTTTGGTAAAGGTCACAGAACAGCACTCACATTGTGTCTGATCCAATGACATGTGCATGCTATGAAGAACCTGTAAACATTTGAGCTCAATCGGACATCTGGGTCACGAGAAAATAGCAAAACCCAACTAATTTTTTTCTTATAAAACATAATGAATGGTTCTGATCTTACCCGGAGATTGCAATTGTTTTACTACTTTTCTGGATAAATACACCATTTCAAGCAGAAATGTTTAACGATATGTTTCTACCAGCACCTTCTTCGTATTCTGAAAGTAATACGTAAATATGTGAACATTTCTGTTTGAATATGTTACCAATCATGGACTGTACCTTTAAAACAGGGAGGAATATCATATAGGTTTTCCTGTCTGTGCTTGAAAGCTTAGCTGTCGAGAGGAAAATATTTTATTTTAAGATTTTTTACGCACGTTTAAACTGATGATAATCCTGATCATTCAAATTCACTCTAAGTTGAATCGACAGCGAAACGTGCAATTTCGATTTTGGAACAGGTCCATATACAATTGCAGACAACGCACATTAATTAAGGCCTGCAATTGATATTGTTATTCATTCAAATTCGCCGAGGACAGCGTATGGCATAAACACCGAGGCCTATAGTTGTGAATTTTATTTCGCTTCATTTTTATAGCCACACAAATGCAAACCATGAGTATTTTTTTTTTTTTTTGCAAGTAACCAAATAATCCGACTGACTGTATAATAGGTAGGTCTGTATTGTACAGGAAAATGATCTCCTAAAAATTCTCTAAAATCTCTCTAAAAAATACCCACAACTGATAAACTGGGGCCTATTTCAAAGAGCAGCTTAAGCACCAAAAACCTTGGAAAATGTAATCAGTATGTCAGCCAAAACTCTTTGTGTGGATGTTATGCTCAGCACGCAATGATCGAAAACAAGTCAACAGCAGTAAACATCACGTGAACATTTGGTTGGTCATTCTGTTTGATCAAGGTAGACTTGACTTTAAGGTACAGTAGTATAATTTGGTTTTTATCAAAGAAATATAGATTCATGGGCAAAAATATCAAGACAGAAACGGTAACAGTCATCTATGAAAATTTCAGTCCCATAAGGTGCCCACTTTTTGAGAAAACAGTCAAAAACAGCCACAGTATTTCCTAAGTCTTTTCTCATTTATTTTTGATCTTTTAAAAGATCAAAACGATTTTTGGTCGTTGTTTGACTTGTTTATGGATAAATACACCATTTCAGGCGGAAAAATGTTAGTGGTATGTTTCTATACCACCACCATCTTTATACCCTGTAAGTTATACGTAAATCTGTGAACATTTCTGTTTTGGTTTCTTACCAAAGTATGATACTACCTTTAAGCAAATTTGTGCATAAGCAGCTGTATGAAATTGGCCCCTGAAGGGAACGTTCATAAATGGTTTTCCAGTGTCGATCAAACTGTTGAATGAGTCCAAACCTAATAGTCCAAAGTTCGAGTGTTGTTTTTGTATCGCGAATATCAGAATATAAATGTTGTACAGTTTAAAAGAACATACGAGAAACAGCCTCAAAAATAACTCAAATAGAATTTATGCATAGCGTCGTGGGAGGATTATATATTATTTTATTATTTTACTATATTTTAAATAGAATGTTTGGATTGAAAATGTATGCCTAAAAACAATTTGAAATTTGGAACTTCATGTGTCAAGCTGTTTCCAAGCTGCTTAGTTTTCAAAATTGCAGATTGTTCCCGAATAATTATGAATGTTTCTTGATCACATTTGCATGAACAATGAAGAATTTGAATGTGCAGAAATGCAATTGGATTTTTAAAATAGCCAAAAGAAATATCACATTTAACCTGTTGTTGGCCACTACATGAAATCGAATTCCGTTTTACCGAAGTTTGGTCGAGGAAAATGTAAAATGAGCTGGGAAAATTGAACCTATTATACACAAGTAATTAATTTCATCACATGACAAGAGTGGCTTTATGCCCAATCCAGAAAAAGCCGTCGGTAGGATTTGAACCGGGGACGACATAGGTGGAAGGCAAGGAAGGAACCACTACGCCAATAATGTCCCCTCCTTAAAGCATTTCAATTTATAAATCTTAAGATCTTATCAAAAGTGACCACATTCAATCATTCAAGGGGGCCAGGGGGCACGTGCCCCCCTGGAAAACCTCGTGCGCCCCCCCCCCCCCCCCCATCGCGTGCACCCCCGCCATTTGAGATTTGGGTTGGTGAAAAAAATACAATATATATTGTAGTGCCCCCCAACAATTGCTAGTGCCCTCCCTGTGCCCCCCAGACTCAAAAGTCTGGTGACGCCACTGCATTCAATAGATCGTTTCCATAGCATTATACACCATGTGTGATTTTTCATGATTATGCTTGTATTTGGTTTTTTTTTTATAATGATGACGTTTGTCCACTTGTATAGGATGGCTTGGATCTATGGGTTCAGCCATTTTCTGCGTATCGGCACCACTCGCCGCAGTTGTTGCGTCGAGGATCGGCAATTTCTACACCGTTGTCCTGGGAACAGTTCTAGGCGCCGCCGGCTACCTTACTACGTCCTTCATCCCTTCCCTGGGGTATGGTTTCCTGACGTTTGGCACCATGGCGGGTCTGGGTACCGGCTTTGCTTTCTGTGCGTCAGGCAGTGTGATTTTGGACTGGTTCTCTGGTAAAAAGAGCAACTGCCGTGCGACAGGGACTGCAATGATCGGCGCCTCCGTGGGTACGTCAAATGTTTGTTTGTGCCTAGTACAAAGTATAATGGCGGGTAGCAGTATCAGTCAGATGACAATATAAAATAAAGAAACACAAGTAGCACTTTATTGACTAACTATAGAGTTAAAAATGTGCATGAGCTTTCGTAGCAACAACTACTTGCATCAGATGGAAGTGCAAAGTGTAATAGCGATAAACCGAATCAGAGTTGACTTTGATCTTTGTTGTTACAAAGATAATCTATATATTTGACCTCTTCTCACAATGTCATGGCGACGTGTAAACAGACATGGAAACATATCAGACTTGTAGAAAAAGTAGACATTGTAGTGTTCTCGTAATTTCTTATTAAAGAGAGGTTTCGCATGCGAACGGTTACGCATAATTATGCGTACGTTTAGCTAACCGTAAACGTCAATAGCCGATCCGATGTTTTGCAATAGTGAAGTCTATATCCTACAACAGAGAACCACGTTTCTCCCTGATTTTGAGGCTAATTTGGTCTTATTCTTAAGTTTTGAAATACATAGAAATGGCCCTATTCATGTTCACCAAATCCTTTCTTTTCAATCTAATCATGCACATGACAAAAAATGAACACAGAATTACGAATATACTGATATTCGCTACTCGATTAACGCTTACGCGTATCGAGCAAGATATCCGTACTACTGGTGACTGTATCCGGCGCGCTTACCGTATCCGTTCGTTTGCGAAACCTCTCTCACTTACATCAGCCATTGTGTTCACCATTTAGATAAGCTTTACTAAAATCAATGATGTCTTTTGGTTCATTCATGTTTTAATTTCAAGGTGTGATGGTATTTGGGCCCTTGCTGAATATCATGAATGCTGCCTATGGGTGGAGAACGTGCTTTAGGATCCTCAGTGGCACCGTGTTGCTCCTAGGCATGGCAGCTTCCTTGCCGTTTCTGAAGACCCCGGGGAGCCTCAGCTTCAGCGTCGCCCTGGAGGACCAAGAGAACACCGCCGGGTCGTCCTCCACCGAGGCCGACAGAGCTACTGCAAAGGAGGGATCAGATAGGGGCCCTGAGAAGGAGATGCTTAATGCCCGGGACAAAATGCCCGGTGATGAGACAGTTGACGGTGACCACGTGATAACGACAGTGCTGGCCAATGTCGAGGTGTGGCTGTGGGTGGCGTCAGCAACGTTAGCTCAACTCGGCTGGTCATTTGTCATTGTGAACTATGTAAGCAATCATCTTTAATACCCGTAGAACACCAGGGGCAAGTTTTAGACAAACGCGTGAACTACAGACAAGTTACCAAGTTACCAGACAGTTTACCGAGCAATGTTTATATCAAGCCCGGGTTACCAAACTAGGGTTTATACCAAACTCTGCTTACCAAAGAAGTGTTACCAAAGAAGGGTTGCCAAACAGGGGTTACCGAGGTAGGTACCAAACAAGGTACCAAAATAGGGGCTACCAAACCCGGGTTTAAATCTAGGAGTGATTATTAAACCATGGTTTAATACCAAATAAGGGTTGATACTAAACAAGGGTTAATACCAATCAACTGATACCAAACCCAGGTAACCGACCAAAGGTTATCAAACTCGGGTTACGTTTACTTGTCAAACGCGGATTACGAAAATGCCAAACCCAATTCATGTTTGACATACCAATCTGCTCAGCACACTTTCCTGTCTCTGAGATTGGGCCCAGGATATTGGAATAATTATGCACATTTCGTGATTGATGGGACATAACTCAATGTTGGCTGATACAACAAATTGAGTCCTGATCGATGATCTTTGGAGTGTTATTGAATATAAAGTCATAAATAGAATCTGGCGATTTGCCTTCAGGACGAACAAATGGTTGGAGTGTCGCCATCTTAATACTAAAAAGCTTTTTTAAACGTTGAATTTCTTGACCTGAAGAAATCCAGAGCTTACAGACCGCAACTACGTTGATTTAACATATTCTGGGGTCGATTTCACGAAACCCTACGATCGATCGTCACTGGAGCTACAAGGGCCAACCCATCGTATCTTGCGTAGGGTTGCAATGCATCATTATGTCCTGCGATTGAAAGTAATTTACGATGAGTTTGGTGAAATCGACCCCTGGTTCTCCATAGAAGATTCTTAAGAAGGATGTTGGATTTGGATCGGTTTGTTGAAACACAAGATAAGAATCGTTGGTACTTTCGCACTTCTCGTATTAAGGTCTCAACGTTTCGACTAGACTCCTCTGGTCATCATCAGGAGGATGTGGGAGTTGATTCTTATGGTGCCACTGTATGTTAAAACGCTTTAAAAGCCTGTCGTTCGTGTTTGTTATAATCCACAGAGTAGTTTGATGGATGAACTTGGGCTCAGTACCGATGAGGTATCCTTGGCCCTCATAGTCTTCGGCGGGGCAGAGGTTGGCGGGAAAATCCTCTTCGCGGTCTTGGGTGATCACCTACCATTTCTCAGGCTGTATCTGACGGCTGGAACGTCTGTGGTCGGAGCCATAATCGCTGGATTCTTGACGCTTTCCAAAAATTCCCAACACATGGTCATCATGTCAACGGGTAAGTTCTCATTTTTCATCTTTAATCATCAAATTTAATTATCAAATATCCACAGGGGAAACTGACTGAGTTTTGTAAGTCATTGAAAGGTGAACAAAGGAAATTGACTGGAGCGGGATTCAAACCAGCAGCCTCCTGAATACCGTACATGCATCAGGCGCTTTACCAACTGAGCTATCTATAGCCCTACGTTGGTGGTGTCCCCAATAGCCAGAAGCCATGAAACCACGCACATACCGCTTTATCCCAAGTATCATTTAAGATACACGCAGCAATGCTGCAATCTCAGAAACAGAACATGGTGGATCACTCAAAGAGGATACGGCTTTTCACACTTTTCACATTTCTAGAGCGGCTTCATCAAAACCATTAGAAAACGGCGCCGTGCTTAACTAATGTCATGATGTTATCATTGTTATCAGTGGGACATTATTTCTCAGATTTTGCTGACTAAAATAATTATTGTCAGCCGATTTCTCTCCAAATCTGTCAGATAAGTTTTGAATTACAAGGCGGATTCCAACAGCAAACGGGTTTAGTTCGCTGGTTCCCATTCT
This sequence comes from Astropecten irregularis, assembly GCA_963971285.1. Lineage (NCBI taxonomy): Eukaryota > Metazoa > Echinodermata > Asteroidea > Paxillosida > Astropectinidae > Astropecten > Astropecten irregularis. The sequence continues at coordinate 2,291,986 of OZ020258.1, read as the reverse complement.
TGAATATAACGCATTGTTTAATCGTTTGATTACCAGCGTGGGGTATTGCGCGTGGAATACTATACGGAGCTTGTTTTGCTGCTGGAGATGAACTGTTCAGTATCTACGGGCCACATGTCGTCGCAGCGATCAGTATTATCGGATACGGCTTAGGAGTTCTCATTGGAGCACCAATAACAGGTGAGGGCGCTATACACATAAAGGTCAATGACCCACTCTTTGCTTGTTCGGGGCGCACCCCAGTAAATAATTTCCCATAGACTCCCATGCTAAATTATTCAAAAATACTCAGAAGTTTCTCAGGCAATCAAGCTACACACCATAATGAAGCTGAAAACTTCAACGGCCATGTTGACTGGTGCCAGACTAAAAAGAAGTATACTTGAGGGCCTGATTTCATCCAAACATCTGGTTGAAAGTACAAACTCTGGTGACCGAGTTTCATCCATTTTCTCTATACAAGACTTCCCATGTAGGGCCCAGCAAATGATTTTATACAAAAAAAGATTTTGAGGGTATACAAAAAACTAACGAGCTCCGCGGAATGATTTGGACCTATTTACTGGGGTGCACCCTTCGCTCGAAGCTGGACTTCGTACGCTTCATGGTCACTCAAATTCTGCAAAGATGTGCATTTTCAAATTATAGTAGGCCTACATTCGATTTTGATCAATATGCCTTATTCACAGCGCATCCACTTTGTCACCTTCCTTGTATAGGCCTTGGAAAAAGCCACACAAATTCTTAAAAGAAAATGGGTACCAGACTATTTTGAATCCAAGCCTCGGTTTGATTGCACTGCTTTGAATGCAGGATGGATGCACTGTGAATGAGGCCGATGATATTGACTTAACCGATGTCCCAATACTCAATATTTTGCAGGTGCCCTTTTCGACTTGACTGGAGACTACACACTCAGTCTGCTAGTCTTGGTTGCAGCGTTTGTCCTCTCCGCTCTGTGCGTTCTGATCATACCTTTGAAGAGACGAATCCAGTCGAGAAAGGCACGTTTAGACAAAGAAAGATATCAGTGCATTCCACTGGAGCCCATGGACTGGCGAGCCGTCAAAGTTTGAGAGTTCGCAGACGATAAAATTGTTCGAGGAGAAATATAAGATTTTGAAAAAGGGACAATGGATGACATTATTATACTCGGGGTAATCAATTTAGGCTTATGACAAAAGCTTACACCATCAAAATTATGAAGTCAAGTACCACGTATTAACCGCCATGTTGCTATTTGATTGGCCGCCATTGCTGTAAGAAAGCTTTCACCAGGACTGCGCTTGAAGAATATTGGCAAGTATGTTACAGTGCAATATCCACGTATATAACGGTACTGACTCATTTGCCACCATTATAATTGAACATAAATTGCTTATTATGTACATTGTATTTACAAAATGACAGCAGAGTCCGGAATATTTAATGAAGAGGTATTATTTGTACAAGTTTAAATTCAATCCATGTATAATAAAATTATGAGTTTGATTCGGGTATCATTATATTTTTTTTTTATTATAAATATTCAACCAAAGGCCAATAGTAATTTGCTTTGTGGTAACTCCGTGAGACATATGATTTATATGATAATCTTGTAAGGGTTTGGGTGGCTTTGAAGACGGGCCAGATCATACTGGCTGGAAAGTCCAGTTATCTGGCTCTTTTTAGAGCCAATTTTACTCATAAAATAGTACAATTTATGTCTCAGCTCATGGTGTTACCGCGCAACAATTCACCTTTTGTACTTTGTCATACATATATTAAATCTAATTTATATAACCAATAGCGTTACAGTTTAACAACATTTCAATAAATTAATATATATATAAATCTATAATATGTATGCAATACATAATAAATCTAATATAAATAATCATAACCGAGAATGGGACCTTAGGGAGACTTTCCCATAGGGTCGTGCACAAACTTTACTTACCTATTTCTAAACATCCTCTAAACCAATGAACTTGAAATTGACATATGTTCATATTGAGCGCATTCTCTGTCTTCTATTAAAATACAGACGGTAAAAATATGTCTCTTAAAGGTAGCTGGTACCTTAGGGAGACATCGAAAAGTCTCCCTAAGCCCCGAGTTGTCCCAAAAATGTTCACTTTTAGACGCTAACATGTCCCCTAATACACCATTTGTAATGGACCTTTCCCATGAAATATGCCAATGAGATACGCGCAAGCGCAAATGCCCTACTGGTTGGCAAGAAAGTTGCAGCTACATTAGGCACGTACGTACCACATAGTTTTACAACGCAGAGGGCATGGAGCTTGCCAACCAGTGATGCATTTTCGCGTGCGCGTATCTCATTAGCATATTTCATGGGAAAGGTCCATTATAAAAGATACCATATTAAACCATATATACATGCATAGTATGCTGCACATACTGCAGATGAAATCCTCATAGTAGAGTTATATAGTAATGATAGCTAACCCTTTAGAACCTTAAAGGTAGAAAACAGATTCGCTTAGGATACGAAAGGACATCACTACTTCTTTGCTGTCTAAAAGCTTACTATTAAATAGTACATGTTATGACTTTCAAGGCAATTACTGTGTAATTGTCATTAAGATATGCTCCAGAGAAAACTAAATGCATTTGAAATCCTTGCAAGAGCTGAGATGATTTCATTGTTTCCAAACGTGTAGACATGACTAAATCTACAAAGACGTTTCAATCCCAGCAGGATCTTTATCAAAGGCTTAATGTCAAGAGGACAAGAACATGCAAGTAAAGTATACACATACATGGATGAGAGGATCAGAACGAAAAGGAAGGTTAGAGTGATGACCAGGGGGGATAGGGGTGGGCAAGTCTACGCAAATCAGTAACAGGCTAGTTTTATGACATGCTATTTCAAAAGTTAGACTATGAATGATCTGTCGAAAAGAACGAAAAAATTATTTAACGGTTGTATATACAGCGTGTCCCCCCCCAAAAAAAACGTGCAACACTTTGTGTCGAGAACTATTACTGTATATTAAAATTAAACTGTTTATCACTTCAAGATTCAGCTATATGATACAGCCATGTCTTGGCTATCACCATGTAGAATGTAAGCAGAATTGGACTGAAATTGAGGGAAAAATTAAAACTGAATGACCCAACCTCAAAACCCGATTTTCATCTTTCTTTCAATACACATTATGTATGTCTTGACCACTTACTGCACATTTCTTTTAAGAGTACTCTTTCAATTGGTCATATTTTCGCCAATTTCAGCCCGATTTTGCTTAAATTCTACATGGTGATAGCCAAGACATGGTTTTATCACATACCTGAACCCTGAAGTGATTAACAGTTTAATGTTATCATCATGGATCCCAACACAGTGTAACGTTTTTTTTGGGACACCCTGTATAGTTGTAGTTCGGTATGTAATGTATACAGACAGTTATTCCACTACACGTGCATGTTCATTTGAAATGTTCATTTGCACAGAATTTATCCAAACGGTCGTTGGCATTAACTGCCGTGTATTCTCATAATAATTGTAAATTGTGCAAATTAGGCTTGCAAATTAGAGCATAAATATATTCTGTGCTTATTCAGCACAAGTAATAATGCAGTATTCATCTACGTTGACGGAGGGTATAAAGCCTAATTTATAAATTAATAAAACTCCCCGACGAATCATTGATATTAATAATTTGTTTTTATGCTGACCTAATTATAATAATGGCCCGTATCATGTGATATCGCCATGGACCTTACCCTCACTATCGCAACTGGGGTCGATTTCACGATCGTAACTCGAGTTACGAAGGATAACCCATCGTATCCTACGTAGGGCTGGAATGCATACGATGGGTTATCCTTCGTATCTCCGGAGTTACGATCAATCGTAGAGCTTCGTGAAATCGACCCCAGGTGAGTTATGTTACGAACAGTTCACATTACATGTATACAGCTCGTATGGTAAACACATTATGAGAAACTAACTGAGTGTACGTGAAATAAATCCCTCGCTAACAGACTTTATGACAATCATAATAGGGGCGTGCACGTACCGTAGCACAACATTTTGGTAAATTCGCCTCGTGCCCTTAAGCTGGGTATATGACTTATTATTTTAAGGGCATATTTTTGCTATCGCATTAAAATATCCTGAATTATCTCGGGAACAGTAACCAGAGTGCCTTATGATGGTGAGTTCATGTCACTGGTAATATCGCGTTTCATATGACACACTTTTGTGAATAAGGATGAGCCTAATAATTATGAATAATTCTATAGTGTATTTCAGTTTTGAAGCGAGTGTTCAACCATGTGGAACCAAGGCACTATGCCCATAAACTCATCCTATACCAAAGGCCTTTATAAAAAAAAATACCAATCTTGCATTTAATGGTCCAGATGGAGGCAGCCATAGATAGAACATACAGACTTACCTGTTCAGTCCATACCTTCCCAACCAGGCCTGTATGGTCCAGGTGGAGGCAGCCATAACTATTGTCCATGATGTCATATACATCAGATACACTGGCTTCGATAGACCTTTCTTATAAGGGCTATGATGGTCCAAATAGATGATCTCTGTCCGATGCACCTTTCTAAGTGATGACTTTAAAGACGCCATCACTGGTGTCCATTCTACTCCGGTGGAGCAAAAGAATCAGTTACAAAGTGTCTTGCCCAATGACACAGTCACCAGACTGTTGTGTCCGGGTACGAACCCAAAACGTGGACATCACCATATTGAATACGAGTGTAACGCACAAGTTTAACGCCACAGACGCCTCTTCATGACTGACATAATTATAGAGCCGCAGTAGACCATGAAGGGTGGCTTTGCGGGGAAGTGATACACTGAAGAGGGGGAGTAGTCCGAAGAGTTGCGCTTTGATGTCGAGGTCCATCTTATATCTGGACCTCATACGCGAGGTTGGTGCGACCTGAGAGTCTGGAAGCTGGAGTGTCCACGATACCGACAGCGTCCGTCTGGCTGATCGTGTCGTCTTCAATCGCAGGCCGGTCTCTGTGGCCCAGCAACCGGCAGAAGGGAAGCCTCTTCTTCGCTGGTATGAGTATCATGCAGAATGCCGACATCATGAAAGTCCCTATCAAGACGGATAAGCTTAGAGTGTAATCTCCAGTCAGGTCGTACAGGCCCTCTGAGGAAAATGAAGAGATCATAGTTATTCATAATAACAGAGACCCACAGATGTTCAGGGATCTCTACATTGCACGTCGCGCAATTATTATTACGTTTCGTAAAAACCTTATAGGCTTTTACGAAACGGAGGCTCAGGCTCCAGCTCTGACATATATATGCTGAAAATATAGGTTGCGGTTTTTCATTGAAGCCGAAGCTCCGGTTTCCTTTGCAAGTCAGAGAATCTACTTCCGAACCACAGCCAAAGCCTCTATTTTGATACCCGTTATTTCAGAATGGATTCACGAAATGGAGCCGGAGCCTGACACGGAGCCTGAGCCTCTGTTTCGTAAATGCCATAGTTTCAAGTGGTCCCTAGAGCCGGATCTCGCCGTAGCTAAAGGTGTCGCGAGAAAGTAAAGCGGTTTCGCGAGAGTCGCGAGAGCTTAGAGACGACCACCGCGACTTCTAACGACTTGTCTACAAGTCAAGTGGTCAGCATGGTGTGTCACATTCTAACGATCTTATGGTCAATCTACATATTTTGGATCGTAGACTCCCTGTGGAACTACGATGGTTTCAAGACTGTAAATTTGGCCAAATTATCACCGGGATACATTGACACTCAGGAAACGATACAACCCAAGCGTCTTGCCCAAGGACACAAGCACCACAAACCCATGACTGGACTCGAAACCACAATCTGTACATTGACCACAAGATCTTGAGGCCACTACACTAGGTCACTACATTCCACAATTGATATTAATATGATTTTCTAGATTGCAGTTCAAAGGGCTCAGTAAGCACTATTTTCCTCTCAACATCTACTACAACATTAGACGGTATGCTCTCACCAGTTATTGGTGATAAGAGGATTCCCAGTCCGAAGCCAAGTAGGACAATAGAAGTAACTGACCGTGCACCGTACGTCATGAAGAGTTCATCACCAGCTGCAAAACATGCCCCGTAGATCGCTCCACGAAACATGCCCCATGCTGCCAAGAGTATAAGAAATCGAATTGTCTGGGGCCAATTTCACGGCCCTGCTTAGCACAAAAATGTGCTAACCATATGAAATTTCTGTCTGAATAAAAACAGGGCTATAACATCCAAATGTGTTGTGTATCACTTAATGTGATTGCTCTTTGGCTGTTGTTAGCAGACCATGAATATCTAGTGGAATTTTCAATGGTGGTTTGTTGTATTGAGCAAGACGTTTTGTGTTTAGATTTGTTTGTGCTTAACAGCTCTGTGAAATTGGCTCCTGTTCACAAGTTAAAAGTGACCGTCAAAGTTCAATGTAGTGCTATGACGTCACAATACAGGACCGACCACGTGACCGACATCGTCAGGACAAACATGAAGCCATTGAACATTGTGAATAAACGACGTAGATGATAAGCAGTAAACTCAAGAACGTATAGCGTAATGGTGGAACATTATTAATTACTGCGATAAGTGACGTCATTGCCTAAGAAGGGTTGGATAGTCTTGGACTCTTGGTGGCAGCAAACACTATTTGAATGTTTGCTTGACGTTCTTGCGTCTTCTTTGCCCTTCAGGGTTTCAGGGCTTCATTCCTGACTTGGGGAAAATTAAGACGTCAATATGAAAATCATCCACTGAATTCGAATATTCAAATGCTACACCAAGAATCTTAAAGGACACCTATACTGACATCGATTGAATCTTGAATGATTTTTAAGTTTCATTCTTTCCTCTTCATGCAAATCATACTCACCAGTGGCAAGGATGATCATGTGCTGAAAGGTTGAGCAGAGCGTCAGGAATCCCGAGATGATAGCGCCCCCTGTGGCGCCAACAACTATGACGTACAGTTTCAGGCACGGCAGGCGATCTCCAAACACGGTGAAGAGGATTTTCACCGCAACCTCGGCAGCCCCGAAGATGAAAAGGGCTAAAGAGATGTCATCTGAGGACAGCCCAATTCCCTTCATGAAGCTGGACTGATGATTGAGACAGATAAAAAACAAAATCCTCAAGTCAAAGACCAAGATGCCATTAGCCTTGTTGATAGCAAGACAAAGCACAGATAACACTTGAAGCTATGCATGGTGGATGAAGTGAAATAAGGTAGGTTTGCGGTAACACCATGTAATCTGTTGTGTGAGAGATTGGTTCTGAGAAGTCCAAGTGAGTCGCTCTCCTGAAGACGAACAGAGCATACCACCGGTTCTTCTCAGAACCACACACTCTCACAAAAGAGCTGAAATGGTGTCACTACAAACCTACCGTATTTTCACACAAAGGACATACTCTCCACAGGTTCTTGCAGACTCGCTGCAATGTTGGCATAATCCAGATACTTACAAAGTTCAGGATGACGAATGACCAGCCGAATTGAGCCAGAGAGATAGACGAGACCCACAGCCACGTGTCAGTATTTACCAAGAGCCTCAACGGGCCGGTCTTAACCTCCACAGTCTGTTCAGTCACCGACTCACTCTCATCGGCGCAGCCGGCAACTTGGTCCACCTCTCCGCCTGCACAGGTCGCAGGACTCCGGTTCTCGCCGGTGGAGTGTGGCCCATCTATTTGGTCTGGTTGCTCGGCGTTTAGTTTAGTCCTCTGGCCGTCGACGCTCTTTGCGAATGGCAACGAACCTGCCAGTCCTACGACTAGCACGATACCACTGAGGATTCGTAAGCAATTCCTCCAACCGTAGTGGGCACTTAGGGTAGTCAGTACTGGACCAAACACCATCACGCCTAAAGAAATCATAAAAAGCGGTATGTAATGCACACGTTTCAAAATGATGTGATCGGTTCACGTCCTGATTTTGCACTGGAGCGAAGACCTAGACCTAGTTCTAGACAACAGATTTGGATGAAGCCCAAGTCTCAGGAGCGATCACTTTTGTCCAAACTTGCCTATATGTTGCATATATATCAAATGATAAGTATAATTCCCTGTCAATTTAGTAAATAGCACATAAACCCGTATTCTTTGATATGATGATTGTGTACACAAAACGTGTACGAAGAGGCGTTTGCATTCCCCCATAACCAAGTCATTTACTTCAGTTATTCCACATCAAGAAAAGTGTTTTTTTTCAGAAGCAATTTCATTTGATGGCAGTTGCTGTGTTTAATGTGGAAAGGACAAAGAAAATGCTGTACTGACAAGGTCGATTACTTTTTACGGTTTTAGGATTTTTACAATGTAACTGTAAATATTGGGAGTACATGTACTTGCCGAACGAGGTTCCCATGATGGCTCCGCCGGTAGCTCGACAGTTATCCTCCCTGCCCGAGAACCAGTCTAGAACCAAACTACCCGCTGCACAATTAGCGAGGCTGGATCCTAGACCTACCAGGATGCCAAAGGTCAGGTAGGCATACTCCAGGGTGGGGATGAAGGACGTTGCTAGGTAACCGGCCGACGCCATGATGGTACCGATGAGGACCAGTGGGAGGTTGCCGATCTTGGACGCTACGATTGCAGCCAATGGCACCACAGCACAGTACAGTGCTGATCCCAACGACCCTACCCATCCTAAAACACGAAGGCACAAGATAGATACAACCCAGCATCAAACCAATAATATGATCAAACCATAAAGCCATCTCTACCCTCGCAGGTACCCACTTACACCTGGCTGAAGAGGAGCAATATGTGACAAAGCGTCTTGCCCAAGGACGCAAGCACCATTAACCCATGGCTGGATTCAAACGCACAATCTGTAGATTGAACTCAAAAGGCTAATGAGTTCGACACACCAGAACACTAGGCCACGGCACCCCACAGTGAATTAATGGATGACTAGTGCAAGATAGGTACGAGTCGTGAAAAGAATCCGTCAATGTTTATCCAAGATGCTACGCAATGTGTTATACCGTATACTGAAGTTAATAATAGCAATTTGTACACCACATCTAAAACGTTTTATTCAGTCGCAACATTTTGTTGACTCGGAAAAACATTGAAAACGGTGTGACATGGGCATGGTTTAGTTCAGTTTCCGATATTCGTTTATCCAGCGTCCGCAATGATCATTCCTCAACCCTCATCCCATCATTTCTGATCATCTGTACCTCACACTATAAACCTTACGTCATTTGAGGCTGAGAGGTACAACGCTTCAGCTGAAGGCCATACGAGTAGTGATTTCCTTGTCAACATACTGTGTGCTACACTACATACATCTGCGATGGCGGTTTGATGACGTCAACCGAAATAAGCCAATCAATGACCAGGGGCCAATTTCATAGAGATCCTTAATCAACAAAATTTGCTTAAGCACCAAAAAACTTGGTAAATACAATTAGTATGCCAGCCAAAACTTCTTGTGAATGTTATGCTCAGCAAACAATGGCTGAATGAATCAAAAGCAGTATAAAACATCACATAAAAATTTGATATATAATCCTGTTTCATCAGGTAAAACCTTTCATACTTAAAGGGATGGTACAGAACTGGTGTTTGCGACAAAACCGTTGCTGACAATGAAAGCACATTATGTAATCCATCAAATACCTTAACTGACAAACCTGTAGAAGTTTGAGGTCAATCAGCCATCTTGGTCACGAGAAAATGGTGAAAACCCGTGTACAGAGAACTGTACACATTTCAACGAATGATTAAAACGCTTCGAAGCGATTTATTCCAATCGGAAAATAGTTTATTTATTTCTCAACGAATATGGCATTTTAGACAAAAACATTTCATGGGATGTTTTCTCCTATCATCACCATTATACTGTGTAAGTTTTATGTGAATCTGTGATTATGAAGTGTATTTTGTCTTACCAATTCTGTACCCTCCCTTTAAGCAAATTTTATGCTTAAGCAGCTCTATAGAATTCTCTTCAAATTATGGGTTGGCTCTCTTTTTGAGCATATACTAGAAACAAGAATCAATACAAGTGATAAACTGCTTCAATCTACTCATCAGCCGAAATAATGACCTGAAAATGCTTAGAGTTAGGAGGGTCTGACGCGTTTCGATCCTAGCAGGATCTTTATCGAAGGCAAAGTGACAAGACAAACATATAGGTCAAACATATAAGTCAAGATACAATTAAACGCATGGGAAAGCACAGGCCAAAGGAACAAGAATGGACTCACCTGTAATGACGGCACTTTTTTGAAATTCCTCCCTGAGATCCACGAAGAAGACGTTATAGTTATAGACCGGCCCAGCAGTTACGAAGAACTGCGTAAAAGCGGCCAACACGACCACAACACGCCACCTGCCCTGCCTAGACATTCTCGGCAATCGACCGGTCGAGATTTACCGACTCTGTCGCGGTGCGTCTGCCGGGATATATTTCCCCAAAACGCGGTCTGATCTAGCCCCGGCGACCTAGAAAATGATAGAACTCACCTGCTAGCAACATTTGGGACATGTCACGTAATAATACGGTTCTAACCCTATCCAATTGATCAGTTGTTTTAATCAAAACTTCAACTCTCTGTCATAGCTAGGACGGCCGGGTTTATAATCATCATCTTGGTCTGTTTTCCACGTAAAATGACATCCGAAGGACAACTACTGTCTGTGTCTGTTTCCAAAGCTGGGCACCATGATTACATTTATCAACAAACATCGATTTTAATTACAGAGCAGAAGAGTCGAGCACATAATCTGAGTATAAAGGAAGGTTAGCAGCTTAATGTTTTGAAATACTTTTTGTAATGTAATCGAAGGATAGAGGAAGATGGTAAGATGGGGGAAGATAGGGGAACTTGGTACAGCAGGGAGACAACCTCATCGCTTATTGGTATATAGGTTGAAGGGCAGTAGCTCACTGGTCTACCTCTGGGCAAAATTAGGGTACAATATTATGAGTGAAAACAAGCAGAAAGCCTGCGGTCAATCGAATGACTTATGATGCACTTCATTCTCACATAGAAAGTCAATAAAGAGGAGAAGCTACAATATTTATCAGGCAATTTATCGTGTACGAACGATGATGGAAGTACGTCGGGACAGCTAACCGAAACTGAAAATCGGATCGTTAGTTTGATGGGTGCTCGGGTATTTGGTATAGATGGTGGGGTCGATTCGGCCGCGCTTCCACCTCCATCCCAATTCGCTGTCTTCTTTCCTTGACAAGGAGTCATATCTGCTGCCTACCAAGGTATAATTATTGGCCTTTCATTTGGACCCTGGAGACAATCCATGGAAGTTGCGGGATCATTGCGGGAACGTCTGGGGGTCCCGCAAATTTCCGGGTGGTTTGCGGGCACAAGCAGATTTAAGGGTGTTTCGTGAATAACCCGCAAGTGCTTGCGCACGATTGCGTGGAAGTTGCGTGCCCGTAAATCGTTGTGTGTACTTTGTAAATAAGGCCCCTGGCCCCTAATTTCTTTTTACTCATGTCCTAAATGCACTTCCGTTGTATTAACATTGTTATGCATGAGTGAATAGATATTGCATTTATTATTGTAGCATTGTATCTTTCCATGGTACTCAGTGGGGTGTGAGTCAGGCAGGATGGGGTTATGCTACATGATGCAGGGGATGTGAGATACCGGTAGGGTAGGACTTCGTCGGTTAGGTGGGATAAGGGTCAAGAGGACATTTGCGCCCGGCCCCTCCTCCCCTCCCCTATCTCCCCTGGGTGTGCTTGTGCATATCTTGACAAATTCATATGCATTGATCTCCACTCCAAAATATCCAGGCCACCTTCCCTTTTTCCAAAGTGTATCATTTCACGATTGATTTATTGAATAATTAATTGATTGAAGCTGATTCGTGATCGAATGCTTAATTGCTTAATTGATTATTAAATTGATCGATTGATTTACTAATCAATGTTTGATTAAGTGGTTGGTAGCTGAATGTTGATTGTTTAATTAATGGTATTGATTGATTGACTGATAAATTGTGATTGACTTCAGATATCAACACGGGTAATAACAACATCCCACGACTCACTCTCACAAATTGGAAGGACAATTCCTGCGCAACCTAATTTCCATAGCCTTTACAAAAGTGAGCGGTGCTCACCCAAGCATGGATTATTTTCGGGGGGTTTTGTGTCATATGAAAGTTGAGTGCCTGAGTTTTCCATAATAATAATATAGGATATTTATATTGCGCAGCTACTATATGAATATACTCTACTTCGCATTACAACTTTATTATTATCCCTGGTCATCGGGCCATAATTTACATTCCTGGAACCATCTCAACTCCCTGGGGAGTATACAGCCCTAGCTGCCGTATTCAGCGCACATGGGCTAATCAAACCACAAAGCCATCTCTTCCCTCGCATTGTACCCATTTACACCTGGGTATGTGAAGAGGAGCAATATGTGTCAAAGCGTCTTGCCCAAGGACGCAAGCACCATTAACCCATGGCTGGATTCGAACCCACAATCCGTAGATTGACCACAAGACTTTGAGCTCAACACGCCAGACCACTAGGCCACGGCACCCCATATATATAAAACGTTTCCCCAAGAATCATATAATTTGTTTATTTGGAACGTGTTTTTTTGAGACACCCTGTGCATTGATTATCTTGATGTGGGTAATTTGGTAGGCGACTATGTTTAATTTTTCTGAATATCGTTTTTAAATGCTCTAAAATGTACTATAGTATAATTTATGCAACACGCTTGGTGGCAAAAAAATACCTGCACGACAAGGCAGTGTAGATTTTTTTTGGGGGGGGATATCCGCTGCCAAGCATACATGGTGTTTCCGCAAACCGATCAACATACCAATTATCGCCATGCAAAGCCTCAAATCTTTCTTGGAAACTAAATAGCAAGTTCACTGTGACGCTGGATAACAAAATACATCTACTATTTTACATCTACTACAGTTTACTATCGAGGAGCAGATAATGTGAAGATTCTGCAGGTCAGAAGTGCCTCTATTCACATTGAACAGCGCCCTCTCCAGTCAGCCATGCTAAATTCACTACCATGTCAGAGAAAATACAAAAATCGTTGATATATACTGTAGTATTTGGTTAAAGGTAGTATCATACTTTGGTGTTTGTCAAAGAAGTACAGATTCATGATCAAAAATATCAAGACAGATACAGTTTCAGTCATCTGTGAAAATGTCAGTCCCATACGGTGCCCCCTTTTTGAGAAAATCGTGAAAAACGGCCACAGTATTTCTTCAGTCTTTTCTCTTTTATTGTTGATCTTTTAAAAGATCAAACAGATTTTCGGTCGTTGTTTTATTTATTACTGGATAAATACACCATTTCAGGCGAAAAATGTTAACGGTAGGTTTCTACCACCACCATCTTCATACCGTAAAGTAAATCTGTGAATATTTATGTTTTGGTTTCTTACCAAAGTATGATACTTCATTTAAGTAAGGGATTTTGAGCTTTATGAATAATTGAGATTTTGACAAGAATTATATTATTAATCAATTAATCTTTGTTTTTCTTTATTCCTCTAAACCCTACACATAAGCAACACATATTTGGATCTTTGGACATCTTTTCCCCAATGTTTGAAAAATGACATAATTATTATGTTCCCTTAGCCGTGAGTCCATGGTAATTGATTATGATAACCTCCGCATTTATCATAACCTTGTACAAGTGTGCCTCTTCAATACAATATCTAGCACTTCATGCTACAATGGGAGACTTTTGAGAACCGGTCTTCATGTCAACAGCGCACGCGCACGCAATTGTGAGCGTGCGCGCGTTGTTTTGCGCCTGCGCTGTTGTGCGTGCGCGTGCTCTGTTGACTTGAAGACCGGTCCTCAAAAGTCTCCCATTACATGTGATACCCTCTTAGATACTGTTTAAAAGGGTTCTCTAAAAGAGTTGTGCCTAATCATAAGATGACTATATTGTTGCATCAACATGAAATTACCGCAGTATAATTGTATTCACCAAACCACCTGTGAAATAAAAATAGGTGATATTTATAAAGTGGCAATTTTATCAATCAGCGTGTCATACTTAATCATTGTTTCACATGTCGTTCTCCAATGCGATTACATTACTGAAAAAAACGTCTACAAGGGGTTCACGGGACGCGAAGATATGACTATGATAATTATTCCATCTGAAAATCAAGGCCGTACATAAAGTGTGCACAAAACAACATAAATAGAATACCCGCATAGTGTTAGATCATAACATTTATATCCTTAAAGGTAGTATCATACTTTGGTTTTTATCAAAGAAATACAGATTCATGGGCAAACATATCAAGGACGATACAGTAACAGTCATCTGTGAAAATTTCAGTCCCATACGGTGCCCACTTTTTGAGAAAACAGCGAAAACGGCCACAGTATTTCTTAAGTCTTTTCTCTTTTATTTTTGATCTTTTAAAAGATCAAAAAGATTTTCGGTCGTTGTTTTACTTATTTCTGGATAAATGCAGCATTTCAGGCGGAATAATTTCAACGGTATGTTTCTACCACCAACATCTTCATACCCTGTAAGTTATACGTAAATCTGTGCGCATTTCTGTTTTGGTCTCTTACCAAAGTATGATACTTCCTTTAAAAGCGAGCCATGACCTTTGGTCTGGCAATGAAACGCACTGAAATGTGGAAGGCTTAGTTATGATAGTAATATTTTGCGTGTGTGCACTATTATGTGTATTGTCGGCGGTTTCCTCGATTTCTCGTATTGGGGGAAGTCCCGGAGTTGACATGTGACTATGACTCATAATAAAACAGGACAGTCACATTGCGCAATGGCGACACGAATTATTACTTGAAAAAACCTCCTTTTTGGAAAATATAAACGTTCTACGGCGTCGCAATTACCTATGGTAGGTTATATCTGTGTATTTATAAGTTCTGCGTAATGTATGATTTGATTTAACTCTGCTTTTCTGCATGGTTTTGACTGTAAATAGTAAAAGTGTTTTCGTTTTTGATCGAGCAGGCTGTAGCCTGGTAGCCTAGTTGGTATTTGCCTCGCCTCGCACACGAAGGGTCCGGGGTTCAAACCCCAGATCCACCGCTGACAAAACACAAAAAAATAACAAAAACAAGAAAAGAAATAAAAAAAGAAAAAGGACAAAAAATCGCAAAAAAAAATTAGATGTTAGTATTGCAAATTTGCATGTATTATAAAAATTCAATTCATAAAATAGCGGTTTCTTTGCAAGTTATAAATGTGCACGGTTGAAGAGACTAAATAGCAAGACTAACAAGCTGCAGCCTTTTACTGTCACAATTATTCCTATAACTATGCATTGAAATGAAATGAAATGAATTTGGCAAAACGGAATGAAGAGGCAAACATTGTAGAAAATGAAAAGGCAGGTGATGACTGGCGAGGAAAAGACGAAGGAAGAGACTGGCGAGGAAAAGACGAAGGAAGAGACTGGCGAGGAAAAGACGAAGGAAGAGACTGGCGAGGAAAAGACGAAGGAAGAGACTGGCGAGGAAAAGACGAAGGAAGAGACTGGCGGGGAAAAGACGAAGGAAGAGACTGGCGAGGAAAAGACGAAGGAAGAGACTGGCGAGGAAAAGACGAAGGAAGAGACTGGCGAGGAAAAGGGGGAGGAAAAGACTGGCGAGGAAAATACGAAGGAAGAGACTGGCGAGGAAAAGATGAAGGAAGCTTGACTGGCGAGGAAAAGACGAAGGAAGAGACTGGCGAGGAAAAGACGAAGGAAGAGACTGGCGAGGAAAATACGAAGGAAGAGACTGGCGAGGAAAAGATGAAGGAAGCTTGACTGGCGAGGAAAAGACGAAGGAAGAGACCGGCCAGGGAAAGGGGGAGGAAGAGACTGGCGAGGAAAAGACGAAGGAAGACACTGTCGAGGAAAAAACGAAGGAAGACACTGGCGAGGAAAAGGGGGAGGGGGAGACCGGCGAGGAAAAAACGAAGGAAGAGACTGGCGAGGAAAAAACGAAGGAAAAGACTGGCGAGGAAAAGATGAAGGAAGCTTGACTGGCGAGGAAAAGACGAAGGAAGAGACTGGCGAGGAAAAGGGGGAGGAAGAGACTGGCGAGGAAAATACGAAGGAAGAGACTGGCGAGGAAAAGATGAAGGAAGCTTGACTGGCGAGGAAAAGACGAAGGAAGAGACCGGCCAGGGAAAGGGGGGGGGGGAGAGACTGGCGAGGAAAAGACGAAGGAAGACACTGTCGAGGAAAAAACGAAGGAAGACACTGGCGAGGAAAAGGGGGAGGGGGAGACCGGCGAGGAAAAAACGAAGGAAGAGACTGGCGAGGAAAAAACGAAGGAAAAGACTGGCGAGGAAAAGACGAAGGAATAGCAATTAAAAACTGAAGTAATGGCAAAACTATGTAACGCATTAAAGAAGTTAGATAATAAATAATAAATTACTTTTGTATTTAAGTGCCACTTTCATTTCTGTATCATATAAAATGAAAATGTAATCTCCACACTGAACTGAAATGCAAATACAAATATTGATAACGAATCATGTCGTCGCTCAGCATTTTCAAGCACCAATTTCATCCTGGTGGCTAATTCTTTTCAATCCGTGACCTGAAATTAATTGCACTAACATATGATTTCTTTTCAGGCCGACAGATTATTTTCGCAGCCTAAATGTCATTATGATAAAGAAATTATGATTATTCGTAACAGCTGCTGGCACTCTCATTGGACTGAAATATCACGAGATATGAGGATTGAGACCTTCGACCGGAGAAAAAGGTAAAGGCTTTTTAACTGCTTTCAAAGACAGAAAGCAGCAAATTGCGTTATATTAGGTCCATCTGGGGCGTTTAGAAGGTTTGGAGCGTTCATGCAATTGAAGCCATTCACAGCATTCGAGCCGAAAAAACAAGATGACACTGAAGACAGGTGCCGGAATTATTTTCCTGACGATGGCGGGATGTTTGATGGCTGAAGCCATTAACACAAAAGACTGGATGTCCGAGATCTCTGATTCATGTTCGACGACAAACATATCCATGCCAGGAACTCACGAGTCCATGAGCCTGTATTGTGGCCCCATTGTCGAATGCCAGAGTATGTCTCTAGCTCAGCAGTTTGACAGCGGTGTACGTTTTGTCGACATCCGGTGCGATCACATGAACGACGAACTTCTTGTCTATCATGGCATCATATCACAACGAGCTTCGTTCGATGACGTCCTGAAGACAGCGATACAGTTCCTGGACCTCCAAGGAGGTAATCTTCATAAGGCTCAGAGAGGTGAACACGGCTACGAACGTCAGCGAAAGCTTTGCACAGGCCGTCCAGCGTTACGTCAATAGATACCCAGCTGGCAGGTGCTACAGAGGGGCGGCTTACCCCGTTACCCGGACCTGAGCGAAGCCCGTGGAACGGTGGTTATCCTGAGAGAGTACAGTGGCCCAGCTGGCTTCGGCTTACCTTACGATGATCTGGACATCGGTGATGAGTGGCGAATCAATAGCTTATCAAAGGAGGAAATTGACAAGAAATGGGTAGCGGTGCGAGTCCATCTTGAGCAAGCCAAGCAGAGATTGACCACAAACATGTACTTGACGTATAGAAGTGGTTCCGGGTTCTTGGCTTGGCCCAAGGCCGTATCGGACCGGCTGAACAAACTCTTGCTTGGCTACCTTCACGGGAGCTCGGCAATGTGGGGCATAGTGGGCATGGACTTCCCCAGCCTCCCCTTAATCGAAAGTATTATCGAGTCTAACTTCTAGCACAGGTTTTAGGTCTGAGTTGTGTCTTGAAGCAAATGAAACACAAATCAATTTCCGTTTCTTTATGGTGAAATGGTGAAGGAAAATCTCCCTTTTTCGAGTTTGTCTTTAGCCCTGTCAGGTTTTCTTGTTGTCAAAATTTGAACTCTCGTTCCTTTTAATGGTGACGGAAAAAAAATCGAGTTTACTTTTTGGCCTTGATAGGCTACCAATAATGTTTTCAAAATTTGAACTCATGTTTCTTCCACGGTAAAGGTCATTTCCCTTTCGAGTTTTTCTTTGGTGATAGACAACATGGGGCTAATTTCATGACCCTGCTAAGCACAAATATTTTCTAACCATGACATTTCTTTCTTAATACAACCAAATGCCCATGCGTTGTGCATTACTTGTTCTTTGGCTATTGTTCGCTGACCATGAATATCAAATGGCATTTGATGATAGTTTGTTTTATTGAGCAAGACATTTAATGCTATATAAGAATTTTTTGTGTCCTTAGCAGCTCCATGAAAATGACCCCTGATTTTAAAATTTTGAACGTAAGCTGAGCATTAAAAAGTAAACAAATATGCAAGTCTGATTTTCGTCCGTCCGGTTTCTGGACTTGTGAAAAGTCAAAGCTAGTGCAACCTATAGCTAGGATCTTAGAACGTCCTGTCGTTGAAAAGCTGGGCATGTATTATTGAACTGATCTTTAAAGGTAGTATCATACTTTGTTTTTGTTTTCAAAGAAATACAGATTCAAGGGTAAAAATTTCAAGACAAATACAGTAACAGTCATCTGTGAAAATGTCAGTCCCAAATTCTTTGAGAAAACAGTGAAAACGACCACAGTATTTCTTAAGTCTTTTCTGTCTTATTTTTGATCTTTAAAAGATCAACAAGAAAAAATGGCCATTGGTTTGACTCTTTTCTGGATAAATACAGCATTTCAGGCAAAAAAAAAACCCAAAACAATTTAATGGTATGTTTCTACCATCACCATCTTTATACCCTCCTTTAAGTTGAAGGTAAATGTGTGAAGATGTCTGTTTCGGTATTCAACCAAAGTAAAATACTACCTTAAACTTTTCTGTTTGTTGTTTGAATCAATACCTAATATGAATTTTCAATCGAGAAATAAAGTAATAATCGATTCAAATTGATTGCCGACAAAATGAACCGTTATGACCGGGGTCTTTCTTCGGAACAGCATGCTGCAACTCATCTTCAACAACAAAAAAGCAACTGTCCTCCTTATGGCCGTTTCTCTATGGTATTTCGAGTGTACATGTCCGGTAGTTAGTTTGCTCTTGTAGTAAACATTAAACAATACATGAAATCATAAACATGAAACGGGTTTTACTACTTGGGAAATTTCATGACTTTTTAATGACTTCCAATACTGAACAGTTGTCAATAATGTGGGGATTTTAATGGAGCTGGGATGAGAATTAACTTATGCAATGAATATAAATGAGAAATAATTTAATGAAACAAAAACTGACATCACAGAATAAGTGGATTGTTGAAACAATCATTGTCAGTTTCCCTTAATATTATTTCATGCTTAATTTCCTGTTAAGTATGTTGTCAATAATTATGTTTCATCTACATCTATACATCTTCAGAATTATGTCTTTCAACAATAAACGAAGGAAGAAATTAAGTATTGCATACCGTTGAAAACGCTCTTTCACACAATTTATTCAATTTTTAATCAATCTAAATTATAAATTTGTTTCGACTTTCGATTTATTTTTGTGATGAAAGATTGAAGCTGTATAAGAAACAAACAAATACAATAGTACAACCAACACTCAAACAAAACAAAACTAAAGAAAACAAAAGTTTGACCATTATTATATATTGCACTGTTCAACTTGAATACCTATTATTTTAGAAAAGAATGTTAACAGCCTATCAGAAAAAAAACTAAAACATGTAAATGAAATAGGACCACAATATTGATTAATACTGTTACAAACAAAGACATACTATTATCTTAGCACCAAATTTATTTCCCAGTTGCAAAGACTATCATCGTTTCAAAACTCGGTTTCCAAAGGATGCGCTCAACTTTGTCTCGATTTTTAGTTTACATTTTCCACTGATAAACATCATTCTTTGGTCTTGCAGATCTATATTTATAAAGAATACTGACACAACCGTTAACCAATAAAGTATCAGTTATATACATTTTAACTTTCTTAGATAATATACTTTATTATACTTTATCCTACTTTTTTATAATCTATCTATTTTGTTTTTACGAAGTATAGCATTCTCCTTCATTACTCTTTTACCTCTTTCCGTTTGCACAAGAATGAAGTTAAGCTTTGTCTTCACTCTTTTCCTTAAAGCAAATGAAACATCCCACACAAATAGCCGCGATCTCACTAATGTTCTACACTTGAGGGGAAAATTAATATCAAATGTCTTTCTCTTGCCACCCCTAGCCTGAAGTACATAGTTTATGTTTCCCTCTCCTCTTCAGCTGAATATGTATTATATCAACTCTGGGCAACATAATACCCACAAGCAAGTGTTG
Source organism: Astropecten irregularis (assembly GCA_963971285.1). NCBI lineage: Eukaryota > Metazoa > Echinodermata > Asteroidea > Paxillosida > Astropectinidae > Astropecten > Astropecten irregularis. The sequence goes on along the minus strand of OZ020258.1, from coordinate 2,271,753 downwards.
ACTAGGCCTTCCTATTGGCCCCGGGCAGTAGCGCACTATTGCACATTAAGTGTGTCTTCACATCCGTGCTTAAGCAGCACTAATGCCATATTTGGTTCTTGCCCAGAAAACAAAGCGTCAGATAGGTGAATAACACATTCATTATTTCCAGCCTTCGATGAAGATCCTGCTAGGATCGAAACGCGTCAAGCCCTCCTAACTAAAAGCATTTTATAAATTTCAGGTCATTATTTTGGTTGATGAGCAGTTTACAGCAGTTTACGACTTGTGTTCATAATTTTCAGTTCCATTTTTGAAATGAATTTTTGTGATTTTCTTTTGTTCGATATCACGGCATCAAAACGATGGATTTGATAGATTCAGACTATTTTCGATGTAATATTTGAATTTACTTTGACGATAAATTCACGAGATAACCAGGGACTGTTTTCTTTGAAGTATGAATACATTGGAAACCGCCCTCTTTTCTGTCTATACGAAACGGAGCCTTAGGCTTAGGCTCGGACTCCAGCTCTGACATCCATATGCTGAAAATATAGGATGTGGTTTTCAATTGAAACTGAAGCTCTGTTTTCCTTTTCAAACCAGAGAATCTACTTCCGAACCACAGCCAAAAGCCTCTATTTTGATACCAGTTATTTCAGAATGGATTCACGAAATGGAGCCGGAGCCTGAGATGGAGCCTGAGCCTCCGTTTCGTAAACGCCATAATTATAGCTCAAACTAATGCGAGTTTCCACCAAACTGTTGCGAGCGCCCGAACTTGTGCAGCAATTCAGTACACTTTGTGTACAGGCGCAGCACTCGTCAGTTACATCAGTGAAATGTACATGACGAAGTATAAGAAAGGGCCGACGGTTTTTAGTTTCACAGTTTGGGTTGAATGTGTGAAAGAAAAGAAAATTTGCAAGACCACAATTTTATTGCGCCCATGACCATTTTGTCGTGCACCCACTTCAAGCTTTGCCACTTTCATATCTTATTATCGAATATTGCCTTGGTAGTCTTGTAGAATTGAATTTAACGGCATTACACCAAATTGAACAATGCAATTTCTATACAATTTGCACTTTACCTATTGTTCATCTTCGGCCTTATTGGTCTTCGTGATATACTTTGATGAGAGCTTCAAGCGAATAGATGATACCGATTAAGCCTACAATAAGACCACTGAGAATCACAAGGATATTGAACAGTTTCTGATACCAAGGGATCTCGCGCCATTTGATCTGGAGGTGAAACCAGCAGGGCCAGACGAAGGAAAGCATGGTACCGGTGAAGCTACCTATAAGACCCATCAACAAGTTGAAATGAGGTATGAAGATGGCCAACAGCATGGTGAAGGCGACCACGAGCGAACGAAGAGCCACCGACCATGGGTTGAGGTACCCATCCATGGCGTAGCAAGACGGGAAGAAAGTTCGCGGTCTCCCGCTGAAGAAGGCCCTCTCTAGGAGCTCGATGGCGGCGTAGAAGGGTAGAGGGTAAGACAGGAGGGCTTTGATGACTAGCACCACGTTGACCACGGCCTTGAAGCCTTGAGTAGGTAAGTTATCAGTGATGATGTCACGAGTCATGAAGCCGAATGTCAGGAAACACAGGTAAGCAAAGAGGGCTTTGAAGACGCCGGCTAGACCGTGAGTCCAGTACAGCATCTTGTTGAACTTAGCCGGCTCCTCCATGCTGCCCTCCAGGCTGGGCAAGAAGATGTGAGAAGTATAGCTGAAGATGACGATCCCCATTGAGACGGGGAAGTAGTGGATGTCCACGTGCACGGCTACGTCTCCCCAGTGCCACTGCGCAGCGTAGCTGAGGCAGAAGCCAATCAGGATCAAGTTCACGATCACGTGGACGATGGCGTTGCCGAAGCTAAGGCGCGACACGGCCTTCAGGTCGCGCAGGAAGGCGCAGGGGACCACGAAGAAGGTGGCCACCATAGTCCATGTGGCCTCCTGGAAGGTATTGGTGGGGAAGCTATTGCTCAGGAGGTCACCGCATAGCACCAGGTACAGGATACAGGTCATGATGAGCTCGATAAACTGGGCCGTGTGGACGATCTGCGCGGCGAATCGGTCTCCCCACACCTCCTTAGCTATGTCCACGTAGGATTCCCTGACGCGAACGCGCAGGCCCGTGACGTCATCCGTGACGTAGAGACACTCCACTAAGATCTTACCGGTGTAGCAGGTAACAGCCGCCGCTGATACTAGAGCTAGGAGCCCCCAGTATCCACCGTGAAGCACTGCGTATGGTAGAGCCACCAGGAACATTCCCTGCGCACACAACAAAAATCAAATCGGTTAACCCTCAGTGAGAACATTCATCAAAGAGTCGTCGAGTTTTTATATTGTACAAATCACAAGTTAAGATCATGTCATTAACGGTACAGTTATCTCCAGGCATAGTCATTTCTGATTGGTCGACCATGAAACTTGTATTTATTTCAAAATAATGACATATGTCTTTTAAGGGAGCCAGTGGTTATCGGACGCGGCTCTTATTATTCACGTGACATTACATAAATGAAATGAGATTGATGGTATAATACTTTATTGACTTTATTAATAAACAGGACTAGAAAGGCTGAACTCTCTCCAAGTTAGACAATAATTAATGTCTCCATATTTAATGGTGCTGCTAGGAATTTTAGAACCAGTCGCGTTAAATCAAGGTTGTTGTATAGGGATTGCAAGGGGTAACTTATAGTTCAAAATTATCTGTGGTTTAAGTAACGCTTCCACTGCGGCACAAACGCTGTTCATAATTTGTCAGTCACACATAACAAATATGGTCGCTTCGCTTCCATAGGCAGTACTCTGTTATATGTATGAATATTCCACAATGGATGTTTCTATAACTAAGGTTTTAGTCTTCAGCGAATCAGCGTGTCACTATATACTACCGTCAAAAATAACTAATTACATTTATTTTGGCGCCATCTGGGGCCAATTTCACAGCCCTGCTTAGCACAAAAATTTCCTAAGCATGACATTTCAGTCTTAATAAAAACAGGGTTAACAACCAAATTAATATCCATGTGTTGTGCATCGCTTGTAATTGTTTTTTGGCTGTTGTTGACTGACCATGAACATGAAATGAAATTTTTAACTGTGGTTTGTTTTATTGGGCTAGAAATGTTTGTGCTAAGCAAATGTTTGTTGGGGCGCTGTGAAATTGGCCCCAGGTGTATACAGTCACATTATTGCAGAGCCTTATTCTAAAGTTGATGTTTAGTGTATACATGTCTTTATGTTTAGGCACCACTCACGGCCAACATGGCATTCAGCGCCGGGACACTCCTCTTCAAATGTGAGGTGTGTTTAAAGTGTTTCATTGATCATAAACCGCAGTGAAATTCTAGAGTACCGCAACCGGTGATTATAATCAATCAGTGTTCGTCTCCCAGGCTTCGTTAGCAGAGAGGAGGGACGTGGGAGGACGGACGGTGATCTAGTCTCCCCCATCAACCGTCAGAAGCCTCAGAGCTACCCTTCAAGGGGACAAGACTGAAGACAAACTCGGTGTGTTTTAGGTCAAGCCAGACGAAAACACCGTGGAATTATCGCTGCAAGGGGTAAATCACTTGATGCAGCACTTATGGCGTTAAAAGTACCGTTGAAGTACCAAGCGCTACGGATGTTAAGTCGGTATGGATCGCCCGTAGGGAGAATAGGACATCACATCGAACCCGATTATTCAGGTTATTAAATTCACATCTGCGCGAGCGTTGAGTCGTTGTGCCCCAATGAAAAACCTTACACTAACATCAGATTTTATTTTTACTCCGACAGTTGACATATAATTTGATGCATATGTAGACTGATGTTGAGAATCTAAGCTCAAGTTCAACTGCGTTGCTATGGAATTCATGCATGGGTATCTGTAAGTCTTCCGGTCTGGCGTGATAATCCAGCCGTTTCATCTTCTTACGAGCTGTTTAGCTCCAAGATGAGACCACACATTTCTGTAACAGAACTCACATATTTAATCAGCTTCTTGTGAAATGCGAATCAACTATACGTGCAGAATGATCGTGTTAAAAATCTGTACTGCATTATTCCTGTGCAATGTATGAAATGGTTTTCGGTTCAATTGCTGCTTTTCCCTCTTTGCAAATGCAAAATGACAGCAAAAACATGTCAATGTGACAATTCCTATGTCAGTTTGTATTAAACTGGACATTAACAATACGTGCAGCGGGGACTATGTTGATTGTATAAGGCAGATATCTAAAACTGCCCATTGCACGCTCGAAGTGCTATAGTCTTCGAAACTATCTACGTAACGTGGCTTCAACCAATCAAATGACGAGTTTCTGTTTGGTAAAACGAATTCTTGTCTCTTGTATTAGTCTCCAGCATAGAAATGCGCAGTTGAGCATCATACAACATCGTTCTAGATACCACTTGACACTTTCCCAACAGCCAACAATTAACTGGTCAATTTGACAATCGAAATAAAAATGTTTCGATTAAAAAAAAAAAGAATTTATCCCAAATTCTTCGATATTCGTGTGCTGATCCGCCAGCCTCGAAACCTCAATGTGATGAATAAAATCAGCTCAAAACCAGCCCAGCGTGTCAATAATACAGATCTTGACACTATCTCTGTCCACATCCAATAACCGGCAGTGGATATACAGGGGAATGCATGTGGGGCGAAAATGGTCAGTCCTTTTTTAAGAGGCGGCCATTGGCTGGGGGCCATCCCGAAGACTCACGCTAAATGTTTGTCAACCCATAAATACAATTGGTATAGACGAATGGCTGGCATTCGCCAATGTCGTATGGCCCTCGGCTATGGCTGCCCCCGTTTATAAGGAGCCAGGAATTGGAATTATGTTAGTTACAGAGGTCATTGAAGACACGTAGCTGTGTCAGATCCAGGTTACTCTCTATTTTCGACTCGAGCCCGTCTCATAAATATATACCTCAATCTATTAGAGATATCAATACAGAAATAGATATAGTTTAGGACTGGTGAAATTAAATTACAAACTGCTTCGAGGTGAGGTAGCGGGGATAGATAAGATGGCATTTTTATTGTGTCTTCATGTCCAGGATGTATTGCCATTTAACAGTTTGTAAATACTTGATATGTTCATTAGTATGAAGAAGAATATCAGAGATGATTCTTGTTGTATACATAGCAGAAAGAAAATAACGATTAAACGAATTGTCATGTTTATACTTTCAAATTGACTTTTAAAAATCCAGATTTGTTCACTTCTCTCAATAAGGTTTGAACAACAAGTTTCTATCCAGGCAAATTGTTATGATTAATCAGTTTGCGATAATATTGTAAATAAAGGATGGGAGAAATGTTGGAGACAAACAATCCAAATCGTCAAATTTTGATTACTAAATCATAATCATTTTTAAATGTTATGTTTGTTAAGAATTGCAGATTCTTTTCAAAACCGAGATTCGTAATTTGACAGGTTCGGGGTCATTCACAGGCAATGTAGATCCAAATTGCTCCCTTATTTCATCCGAAGACGAAAACACAAATAGAAAGAAGAAGAAAAAACAGAGACGATTTGCTTAATTTAGACAGACGGAGGCCCCGTGTGCCGATCGTTAATGCATGAGAACACAGGAATGTTTTTACATGTCTTAAATCCAAGGTAGGACACAATCTTCTTCAAGCAACCCTCCTCCTACTCCATCGCCGTGTTTTTCCTGCCCACGTACTTTGGGCATGGAGGGGGCAGCGAGAGAGCGAGAGAGAGACGGTTCCAGCTCCCATCATCCGCCTGATTGAATCTTCGCCAGCCACCTGTCAGCCGTATCGATTTCTACAGCGTTTATATGCCCATCTGCCTCTATTCAGTTTATGAATGTTTCTTGAGCGTATATACACCGTCAGCTACCGCGCCGTGCCATGATATCAGGGGCTGATCTTGTTTGGAGAACGATCACAAATATTGAAAATATAATATATATAGCAGTTTGGTTGGAGGAATGTAGGAAATGTTAGGGTTCACAATAAAGTTTATAGTCCCAAGCAAAGAAGAACTGGGGCAATACCTGTACCACAATTACTTCACACTGTTTGGCCAAAAAGACTGTCGATTTCTTGTCCAATTTCCAAGTCGCTTTTTTATGAAACACCAAAAGCTGATGACAACCATAACATATAGATATGGAATGGGCGAAAAGTCGTGCAAGATTCAGATGTTTTTTTGTGACAGCAATAAGCTAAAAGGGGCATTATTAACACTTAAAAGCATTTCGTGTTCATGTATGTCTGCAATAAAGCCTACAGTTATTCTGTGACAATGTTACCTTTAAGTTCAATCATGTACTGATTTCATTTGGATGTTGAACCTAACATGATGTTGCCATTCGTCTTTGCGTTTCATTAAATAACGCCATGATGTCGATGATGAATTTGACAGGACGTGAAGTCTTCGACACCAAATCACATTTTTAGGGGAGATGGGAAAGAGATTTGACGGATGATGGTTAGGATTGTCAATCCGAAGTAATTACCAAGTCCCAGCTGTGTACATCCTTGCAAGGTTCATTTTTGTATTCAGTATAGGAACTGTCATTCAGTGGGATAGGCATAACGATTACAAACGTTTTTGTAACTCCGTTTCTCCAAAGTTGATGATTACCGTTTACTCTCTTACAAGATTTTCAGTCAGTTTCAGTCAGTTTCAGTCAGTTTCCCTTGTGCTTATTTGATGATTATATTAATTAAAAAGCTGTATCCTCTTTGAGTGAACCCCCCCCCCCATATTACGTTCTCATGTTGCAGCATTGCTGCGTGTATCTGTGAAATGATCCCTGGGGTATGGCGGTGGGTGCGTGGTTTCATGGCTTCTGACTGCCAAACGAACACAGATATTTGACTATTTGGGACACCACCAACGTAGGGCTATAACAGTTGAGTGCCTGTACGGTATTCAGGAGGTTGCCGTTTCGAATCCCGATACAGTCAATTGTTCTTTGTTCACTTTTCAAAGATGTTCACCGGAAACTTTCACTGCCTCACATGCCAGTTGGAAAGCCATATTTTTCATCTGGCAATTGATGTTTATTCAATTCCCGGATGCCACGATACCGTTTCACGTCATGTGTAGGACAAAAGCCTACCCAGCAGTTTGCAGGCACCAAGCAATATGAAACGGTTGATTATACATCCAGCTCGTGATTTTTCTAAGTGCCACGCACGTTTTGGCTGATTAACAACGCATGCCTCTGCAATGGTTAATTCAATCAAACGCCCATGTATACAAAGATACCGACCCACATTCTAAAACCTATCAGATTTGTGGTCTCTTTCAAACGATGACATACAGACACAATATTACCACAACCTCAGACGAATATCTGGGTTCCTTCGACTTGGGAAAGACAAATCATGAATTACATCGTGGTCCCATAACATTCCGGAGCCATTTTTGTTGACTTAACAATTAGTATTTATTCATAAGGCGCCGTAAGAAACAATACGTTTGTTGCCTTTTAGTCTATGCTTGAATTGTCGTCGGAGCTTTTGCAATAAGCAAACTATCGATTTACCCTTTATTGAAACACTGGTAATTTAATTATGGAATGAGCAAAGGAGATTTTGGGAAGTTTTAGCAAAGAAAATTAATTCAACATCATTATTATAGTTAAAAATGCAATAAACTTATTAATCTCAGACTTAATGTAAACGAATAAAACACGTTGCGATAATATTATGATCTACATAGGAGCCAAAGAATTAAAGACAGAAAATGTATAATTGTTTTTCTTCCAAATGCCAGTTATATGGATTGAAAACAATTTTGCTCAATGTTTGAAGCGATACCGTCACGGAATTTAAAGACAAGCTTTAATAGCCCTGGGCCAGTAGGCAATTACTTATGGATTAATTCAATGACCAGAGGGCTGGGCTATGAGTTCACCTGCAGTATGAGTGACCAGGGCTGAGGTAATTAAAATTCAATTATAAGGAGGGTGGAAAACGGCCCGACTACCTCTACATGCGGTCAAAACCGCTCGGTATTATGTAAAATGTTATCAACCAAGTGATGAGGCTGCTTTGTGCTAGCCCAAGGTACAAGCCACTCCAATGCAAACTTTGCCGCCTCCTAATTATGGGTCTTGAAACCAGGCTTGAGGCTATAGACTTGGGACTTGTTTCGCTTTACTGCCATTTGAAGTCCACAACACCAAGCGAATGGATTGGGCAACATGACGAAGCCGAAGAAAGGCTCCAGCTTCGTCATGTATCTCAAGCCCTTCATTTCATTTTAGGACACAAAATGGCAGTAGCAAAATAAATCCCAAAACCTAGCCTCAAGCCTCATTTCATAAAGGCCCTATGTATGATCTGCGAACCTTATATATTACAAAGACAAATAAGAAGTTTTAATTTGAGGAACACCTGAAGTGCCCATCACAAATTCCATGCCAGAGAGCAAAACCTTAAAAACAGGAACCGGATACTCATGACGCTGCCGGCACTGCTACTTAAACACATGCATAATAATTATAACACCAACGATGCCTTAAAATGCAAGGGTAAAGACAGGTTGGGGATAACTATTTGTTTAAAAGATCTCAATTTTGATGAGGTCTGCTGTATGTATATCTCCCTCCTGCCAGGAGAGAAGGAACTAAAGATGCATCGCTAGAAAGGAACCGACGTTGCGATCCTAGATACCAAGTCTCTAATTTTAGGGGGAGGAGGTTGCGATAGAAGTGAAACGGAAGACTCTACAACTGAGTTTGGAAAAGAGACATCCTGAAAAACCTAAATCAGGGAGGAAATTGATAAAGTAATGCAGTAACTATAGCAACTGGCTAGAGAAGGTACACTATCTCAGAAAGTAGTTATTATGAAAATGGATAGTTGGTCCTTCATCGTACATGGGTAAGTTACACAAAACCATAATTGGTGAAAATGACAATTGAATAGCTGGACAGATTAATGATATGTGGTGATTTTCTATTAATTGTATTTCGCCGTTTTATTATTTTAATCTTTTTATACAAAAATTCTAACATTACAATGCAAAACACGTGAAACGTACAGTTTGGACAAACATTCAAGGTAAAGGAAAGACAAATTTATATCTCGATTTATTTTAGGGAAATGTAATTTCTTTGGATGCATATCATTATGTTACACAAGTCATGATGAAAAAGATTCCCATTCTATTAAATTTCCAACCCTTAACCATGCACATTTTAATTCAGACCGACTGTGGCAATTTCACATTACTACACCAAGGTCATTGTTTGAGATCGGTGGATAATTTTATTTCGCAAAAACGTCCTTTCGTCTTGGCAGGATGAGTTGTGAAATAAAACACGCAGTGATCACCGGCTGCTATTGATGTCTTATTCAACATCGGCATCTTAATGGTCTGGTATATAAAATTATATCAATACAGTAGTTTCAATGCACAAGCAGAAAAAAGAAAAGGGACAACAATTGTTTATTTTATTTCCTCGTCTCAATAACCTGAAAACGATGAAGTGACAAATTGCACGAAGTGTTGGAATTTTTTTTAAAGTATGTGTATTTTCTTTTTAATAAAAGCGTCATTATTTATTTCAATAACAAAATTGCCAGTGCGAAAACAATATTACTTTTCTGTAGCAGCTGAATGCATTTCACACGCTATTAATTTGATATGATTTTCATTTAGTTTATCGAGCATTTCAGGAGCTGTTGCAGTTCAGTAGAATTTTATTTACATATTTGCTGTTATATATAACTTAATATTTATTGTTATTATTATATTTATTCCATATCTGAAAATGAATACTCCAACCAGAGTTTCCAGCTACATTACAGTTTTTATTCTTATATTAAAGGTAGTATCATACTTTGGTAAGAAACCAAAACAGAAATGTTCACAGATTTACCTATAACTTACAGGGTATGAAGATGGTGGTGGTAGAAACATACCGTTAACATTTTTCTGAATGAAATACCCAACGTAATTTCCTCTCATCACACAAGGCCATATTAACATTGTCATCTGTAACTATAATTATTTCTATTTATTCCATGAAAAGTGAACAAAGAAAATTGACTGGAGCGGGATTCGAACCGGGGATCTCCTGAATACCGTAAAGGCGCTTTATCAAATGAACTATCCTTCCCTAAGTTGGTGGTGTCCCCAGTGAGTCAGTTATCTTTGTTCGTTTGGCAGTCAGAAGCCAGTTTCCCTTGTGGTTATTTGATGATTTTTCCAAGAAGCAATGTTTTAAGTTTGAGGTGATTCAAGACTCAACTCTTCGTTAAATCGTTCAATTCAACTGTCATTGATCTCTAAGTATATGTACATCCAGCTTATCACATTGACTGGAACACCGTCAGTTGCACGAGTGAAATTCGACAACATGGTCGCAGTGTTAAAATACCGAATGAAAAAAATGCAGGTAAGAAACAAAATCAACTCCGCGGCAACATTTTTGCTAATGACTTGTCTCCAATATGTATTAAATAATAACGCTCTCTCCTCGGTTGTATGTTTACTCAGTCAATTTCAAGACCTGCAAAGATTTAGAATGTGTTTCTTTTTAAAGAAACACATATTTTTGTACATAATATTATGTAGTTTGTCGCACCAACGCAAATTACCTAAATTAACTACATGTGTCGAATATTAACATTTTCTAAATATATACGTAACCCCCAAATGGGAGCATGCACGCATGCAGGCTTGATGCATAGTTTGCTTTTCCGTCCATTCTCGACCTGTCTTTCTCCGTTTGAAAGAAGACAGTTCTTTTCAATTATGGGTGATGGTAATGTTTGTAATTTGATTTAGATCCAACCATTAGTGCTGGAAGTTTCGATTATAATGGACGCTGTGTAAGTGTGTCTATCTCAGAGGAAAACGATTCACTACTGGGCTCGAAACGTCGTGTCTTCTTAAACATCTTAATGCAAGGAATTTCGGTCGTTTCACTTGAAAAGGAATTATATCTAAATTGGCCTACTTCTAACCAATTTATGAACATAAAAAAATAAGCCAAAACAAAAATTTAAGGAAACAAAAACCAGCGGCCTCCATTTTACATCCAGATCCACTATGCTGCTTCTTAAGGGGCATGCAATGAAAAATGGAACACTCCATCTGTCAGAACGAGTCTACTTCTCCAACGGGTAATCGACAAGACAATCCTATCGGATCTTGTTCGCTAATTCCCCGCTATGGTTTCGGTTCATCCAAGTGCTATAGCGGGAGAATTACACAAGATGAAGCTGTCCATTTGCCAGGCACTTTATATAGATTTTATGAACAGGTAGAATATGAAGACATCGGAATCATTATTAATCTACGCTGGGCATCTTGTCTTCGTCTGCTTACCATTAGTCGATTCTACATCTATCGCATTCCTATTTATTTATTTCTTTTGTTTCACATTCCTGTCCTCCCCCTCCCGTCCGTTGTAATTACACCGAGTATCTCACGTGCTGGATTTACACCTGTGCAGGAGTTGGATTCTTCTACACATGGACATGCCATACTGGAACCGCATGGAACTTAATTGGTTCTAAATGCAATGTCTGTCTCAAAAATGCATAAGAACAGGCGTGCACAATGCTTCAAGCAGTATGAACTGTAAGATTTTTAAAATTTAAACTCGAGGACTATTGTACATTGCTCATTTTGCTTGCAATATTGGCATTATATTTTAGTTTCAATGATGAAATTCACTTGTGCGTTTTAGTCACAGGGTGATTTCCAAACCAAGATGACTTCCTCACAGCCTTACTTTGTAACCTGGCCTCCCTGTATATCTCTATACCTTGGATCTCTGCTTTGAATCATCTTTCATTTTGTGGTCTGGATTTGGAGTCGTGATTTGTAGAATTACATATAAATTCTGGTTTTAGAGCAAGAAAATTTCAAGTCGAGCAAAGCACACAACAACATCTACTATAGAATGTCTCCAAAGGGGCGCCTATAAAAGCAAATTCTGATCAATTGTCTGTCTGGCGACATTGAATCAGACAAAATTCTGAGAATTACTATATTTGTAACAATGCATTGATGGAATTCTGTAAGCGTCTTTTCAACTGAAAGCTCATAAACTAAAACAAGTCTGCGAACATGATGTCGTTTCCTTAATCAGTGGTTCATTTGATTTGTTGTCTCGCAACACACATTAATGTGATAAACAATAATTATGGCTAAGGCCATGACTGGCATTCGTGTGTGCCATTTTCCAAAGAGTTATATTAAGATCGCATTATTACAATCCTCACATTCTTAATACTTATTCCTTAAAGCAGCAACTGAAAATCTAGAGAGACATAATTATTCGATATTTTCTGTCACTCTTTCTGATTTGGAAACGTTTGGCGTAAATGATGGCTGACATTGTCATTATACTTATCCATTTCAAATTTGCATAGTAAAATTTGAATCTTTAGTAAAATAACCCAAGGCCATACAGTGTCCAGTTATTGTCAAAAAGGATCTTACTTTCTGTCTGCAACTGCTAGGAGTGTTTGCTGGTTTGTTTACTTGTATTTTAATCATTGTTTGGGTATTTGTTAATTGTTTGTTTGTCATTAGCATGCCCAACTATTGCTTATTACCCATTGGATTATGCCTCCATTTAACTATATTATATTCTTCTTGAAAGATTTGAGACTTTGCATGGTGACAATTGGTATGTGGATCGATTTGCGGAAACACCATGTAATAATCAGTCATACTTTCGCACTTCTATTTCGTTCGCACTTCTCGTAAGGTCTCAACGTTTCGACTAGCCTGCTCTAGTCATCATCAGTCTTCTCCTTGCATTTTATCAATGCATCTCTTCAATTTTACCTCACTGTATGGTTGGATTTCATGCATCACATCCAATTGCACAAAAGAGTACAAGAATTGTCAGTGCACCAGGTTACAAACTCGTCACGGTCAATTGCAGCACGCAGTACGACAGACCAGCCCATGTCAGCTTGGGTTTTTATTTTCTACATTCTGTTATACGTGGAAGGTCAATTAGCGTGGCAAGAAACGTCTGCTGGACGAGCGCCTAATGTACATGACAGTATTGGCAGCGTGATTATGTCTACACTGACGACACCTGAGTCAACAATCCAGCCCCCTGATTGGTTGTTTTCGTATCGAGTCCACCCGGAGCTGCTCCCGATTTTTTTCCTTTCTCCATTTCATCTTCTTCGTTCTCTTTGATTGATTTGTCCTGCTTGGCCAATATGAGATACCTTGAATGAGAGTGCATGTATATACGTGGTTTGATAGTATAGGCATTATGGGTGTGGTGTGGTCTCTGTATTAAGTGTGGCGAGCGTTGACCCGGAAGGCATGCAATTTTAATGCGGCGAGGTGAACTTTGATATCAGTGAAAGGTTTTATGATCCAGTTTTCTTAATAGCAATAACCAAGTAATAATAAGAAACTTGGAAATAATTGAAATGTGGACAAAGGAAATTGACTGTAGCGGGGTTCGAACCTGGGACCTCCCAGCTCCAGGACTGCTGTACCGTGCGCTCTTACCAACTGAGCTATCCAGTCCCTATGTTGGCAGTATCACAAATAGTCAATTATCTTTGTTCCTTTGCCAGTCATGAAACCTCCCATAAACTGCTGTATATTGATAATGATAAATATAACAAACAAATAAATGAACTAAAAGTAAACAAGTAATAATGAAATTATGAAAATTAAGCAAAACAGGGAAAATATTATAAAAACGAGTAAAACAAAACAAAAGAGTTAATGTACATGAAGAAAAGAATTTGATCATTTAGCAATTGAAATCAGTACGATGCATTACCTTCACTGGGTAGTTGAAAGACATTGATATCAAGTCTTATTTTTATCAAGAGATTTATTCGTGTAAATCAAATTCAAGTACTCCTTAATTCCTCCTTCTTTCTGTCTCATTGTACGTCGTCATGGTCGCCCATATCTTATGAATATGCATGATATTTTGATGACGTCATACATCGTTAAGAGACACAACGCATGACCAATCCCTCTCTGTGGATTATATTTCTATAGTCATATATAATGTAAGATGGGCTACAATTGAAGTGGTGTTTTTGTGCTCGATTTCTAGAAATCGCTGGTGCACCGCTTTAATAGCTGGTACCCGGACGCTTACCCATTCTACTGAAGGGAATCGGTCATTACAAGGGCAGACGAGAGTCATTTTCGAAGGCCACTTTTTATCAAAGAAATTTGACGTATCCCGAAAAGACAGTCCTATAACTGATGTTATCCTGCAACATACACATTAATTCGTGATTGTGTTCCTCTCCTTTGATTTATCTTTTCCTTTTCTTAAATCATGTTTCAATGAAAGCCTGTATTTGTTCACCAGAATGATACACAACCATTTCGATTCATGCATCTCGTGTATTATAAATATCCAGTGTCTTTTGTAAGACACACGTTTGCAATTGGGTGAGTTTAAGATGCCGCGCTATGAAATATCGATACATCGATCATTATATTCCTTGGTTTCGTCAGTCATGATACCCCTGTGCCTCGACTAACCCCTCTAGTGAATGACGGGGGAGGGGTAAGGTGGGGTGGGTGTGGGGGAGATGACCTTATAACAAATTAAGTTATCTCGGTGCCTCGTTGGCTTGTGAAGTATCGATGATGTAAATGAGTGTCTGCGGGCGCAGCTGCGGCGTGTTTCTATTCGGGACAAGGGACGTTGTTTTTGCGTCTGTTTTTGGTAAGAGCTGAATGCCAAAGATGGTTCAACCATCTTAACCACTTCAAATTCTCAAAAATGTCCTCTCAACCTCCCCTTTCCCCGCCCCTCTCCCCCCCCCCCCATATGGTAATCCGAAGGACACACACGAATGTAGAGCCACACATCAGCAGCCGATTTCACGAAACTTCATATGTTGCGTACGCATTTGCGTAAGTTACGCAACATTTTCCTGCCTTGGTTGCACAAGTTTTGATCCCGTTTCACGAAACTTACGCAACGTTTTGTCCGTTGCGTAAGATACGCAACATTTCGTGAAATCGGCTGCAGGAACTTTTCATATTCGGTGATCGATGACCGAACTCGACCGGAGGCCAATTTCACGAAGCCCCGAGATTGATCTTAAATGTGAATCAATACTAATTGCTAAGCAAAGAGTGATGTCACAATACGACACACTATGCTCATACTGACAACTCATCTTAAGATTAATCTTAGTGTTTGGTGAAGTCCAGCCCAGAAAACATATGAAGTATTTAGACTGATTTAAAGGTATAATACATGATCACAGAACAGCACTTACACTTGGTCTAATCAAACATGTACGTGAAATAATAAACCAGTGAAAATGTGCTCAATCGAACATCTGAGTCACGAGGAAATAGCAAAAACAAAACACTCAAACTTTCTCATAAAACAGTCATAAAGAATGGTTTTTACCCCGATATCAAAACTGTTTTTCGGTCGTTGTTTTACTAATTTCTGGATATAATTATACGCCATTTCAGGCCGAAATACTTTAACGGTAACCAGCACCATCTTCATATCCTGAACGTTATACGTAAATCTGTCAACATTTCTGATTGGGTATTATCCTGTACTTGTACTTACCTTTAAGACGATTCCTTTAAAAAAAAATCCATTTTGGAAAAGAGTTTCGAAAAAAAATCGCTGCTGCCTGTTTTATAAGTTCATTGACATTTTGCTTAACCACATTTCATTTTTCCTTCTCTTACAGATTTGAATTGAATTCCCAATGCACGAAAAACAATTGCTAATGAAATTTGAAAGAGAAGATGGAATAAAAAAATTTCAAAGCCATGTCCCGAAATAATTCTAGAGTTTTTCTGCCGGACACGCTCAGGCGCATGCAAGTAAAGATGCTTTGAAGTGGAATATTGTATTTCAGGCAAATTCCCTATAAAAAAAACCAACTCAACTAAAATTTCGGTGACATGATTATTGAAGATGCGTCTGGTTGACCATAATACAACACTTAGCTTAAAGGTAGTATCATACTTTGGTAAGAAACCAAAACAGATTTACGTATAACTTACAGGGTATGAAGATGGTGGTGGTAGAAACATATTATTAAAATGTGTTCGCCTGAAATGGTATATTTATCCAGAAATTAGTAAACCAACGACCGAAAATCCTTTTGATCATTTAAAAGATCAAAAATAAAAGAGAAAAGACTTAAAAAATACCGTGGCCGTTTTTCACTGTTTTCTCAATAAGTGGGCACCTAGTATGGGACTGAAATTTCACAGATGACTGTTACTGTATCTGTCTTGATATTTTTGCTCATGAATCTGTATTTCTTTGATAAAAACCAAAGTATGATACTACCTTTAATAACATAGATAATACATCGTATTCAAGATCAAATAGAAGAAATATTTATGCAATAATTGCTGTAGACTATGGCTATCCATTGCAATCCTATTTGTAATGCATTTCGTACAATCTGCTGATTAGTTTTCCCACATTTTCTTTACATTAATTGTAGTCCTCGGCTTGAACTGACCTCAAATTTGATCTTGTTTTGGCCGGCTAGATCATGAAAAAAATCTACATATCTACGAAACAGAATGCTTAAAAGCAACCACACCTTTCCTTTGGAAGTAAAACCCACACTGCATCACACAATGGTTAATATTACTCCCCACACCTTTGATTGAATATCAATGTATGCCAAACACAAAAAACGGTGAATCACTCTTATTTTGTTCGATAGTTTGTCTCCGACGGAATTCATTACATTTATTGATGTAATCACGGCCCGTACGATATGATTTGATTTACACCGATGGCTATGGTGCGAAAGAAAGAGAACTGACGTTGTATTGGCATTGTGCGTCACGGCATGGCTATCACGTGCGCGTTAATTGCTCTTTCCTGTGAAGGGCCGCTGTGTTTTGTGGTATCAGTGATATTTACGTATTCCTCCCTATACTTTAAAGATAGTATCATACTTTGGTTTTTGTCAAAGAAATATAGATTCATGGGCAAAAATATCAAGGAAGATACAATCACAGTCATCTGTGAAAATTTCAGTCCCATACGGTGCCTACTTTTTGCGAAGACAGTGAAAAACGGCCTAAGTATTTCTTAAGACTTTTCTCTTTTATTTTTGATCTTTTAAAAGATCAAAAAGATTTTGGGTCGTTGTTTTACTAATTTCTGGATAATTACACCATTTCAGGCGGAAGAATTTTAACGGTATGTTTCTATCACCACCATCTTCATACCCTGTAAGTTATACGTAAATATGTGAACATTTCTGTTTTGGTGTCTTACCAAAGTATGATACTACCTTTAAGCAGAGGCAGTACGGACTACAATTACGAATGGTCTTGTGAGACGATGCTCAGATCACAGGGAAAATATCCACATATGTTAATAGTAATAACAATAACGAGTATTTATAAAGCACCTTTCCAAGAAGATCAAAATGCTATTATTATTATCCATGGGGACGATTTCACTAACCACTTAGATTGACCTTGAGTGTAAATTCATCTTAATTGCTAAGCAACGCGTGATGTCATAATACTAATCACTATGGTGATACTGAACAACTCATCTTGATATTAATCTTAGTGCTTTGTGAAATCCATCCCTGGTCATCTGGCCATAATTTACATTCCTGAAACAATCTCAGCTCCCTGAGGAGTATACAGCCCTGGATGCCTGCAAAGTGCGCAGGGCTAATCAAACCACAAAGCCATCTCTACCCTCACAGGTACCCATTTACACCCGGGTGAAGAGGAGCAATATGTGACAAAGCGTCTTGCCCACGGACGCAAGCACCACTAGCTCATGGCTGGATTCGAACCCACAATCTGTAGACTGACCACAAGATCTTGAATTCGACACGCCATACCACTAGCCCACATCGCCCCACGACCCACGGTCATCTGTGTCGTGGTGCTTACATCCTTGAGCAAGGCAATTGAATAAGTTGCATTTGCTGAACCACTCGGGTGGGGGTGGTGGTTGGTAACCTATGTGTTAATCTGAGTATATGCATTTGGTTGCGTGAGTGACACCAGACGGACAGGTGTAGCAAGACTACACAAGATGTTGCTAAGGTTCAAGTGCGATCAACTTTATCCAGTCTGTGGCCCATTCCCCATCAGAGCTATAAAGTGAGTCGAAATTAACCACTTTGATTGTGGTTGATGTCGTCCATCACTCTTCCCTTAGCATACCACAGGAAGAAGTTTTATGTCGAAACTCGTGTCCAAACTCTCTCTCTCCTTCTGCTTTGGTAAATTACTTCATAATTCCCCACAACTGGCTCAGCTGGCGGTTACCGCCCGCCAAATTGGTCTGCAAATTGTCACCCCAATTAAATGAGAAACTAAACCACACGCCACCATGCACAGACGAGGATGTTTCCCCAATTTTCCGGCACGGTAACCACTTCACGTGGGTGCGAGACAAGCTCAGTCGGGCGGCAAAATTTCAAGTTAATTGAATTCCCCGCTACGACCATGTTTTTTGAGTTTCGTAATCGGGACGGAAGGAGATTGACGAGAAAGAGGCAGAACGAATGGGAGAGGGGGAGAAAAAATCTTTTGACATCTTTTCGCGTAAATTGACGCAAATTTCGGCTGTCGTGTGATCACAAGCACACCAAAAATTGAATATTAAAAAAAATGTGTATGCAAAATGATAAGACTGGGTGTTAATTCAATAAGAACTATCGTTACGCGCATCGGACGTCACGGGTTTCTAGCTCTCTGATTTCAGTCAGTGAAACTATAGGGGACTGAAGACCTACTTTATCGGCTTTTTGGCGGCACGTCAGTTGAGTGTAGGCCTACATAGCTGCTGGCGATGCTGGCATGAAATAGAGCTTCGGTTTTGCTCGGTGTTTATGCCTTGCTTCATCTTTTGCAATCAATTTGTCTAACGGTGTCCCAAATGCACATGGGATGTTCATGTGTTGGAATGACGAGGGACTATTTGTTCCGAGTATGTTTATAGTAAAATATGCTTGTTGCGTGTAATCAGAAACAGGCACAGGCTGCCGGTACATGTACACGGAGATAGGGACAACATTTATGTTTGTTACAGTTTTGTATACAATAGATCGAGAAGATTGTACTCATGTAGCCGTTTAACACGTAGATGATAATGATGACCTGATTTATACGCCGTGCTTTAGCCGTTTTCCCATAGACTCGTGTGTAATTGCAATTCATAGGCAAGGTTATACGTCGGACAAGGCCATTGTTCCAATCATTCAGTCATACTTGCATGGTACATGTGACAACATTTTCTGCAATTTATTTCAAGACATTTTGTAATTTTCCTTTTTATTTTCAGTATATACAGTTCTCTGTCACACACGCTCGTTGATTTTATCTTAGTATATTTTACTAAAAAAATATTTTAGTGAGAGGATCTTTCTAGAAATCTTCTAAAGGTACATGTAGTAAGAAATACATATTTATAACGATTTCAATATTTATAAAGGTCTCATCTGATATGGACTTAAACAATTTATTATTTTGTTTTATTCGTTCTTACTTCCACTGAAGGATGCACCTTCAATTGTTTTGGCTTTGCTTGGGATTGATTTTCGCTGTTGTAGGCCGACATATCTTTTACAATGGAATATTTGTCATGCTCAATGTCGGGGTGTAACTCGGTAAAAACATCCGGTCATTTTTTTTGCTCATTCAGGTTGGTTTAAAGCAATATAAAAATATTCACGACTGAACCATACAAATCGCGTGCCCTTGTGCTCATAGGCTGTTTGGAATCTCCCACATTCAATAAAAGATTGATGCATAGTTATCATAATAGACTCAG
Organism: Astropecten irregularis; assembly: GCA_963971285.1. Classification (NCBI taxonomy): domain Eukaryota; kingdom Metazoa; phylum Echinodermata; class Asteroidea; order Paxillosida; family Astropectinidae; genus Astropecten; species Astropecten irregularis. The sequence continues at coordinate 2,251,984 of OZ020258.1, read as the reverse complement.
TTTGATAGGGTTCAAAGGTCATCCAGACCTGTGTACAATCTCATGGTACGAGATAATTTATGCATTTTGAAAAAAAAAACCACGAATTAATATCAATAAAATATGATAGCCGCTGCTCTTCTGTATGCCACGCGCTAGACATGCAAGACAGAAAATAAAATCACAGTATAGAATTTCAGTTTGCGTTCGATTTGGTTCGACTTAAATACGGTAGCTGAACAGACCATACAAAATGGTTAATAAGTCCGGGAAGGGAAGCAGCACGTTCGAGTGAGAGACGCCCGGGATCCCCCCTATCTAAACTCGCTCAGTACGCGTCTACTCGCTACTCGTGCGTGTGTAATCCTTGCGGAAACACAATCGCTGTTATACACTTCTTTGGGCGTTTCATGTAGGAATCTATCTCCGTAAGGACTGCAACATGGCAATATAACAACAATATTAACGCCGGTATGTCTTTCCTCTTCAGTGCAGTTTGTCATTCGTCAACAGTTCAGTCTCCAAAATGTGAGAATTTATAATAACCATTGTGTGCTATTGAAGAATTTTGGCGGGAATTCTTCCGGTGTTTTTTTTGTTATATCTTTCATTATAAAGTGTGTTTTTAAGCAAAGGCATCATTACATCATGACTTTAAACGCGCTGTGCTTGGCGTTTGAGTGATTTTGAAATTTGGCTCAACGTAAGAAAACGGAATGCAGTTTACTGTCACTACATTGCCTAGATATACTGGAATCATCTATGTTCAGCCTTCTCTTCCTAAGTGCCATTATGGGGTAGTTTTTGGAGCCAGTTTCAAGGCAAAGTCAACACAGGAAAAGCGTCTTCCTCAACAAGACGTGAAGAACTGATGTAATGTGATCAGAAGAATCACAAAAGAAGATACCAGAAGGTTATTACCAACATGATATGAATGAGTACATTCTGGGTGTGGCCTATTGGTTTCTTAACGGTGCGAATACGCGAAAAATTTTGCAAAAGTTACAAATGTAAGCCGTGTCCCAATTATGTGGATGCGACCGCAAATAACACACAATTCTATGGAAACGGCTGCAGACACTGGTTAGTGGCTGCCATAGGTACATGCGTAATTTGCAGCCGCAGCCAGAGAATTGGGACATGGCCTTATAGAGATATCCCGAAAGTACAACTGGTGCGAAGGAGTGGTTTTCGGTTAGAAATTTGAAGATTGTTGCGTTGAAAATAAAAATGCATTAACAAACTCAACCAAATAAAATGGTTCTTTATATTTTGTTTGGAAATAATGATTTAATAGGATGTGACGTTAGGTAGACCTACCTGTATTGCATTGGTAACGTTCCATCCAGCATCCCACATGGATATTTGTTTCTTAGCAATATTCACGTTGCTAGCCTCGCCGTAACTCCCCCCCGTTCGACCGTTCGGTGCGGCCGGTACCACCACCCCTCCGTTAAGGGCCGGCAACTTGCCATTCCCGGCCCCTCCTTCACGGGGCGAAAGCTCGTCATCCCCGGGGCCTAAGACGGACAGCTCGGTGGAGTCGCACTTGGCGAAATGCAGATGTTCCTCGTCCTGCTTTGATCCGCCGGAGAGAAACCCAGTGACAAAGTGTCGTATTCTCGCCACGGGAGCTCCCAACCCTGGAATCGGCGCGTAACTCATGTTGTCTCTGCTCAGGTATTTCGGTTTTACTTTGTGTGTTTGGTTAATATCGTGTGTATAAGCGTCACCTTACTCTGACTTTGGTTCAGGTTCAGAGAGGCTGACACAGGCATGAGCTTGGACCATGACACTAACTAAGCCACCAGTGCAACATCCGTGTCGAGATCTCATCGCATGAACGGAGTAGCTTGCGTGCGTGTATGGAGATGGACGCATACACGTTGCGTGGAGTACGTGAGCGTGACGTCGCTACGAACTTTACTATACCAAGCCAAGCCACGCCCCCAATCGTCTGACAGGACAGCTAGGGCCTTTCTCAAACCTCGGCTCTGGCTCAGACTCAGGCTTCGTCTCAGCCATCCATATGCTGAAAATATAGATTGTGGTTTTTCATTGAAGCTGAAGCTCTGTTTTCTTTTTCGAACCTATACTTCCGAACCACAGCCAAAAGCCTGTATTTTGATACACGTTATTTTAGAATAGATTCACGAAATAGAGCCGGAGCCGGAGCCGAGCTTTGAAAAAGGCCCTAGCCTATCACTACACGTGTACATGTACAATTCACATGAACATGTACATACACACATCATATCAAATTTATTGTAATTTGTTTAGAGTTTCAAGCATTGCGTGTTTTATCACTGTAAACAATCAAAACCTGCTAAAAAATAATAATAATATTCAGCCCGTTGTGAATGATATAATTGCATTTTTTGTGAATGGATGGTTCGACAACATGATTGGGAAAATACTCTGAATACTTCTTCATTGAAGCTACTGTATGGTTATGATTTGCAATTATGCAACTGATTTCAATTGTAGCTTTCTACAACCTTCTGCGTGATTGCGGGTTTTTTTTTACCAAGTTTGTTTGTAGGAGTTCTTGTTTCATTTCTGTGAATGAGGCGATGTCGCAAAATTCAAAAAGGAAAAATGAAATTACAAACTGCAGTAGTGCATTAAAGGTAGAATCATACTTTGGTAAGAAACCAAAACAGAAATGTTCACAGATTTACGTATAACTTACATGGTATGAAGATGGTGGTGGTAGAAACCGTTAAAATGCTTCCGCCTGAAATGCTGTATTTATTCAGAAATTAGTGAAACAACGAATAAAAATCTTTTTGATCTTTTCAAAGATGAAATATAAGAGGAAAAACTTAAGAAATACTGTTTTTCTCAAAAATAATTATCTTTAACATAAAATGAAAAGAGGGATAAAGAAAAAATCAATTTGGCTAATTACAACAATGAGGAAATTCGTTCAACAAATTTGACGATATACAAGGCAAAACAAGTTTGAAGATTATGAGAATCAAACCAGCAATACAATTTTTTTCTAAAGAATTAGTAATCGCTTAATGAGTTGGTTCGTCATCAGCGACTACGGTGTCCCTGACAGGACATTGTCATAAGCATACTCGTGTTGAAATTAATACGAAAGTTGTAACTAGAACAGGTTTGATTTCGCATCCCGGTCTCAAGATGATGGAAACAAGCCATGGGTCTGGTCTCAATATGCTGCAATTTCCAAGCAGAATTTTCCATGCATGTTGGACAGTTTGGTGGAGGGATCCTTATTATAAATCCATGCACATACTGTAAATAGGAGCCCAGAAATACATGGCTGAGGAAACATGTTAAAATATAGATCAATTGTTATCGAGACCCATCCAGTGCTTTTCATATTCCCTCAATCTTATCGTGTATAATAGTCAGCACTCAATATGAACGCCCTTACATCATTGTGCTCAAGATTCCTGTCGCCACCTTTTCGCTATTTTTATCATCAATGCGACCATGACAACTCTCTTTTCTATTTTAAGGAAGGAAGAAAAAAAACAGACAGAGAAATCTCTGCCAGTGTACATTATGACAGCGAATGAATGGAACTTGCCATTACCAGCAAAATAATGATCATTGAAGGTTTGTATTATTTGGCAGTTATGCCTGCTCGATCGATTTTCTAAAATGCTTGGGTTTGTGAAGCAGACGATGAGTGCAGGGCAGCTAGTAACGTGTGAAGATGTAACAAGAAAAATACAGAAATACGGGTGCCGTTACTGTGCAGGACGGATGCATGTTGATGGGTTCTGAAATTAAATTACTACAATCTTCTCTTGCCCTCTACATATTAAGGTGGTGTATACAAATAATATATGTGATGTGGTGTATGGGGCTGACGGCTGTTCCGTGTCTTCAAAAGATGGGTATTTTGATAGAGCAAATTTTGGAAGTGGTGGAATGGAAACCCATCACCAGATGTTGTTGTTGTTGTTGTTGTTGTTGTTGTTGTTGTTGTTGTTGTTGTTGTTGTTGTTGTTGTTGTTGTTGTTTCTATATAATATCCTGGCCTGCTATTGCTGCTGTTGCAGATTTTGCAGCTACTGCAGATGATAAAGATACTGATGAATTTTTCAAAGTAAAAGGAAACCTAGAGCCGATTTCACCAAACTCATCGTAACTTAGGCAATCGTAGGACTTATCAGATGCGTTACAGCCCTATACTTAGGGTAGGCCCCCAAAGATGGGTTATGATCCTTTGTAACTCCAGTTACGATCGATCGCATGATTTCGTGAAATCGACCAATGGTTAAATACAAACGATGGTCGAACGTGTGGGTTTCTGTTATATATATTTCTCATTTTTGCATGCTTCATTTAATTAGGGTAACCTTGTCTTGTCACCCAACTGCGGATCGAGTGGTTGGAAGTTGGATCTTGTAAACGATTATTTGTTTACGGACTGCAGTAGCACAAGACAGTGAAATAAGAAACAGTGACAGGCTTTTCTTAAGGGGAGATTCGCATCTTAGACCAAATGCTTGCCAACACAGTGCACCTATCGACAAGACCACCGACACAACCCAACCGTTGTGACCAGGTCCTCTGCCACAAACAGCCGCCGTATAACTCCGAGAGCCAACGCGGTCGGAACTAGTGTTGGCGCTCGCTCGCATAGTGTCACAACCAATTTACCAGTAATGCATTTCTTTTTCCCCTTCCTGTATTTTTTCCTGACCAATAACAGGGCCGCTTTGGCGTTCACACAATAGAAACGCCAAAGAATGGAAGACGTTTCCCGCGGTGTTTTCTGTTCGCTTGGTAATAACCCATTAAGGGTAAAAAAGGTTGCCCCCCGTCAAGGCCAAGTAACGTCAGGCAACATCTTCAGACTTCTCAAGTACGACATTGCGAGGACGCTGCCGAGGAATACAACCATTAACCAATGAAACAAAATAATATTGAAAGTATGAACTGAAATGATATTTGGGAGAAAGACTGCCTCAAATAAATAAATCACACCATTGGACCAATCTGATGTTTCCCTATGTTGTTGTCGAGTTCTGCATTCGTCTTCCTACGCTCCACGTTCAGTGTGATGGAGGTTTAACGCCGTAATTTTTCCCCTTTTAATAAGATCTGATGAGCATCTCATGGGGCTTAGAGGGAAGAGAGAAGGAGACAGACTCCAATGTAATCATTGAAAGATTAACAGATCCAATAAACTACTGACCGAGAATAGCTCTCACAATCACGTCCAGGACCTCAATCCACCACTCGGTTAAAAAACCTCAATTGAATTAGACAAAACACTAGACGGAAAAGAAGATTTTCCTTCTCTTCTTCTTCATCTTATTCGTCGTCTTCACGCGCGTAACGTGGTCAGAGGTATGTTTAATGTCAACCAGCCAGGGTTATTGCTCTCTGAAGATGAGGAGAATTTAGGTAGTATCATACTCTGGTAGCATACCGAAGCAGAAATCTTCACAGATTTACCTCTAACTTACAGGGTATAAAGATGGCGATTGTAGAAACAAATCGTTAACATTTCCTGCCTGAAATGCTGTATTTATCCAGAAAAGAGTAAAACCAAAGGCCAAAAAAACAATTTTGATCTTTTAAAGAAAAACAATAACAATGAGCAGATTTAAAAAAATTACTGTGGCCGTTTTTCACTGTTTTCTCAAAATATGGGCACCGTATGGGTATAGGAATTTCACAGATGACTGTTTCTGTATCTTCCACTGGTGTCGATTTCTGTTCATGATTGGGGGGATGATTGGTGATTTGGTGTCCTATGCGAGGGAGCGAAGCGACCGACTTTTTAATAAAAACAGAGTCGAAAAGTGGAATTTTAGAGCATAAAAGTTGCATTTTAGAGCATTTAAAAACGATATTCAGAAGAATTTAATAAACAGTATAAATTCACTTCGAAGACTAACAAAACAACAAGGATCATGAAATATTTCTATACAATAAAATTGAATGACATTCAACCTCAAAATATTTGGGGGGATGATAATACACGCCACCCCCCCCCCCCACCTCAAATATTGGGGGGATATATCCCCCCCCCCCCATCCCCCCGGGATCGACACCCATGGTATCTTCCTTCATAATTGTTGCCCATGAACCTGCATTTCTTTGATAAAAACCAAAGTATGATATCACCTTAAAGCAAAAGTGAGAATATCTAAACGTGACCTATCGGATCCATTTTTGCTTTTGAATACAGTGTATTAAACTATACCTTCAATGTTCTGGGGTTTTGTTTTAGTCAATTTCACGAGAATTCACGCGACCAACGGGAATCATATTTCAGTCTCTGAATATATCAGAGAATACACGAATGAAGAGCACCATCAGCAATTTACTTAATCTAGTAATGACGAAGTTCCATTGCAACATACCTTCATTTGTAGATGATGCACATTATGGTAGATAAATTGATTAGGAATGCTGACTAATGAATGAGTGATCAGTGCCATGAATATGACTTGAGCAAAGAGAATAAATCAAAAGTCATTATGGTTTTCCTGTCTCACTTCTTGACGAAAAGGAAATAGCGTGAAACATATTTCACACGTTTTGGTTTAAAGATAGAACATTCTACACAATTATTATCAACAAGGCAAATGGATCATATCAAAGCTTGTCAGTGAAATCTGACATTTGATGTTTAAGAAGACACTGTGGACCAATTTCAAGGAGCTGCTAAGCACAACAAATTGCTTAGCACAAAAAATGGCTTGCCCAATAAAACAAACCACCGTCAAAAATCCATTTGATATTCATGGTCAGCAAACAACATCCAAAGAACAATTACATGTGGTGTACCATACATGGACATTTGCTTGTTAACCCATGTCATGCTTAGCAAATGTTTGTGCTAAGCAGCGCCGTGGAATTGGCCCCCGATCCCTTACGAACACATTGTTTGTGCTGTATGAATTTGATGCACGTAGAAACTATTCGTTTGCGAACAATTAATGGTATAGATTTCGCAAAAGCAGGTCAGCTTGTGTTGAAGAAACCAGGGATTGATTTTACCAAACTCATCGTAACTTACTATCAATCGCAGGACTTATGATGCATTACAGCCCTACGTGGAATAGGCCCCTACGATGGGTTAACCTTCGTAACTGGAATTACGATAGATCGTAGGGCTTCGTCACGTGAAATCGACCCAAGTTGCCTATAGCCACGATCAATTAAGGCTAAGTTTCCCAACGTCTGACATTTGGCTCCCCAGGGGCCGATTCAACGAAGCACTAAGATTGATCTTTTGATCTTAATTGCTAAGCAAAGTGTGACGTCACAATACAAATTACTATGGTGATACTGACAACTCATCTTAAGATTAATCTTAGTGCTTAGTGAAATCCAGCACTAGATCCGTTTACCTCCTTGAACAATCCTAACCAGCTTATAGGAAGAATCCTAAACATGTTCACATCGCACATCTATGCCTGAACAAAAATGCAAATCTCTCGGTCTATATTCATCTGAAATTGTCTGTTTCCGACGTGATGAACTACTTGACGACGGGACGTAAGGTAATGAAAATATCAAACATTACCAAGGGACCAGAAATCTGCCCTGCTCGCTGGTGATGAGTAGTATGCTGTGTTTGTATAACGCCTCATACATATTGAATAGCTCCCTACCTTAGTGCATACATGAATATGAATGTACATGTAGGCCCTATAGTCAGTTGATGAGGGTGAGATGTTTTGATATGCAGTTTGTTGTTTGATCACTTGGGTTGGCTGGTTGGCTGGTCGCTAAATGGACCAGCTTGGTGTTCAGTAAAACAAAGAAAATTTTACCAAATACTGATAAGAAAACTGTTTCACAAAGTTATTTCAATATCTACTGCTGGTCGGTTTTCACTTAAAGGTAATATCATATTTGGGCACAAACATCAAGACAGATACAGTAACAGTCATCTGTGTAAATTATATCCCATACGGTGCCCACTTTTTGAAAACAAATGTGAAAAACTGCCACAGTATTTCTTAAGTCTTTTCTCTTTTATTTTCAGTAGTTGTTTTTTCTAATTTCTGCAAAAATTCACCATTTCAGGCGGGAAAATTGTAACGGTATGTTTCTACCAGTACCATCTTCATACCCTGTAAGTTAATAATAGTAATAATAATAATGGACACTTATAATGCGCCGGTATCCGCCAAGCATGACGCTCATGGCGCAAATCAATTATTACCCCTGGTCATTGGGCCATAATTTACATTCCTGAAACCATCTCAACTCCCTGGGGAGTATACAGCCCCGGCTACCGTATTCAGCGCACATGGGCTAATCAAACCACAAAGCCATCTCTACCCTCACAGGTACCCATTTACACCTGGGTGAAGAGGAGCAATATGTGACAAAGCGTCTTGCCCAAGAACGCAAGCACCATTAACCCATGGCTGGATTCGAACCCACAATCTGTAGATTGACCACAAGACATTTGAGTTCAACACGCCAGACCACTAGGCCACAGCACCCCACAAGTTATACGTAAACCTGTGAACATTTCTGATTTGTTTTCTTACCAAAGTATGATACTACCCTTAAAGGTAAAGTAAAGGATTGGTAACATACCCAAACAGAAATTTTCACAGATATTATAACCTTCAGGATATGAAGATGGTGCTGGAAGAAACATACCGTTAAAATATTTCCGCCTGAAATGCTGCAATTATCCAGAAATGTGTAAAACAAAGACCGAATTAAAACAGTTTTGATCTCGGGGTGAGATCAAAACCATTCTTTATATGTTTTCGCTTGACTCAGATTGAGCTCAAATTTTCACAGGTGTATTATTTTATGTACATGTTGGATTAGACAAAGTGTGGGTGCTGTTCTGTGGCCTTAACCATTCATGTATTAGGCCTACACTTTTAAGCTCCATCACCTTGGGACATGCAGTCCTGCCCAGTCCCTTACTATACTACACGACGTGGTTTGCAGCTAGTGGGTCAGTTGGTCGGTATATGCTTGTCGAAGGATTGTATGGTTACTGGGAGGTCTAGCAAGAAGTATAATGGAGTCCATGGTTGCAAAATAACACGATGGATTCGGCTCCACCTTGGGGCAGCTAGCTGGTTACCAGTTTGGTCGCTTGGTCGCCTGATATAACTAATCCTTACTGTTAGGCTTGGAGTTAGGATGCCCTGACATGATCTTTATCGAAGGCTTGCCCTAACCCATTTTTAGCCTTCGATGAAGATCTTGCTAGGATCGAAACACGTCAAGCCCTCCTAACTCCAAGCAATTTTATAAATTTCAGGTCATTATTTTGGCTGATGGGCAGTTTACAGCAGTTCATAAATTATTATGATTATGTGTCTTGGGATACAAAAAACTGTCAGATGCCAACAGCCTGTCCAGCTCCTCAAAGGCAATATCATTCTGGTGAACTGACCACCAGATATCTTGATTTCTCCTCCTGATTTGTACCAATGCAAAGACGTAAATGTTATAACGAAGCTACCGTCCTTTGCATGGCAAAACCTGAGACAATCAGGAAAGATATTACTAGTGTGGTTAAAGTTGCCCTTTACATTCACCATTTCATCTTGCATCTAAAACCCTTCCTGAACTTCGTGTGATTCTCAAACCATTTTCAGACCGTGCCAAAGCCACAAAATGGTTTTTAATGCCCCATTTCGTACCTCGTTTAAAAGCTGATGGGGTTTTAAAGCTCTTTATTCAATAATCAAATCCATCAGTCATATTTCACTGCAAATTCGGCGAAAAGAAAAAAGAGAGTTGAAAAAAAAAAAAACTAGATACATCTTCTACTTGACCTTGAGATGAATTGAAGTCATTGTCTTATCTGTATGCTTTAAAGGGTGAGCTGGCAATATTGTACTTGGGACATTCACCTTCTAACTGAAGTAACTTGATTACAAATCGCGTCAGATACTGAGCAGATTTCAGCTTTTATCAAAAGTTAAAAGATACTTCATTCGATTCCGAATTTGGTGTGGAAATGCATCAATATGAAGGATACTCTGATGATCTGCAAGGCGTCTAGAAAAGAAATGGACTTCACACGACCTTGGGAATTCATGCAGTCATTTCATACTTCAGAACAATAAATAATTAGTTATTTTAGATGTCGAATTTTAAGTTGTTGGAAATATTCTCCTCAAATTTGTCCCCGTTGTTGGCGGATGACAATGTGTAGGCATGGGGTCACTATTGGTAGAGTGATAAAACTACGACGAAACTCTCAAGCTTCTTTGAAAAATTACATCATTTCTCTGCTTCGATGACTCTTGATCAAAGTAAATTCTATATTGATGCATCAATAGATTGTTGAAGTTCAGATTTATTTATTTATTCATTTATTTATTTGTTTATTTATTTATTTATTTAACTTTGCTAATCATTTACAATAAATAGATCACCATCAGTTTAATTATTTGTTTATAACTCTGATCATGATAAACATTCACAGTATACACAACATGGTTTTTAACATGTTAAAAACATTAAATGTGAGACATATTAATACGCATCACATAATTATTATACTTTAAAAAATTATTTAATTCATTTAGAGAAAAGCCAAAGGAATAGCGACCTCTGTTGATGAGATCCCGCCAATTGCCTATACACTGAGGCTGCAACAGACGAACTCAGGCTAGCTTGGTCATTACTATAGCGTCCGCAGAGCAGGAAATCAACCATCTCCAGATTCAGAAGCAATAATTGATCGGTTGACTGCATTTATTACATAAACTTGAAGAATAACTTCAAGAGTGTTTTCGTCAGTTTAGAGGGAAAACGCCACATCCACAAAGCGATAACATTACCTTATGAGCTTGATGGCTAAACCTTTACTCTATCCCTTTTTTGCAATTAAACCTACAACTTGCATTGCCTCGTATCCTGGGAATTTGGCGGCAAGTGGAAAGATCGCTTTTGATGACTCTGTACGATTTTCCACGCATTTTGTGGCCAACGGTGACATGACGAATACCTTCAATTTAAACAGCTTAAAGCTGGCTTAATTATTGTACGACGAAGATAGACATTTTACCTATAAACGGACATCTATTTGATATAGCCATCGTACAAAATAAAAATACAAGCAAACAAAATAAAAAAGGAAAGCTTGAAACATTAGAAAATAGTTCTCAGCGTTCATAATGTAGGAATATCAGCTCTTTGAGCTGAATAATTATTATGCCGCAGTTGACGACATGACATGAGTCGGGCATGGCCCGAGATAAAACACCGCCCTCACTAAATAGCGCCCTCTTGTGTCCCACTCATCTGCGTCGATTGCCGACTCAGTCCACGCATTGCATCGAACACACACAACTTCGCAAGCACGCACGGCGAATCATATTGAGATCAAATCCGTCGGCAGAGTGCGCGAGACTTCGCGAGATTTCTCCTCGTCCGTCCTTGATCTTGGTTTAGTTCTTTCTTTGTCTGGGCTCCTGCTCCTCTCGTCCTTCTTGCGTGTGCGACTGCGCGTCTTCTGGGTGCGACCTCGGTTCCTTCTGCGATTCCTCCTGCGCTTGTCCTTCTTCTTCGTCCCGTCTTTCTTCTTGTGTCGGTTCGGGCCTAACCCATCATCTACCAGAGCAAAGATAAGAAGCAAAAAAAGGAAAGTAGACGTGAGAATGAGTTACTTGAATCAGGATGCCCTTTCAGGCCTTCCTGCTTTTGGTTCAAATCCTGGCCTGACATTTGAAACTAAATCATTGGTGTGAACGTCAGGCAATTTACCAAAATGAACAACATCAATGAGCTGAGTCATGTACAAGCCAATGGGTGTGGTAAGATAACATGGACCTGAGTGTGTGCAAAGTGGTATAGAGAGATGAAGAAACTAGTTCCCAGTATGAGCTGGGAGTAAGAATTTAAAGGTACAACTAGTCGGTAATTACACTGAAGTGAATAATAATAAATACTAGTATGACTAGTAATAGCCTAGGGCATTAGGAGATGCAGGTTGCCCCTGCAAAACTCCCTCAGATGTCCGAGTTCCGGTTTTCCGTACATGTTCCGGGAAAGATTCCGGGTGATGTGTGCGCGAGTCATGCTGTGTGGAATAATTATGGAACATTTCTTACGGCAATTCCGGTATGCATGATGACACGCGAGATCTTTAATTCACAATAGATGTAGGCCTATGTACTGCCCTCAAGCGATGCACTTAAAGGTCAGTCAGAACAGTCTATGGGCATTTAAGAAATGAGGCTTGAGGCTATAGGCTTGGGATTTATTTTGCTATACTGCCTTTTTGTGACCGAAATGAAATGAAGGGCTTGAGATACGTGGCGAAGCTGCATGGAGCCTTTCTTCAGCTTCGTTTTTATGTGGCCCAATCCCTTCATTTGGTTTTTGCGAGACTCAAATGGATGTAGCGAAATAAGTCCCAAGCCTAGCCTCAAGCCTGGTTTCAAAAGTCCTACCGCGTTTATTATGATCTATATTCTCTTAGCATACGCGCCAATATCAAAACCACCGACACCCTCCTTACAACATGGGGAGCGTGATGGTGGTATAAAGGTATAGAAACATTGACGTTGAAACAGATAAACTTGAATGGGTAATATTTATGACCTAATGCGGACGCTGTGTTGAAGTTTATAGGTCACACGTGGCATTAAGAATGTCTAACTATCGATACAGTTGACTCAATTGTCAAATTATATCCATCCAGGGTATTTTCATGGATATGGTTTTTGACTTGAACCCAAAGATGATGTATGGTATAGTGCCCTTGGTAGACCAAAGGACTTAAGTATGAATTATGCATGAACGAATACACTTGTCTAATTTTCTTCACATTCTGTACTTTTCATATCTTAGCAAAGTTCTCCCGGTACTTGGCCGGGAGGTACCGGAGGCCTTGCCCCTCCAAGCTCAGTGCCGAGTTGCCGCGAAACGGCGGCCCTGTTCCAAATGAATTCCCGGCCTGCTTGGTGATTCTATCACACGGTGTAAACATTGCCCATGTTCTTCAGACTACCCCCTAAGGGAACGGATCTCTGGGAAATAAGTTGTCATGCATCGGTTGGATCATACCACGATCGGACTAGAACGGCTATTTTGAAGAGAGAAAAAACCACTACATGGTTAGGTATCGATTTAGGTATCAAAGTTTAGCATTAGCAGCCCTAGCAGCCCTAGCAGCCCTAGCAGCCCTAGCAGCCCTAGCAGCCCTAGCATTATTTGTTTTGCTGCTCAACGTACAAACGTGATCGATGCTTCAACTTGCCAAACTAAACATTTTGAGCCTGATGCGATCTCAAGAAGAAGAAGAAGTCAAGACAAAGAAAAACAAAAGTCCTACTTCATGAATAGTCATGACATTCGCTCCTTTTGAGCGTTGAGGGCGACATCCATTTCCATGTTTGTTCTGTCCACATTGTTAAGGCAGTTTCGGGTGCACGTGCGTGGATATTGCTGATCACGATCTAAGTCCAGTCACAGGTTCATTGCATGCATGTTTGCTGCCACCAAGCGTTCAGAAAATATTTCCTTGAAACACCATGAACCCGCCAGTACACCAAAGATCAAAGGTAACATTTGATTGACTTTTCCTATAAAAAAAATCGTCTCAGGTTTCAGAAAGAGATTCGGGAAAAGGGAATCCTAAGTGTCATATACCGTCGTAGAAACTAGATCTTTTTCCAATGCATTTCAGTGATTGTAATTATGTGACATTTTGAATTGTTTGACTTTCCAAACAATCCATGTCCTTTAAAGCCTCCGTGCTCGTAATGCATGCTTCAAGCTATGGCTTCATATTACACGCACGTCTGTGGGGTGAGGCTGTCAGCTTCCTTCCATAGCTTTGTGTGTAACTTCCTCGAAGCCACAGCCGCACTCAATTAATTAAGTCATGGCTTAATTCTTCCTTACCTGGGCAGTATCTCTGCAGCATGCGACATTCTCTGGTCTCGGCCAGCTCCGGGCATACCATACCACCGGGTGATGGCTGGGTCGTGATGCCCCTGTAACGGGTCTCCAGCCCCCACTTGTATCCGCAGTCGACTCCGTTCATTCGACACTCGCCCCAGTTGCTCCAGTCCGACACCTCACAGTCGACTGCGTTCGACAAAGATGAGGAAATAATAGAGAAATGTGCTGGAATAAATGTTTACTTATTTAGGTGCAATGTTTGTAACTATAATGATGTCATAGCATTGAAACAGTAGGCCTATTTAAAACCTGAATAAGTCGCACTGGCTGCCACTGACTGTAGCCATAAAACATTTCACCACAAAATTCACCTGTAAAAACAAGAAGTGCTTATGAACTAAAAACTGTCCACTGATTTTGATAATAATTTATCCCAGACCAGTTTTATGATTTGCATTTTAAAAACAAGATGATTGGGCTGGAATGACAGAAGTCCTGCCGAAAAAAAGACAAATCATGTGCATGTAGGCTTATACTATACGTTAAACCTAGAGTGTAAAATCTACACCAATGGTGTAAACTACATTCATCTGTGTATAGTGTTATAGCCCAGACCAATGTCTGCCATTCCACTACTTGCACATTATACAGTGAAAGACACTAGCGAAGATTCAACCCCCTTTGGGAAAAGTCCATTCCATTCACTCCAACATAATCAAATTGAACCACATTGGTCGTCGCACATCTATAACCCAAGCGCCTTTACCAATAGTCTGCATTTATTCCACATGCTATGTACTTTCAATGTGTAAATACGAAGTGTCATTAACATCAGGGTTTTTTCTAACAAGGATAGTAAGACTCCAATATTCATATCGATTGCTGGTTTAATAGTCGGTAGATTTAAAAGAGTCGAACTCCAGTAATATCTTTGATCTGTAGTGGGAATTTAATGCATATTTTTCTCTCTCTCTTTCGCAAGAGCGATCAATATCTGGGGCTCCCTTGGGGTGGGGGAGTAAATACGACACAACCTTTAAACACTCGCTCAGTTAGTTCTGTAATTTCTCCGAGGCATAAGCGAAGATCTCACACAAACAAAACTAGCAAAACAACCTACTTTCCTTTTCTCTCAAAGCGGACCTGAGATCAAGACTAGGAAAATGCATTTAAGCATGGTATAGCCACGTTCAATGTACTCGGTTCCGGGTGTGATGGCACATCCGATATAGGAAAATAGACGTGATTTCGAGTCCAAGTAAAAACAAAATCTTAATCATTTTGGGTCTGGCGCACTCAAGGTGCATTATATTCATTATTCGCGCTCAGAGCAAGAGAAGGGTACAAAGCTTTTTCCAATAGAATGACGAATGAGCTCTAATTTGTCCGTTAATTCGTTAATACAATTTTACACAATATCATAACGACATTCTCTAACGCCTTGCCTAATTCAATCCAAGTACCCAGGAGTAGATTTCACGAAGCCCTACGATCAATCGTAACTCGAGTTACGAAGGATTACCCATTGTATCATACGTAGGACTGCAATGCAAGTCCTACGATTGATAGTAAGGTACGGTAAAGTTAGTGAAATCGACCCAGGCGAGATATCAGGGGATTTCACCAAACTCATCGTAACTTACTATCAATCGTAGGATCATGCAGCCCTATACATACGAGGGGTTATCCTTCGTAACTCTAGTTACGATCGATCGTAGGGATTTCTTGAAATCGAGCCCAGGAAAGAAATAATCCGCTGTGAGAATTAGTGTCCAAAAATCAGGCATTTAAAGGGCTAACTGATTAAATGTTTGGGTACTAATCACGAAAATCAATTTTAATTAATATATCCTCTCATCGGGTAGTACCTGAATGGATTTTGATCTAGAAATTTCGATATTTCTTCTCTTGTTTTACTACTACGCTGTACAAGTAAAAATACAGTGATATCTAGAGATTGTGCGCTTTGTACCACTGTATTACAAACTTTATAATCATTCAGGTCATCTTTGTATAAACTCTCCCCTCCCAGCTTTCCATCAGCCTTCATTTCTGACTCAAGACACAAAATTCTGAGTACCTACCTGTGTCAAGGCATTCACCGGTCTTCCTGTCTGCCCATTTACCCTGGGGGCACTGTGTGTGGCATCTACCATCGTGAGCATAGTACGGTGGCCGACATCTGATGCACAGGCTTCGTGTTAAGCAAGACTCACAGTTGTCGACTCGACACTCTGAGTAAAAGGAGATGATTAGAAGGGAGTATAAGTCAGAATTCTGAGAAACAAGGATGACAGTTTGTTGACTGAGGGATGGATGTTGGCGTGATAAAGCACAGGATATGATCGTAACTGGGTTTCTGGTATACTAGATGTTATATGGAGATGAATCAAGGACTAGAGAGCCGCACCCAGGATTCCTTGATAGAGGAGGGGAAAGGGTGTGCAGGGTGGGGTGGGGTGGCGTTGTGGGTAGGGTGTTGGTCAGGCCTTGCTATACCCCATCGCAGAATACCGCCTTTACTTTCACCACTATGAATAGCGGGCTGTTACGTAGGGTACCCTCACATCTAAAAGGTGAAACGAAGCTTCTTCCTCAGCCGACTCATCTTGTACTGGGCGCGTTTAATAAACGTAGCCGTCATCGACTTTAATTAATTTTGCCTTAATACGACTTGCAGCTATGCATGGTGGAAGTACTAAAAGAAGGTAGGTTTGCGGTGACACCATGTAATCTCTTCTGTGAGAGTGTGTGGTTCTGAGAAGAACCTGTGGTATTATTCTTTTTCATAAACTTTTTGCCTCTAAGATGGCGGCGCGATGACGTCAATAAATCACAATTAGCAAGCGAACCTATCACATGACGTTACGTCATCAGTACATGCTCATTACATAAGGCCAATTAAAATATCACTAAATAGCAGTAGGTTTGTCATCGATATTAGACCATGATTAAAACACAAATCTGTGTAAATCAAGATACCAATATCCAAGGTACAGTCTTTACATTCCCCATTCTATTGAAACACTAAATAAGGGCGATTCCAAAAACTGTTCCCGAGAGTTTGCAACGCGATGGCCAATCACAATGCACGGAATCTGTCGACACTTTCCAGACGCGCATCGGATCGACAACTTCCGCGCATCGTGATTGGTCAACGCATTGCAAACTCTTGGTGGCGCACTATTCAGAATCGCCCGTATTCGACCTCAATTTTGGAGACCAAACAAAGAGGGTACTTCTTTAAAGAAAACAAATGCAGGTTCAATTCGAGGCCACATCATCCATGCAGCTTTACATGCAATCTCATCCCCTTATAGAGGAAGTATGTTGTGAGTTGATGGTATATAGCTCGGAAAAGTCAGCCGCGAAGTTTGACTTTCAAGGTCCCCAGTACAAGGAGTGTTGCAACTGATTATATTTGTGGACAGACATCACAATAAGGTCAGTGTGGGTGGAGGAACCAGACGTTTCAAGATTGTACAGCTAATAAGAGAGGCTAGAGCTGGTTTAAAGGCAGCGTACAGGATTTGCAAGGCCTCCAAAAAATCCTTGAGTTTGAGACAGAAAATGGACTCAACAGTTCGCAAACAGTGCAAACAGTCACCATGGAAAATCTTGGTTCATCAGATGCTGGGTTTTTCAAGGAAATCAAGATTGTTCGTCCGAACGATTTAGTATATCATTTCGAAAGCGTGGTGTAACCGTGAAGAATTCCAGTGAGGGGGCAAGATTATTTCGGCCGTATTTCTGCTATCTGGATGACGAAAGCGTAAAAAGGTACATGAAACAACGTCTGTAAGGATGTTTAAGACCTTCACTTCTGTTGAAGTACCAAATTCAGTAAAATGCACATCTTTGCAAATCCTATATTCTCCCTTTATGTCCTCGTCATCCACCGTGCATGGGTAGTTCTTCTGAGCAAGTGAAATTTGCAGTGAAGCGTCAGCTACAGTAGTGCTACAGCTCGGTGAATGTTGTAGCTGAATGGTTTACATACGATGTGATAATAATGACTAACATGAAACAATTTCCACTGTATAACTTAAACAGTTTCTTCAAAGTTGTCTGAACTTTTTAAAAGAGGACAATGACATCCAAGTATCGTTTGTGAGCGTGGAGTCTACCTAGACTTTGTCTAGAACGGCAGCCATTGATCCTCAACGGGATATCTGAAGCTAGCTCGGCGGTACCCTAGTCATCAACATCATCACCTCAATAATTCAAAATTTATGATCAGACGTAATGTAAAACCCTTGACAGAAGTCTCGAGGAACTGCAAGTTGGAAGTTCTCTTGTCACCTCGTTAAACCTACACATCAACACCTTCCGTCTGCTTCCAATTACATTTGTTTTAAAGACCACTCTAACGCACAAAAAAATCCAAGCAGACTGCCCCTCAAGTATGAGAGTAATTGGTAATGACGGAATACCGCCCTCTAGTAACTGGTATTTCCTGCTGGATTTTATTCCTTCAGCTCACTGGGCAGTTGTTGAGTGATAGTGATACATGCCGTGTGTGTCAGATCGTCACTTGGACGTAGAGTTTCATGATCAGTCCATCATCCAAGTTCGCGTCTTTTACCGTGGAAGCCGTGGGCTGATGTTACACAAGATTATTCCCAGTGAAACTGCCGTTCCAGTTGAACATCCTCCGGCAAAGTCAAAAATGCCCCCCGGTGAAACAAAAAAGGCGCCAACAAAATAAATTCGGAACGTCTGTTGAGAACTTAGGGGTCATCAAATCGGCATCTTGCCAAAGTATTCAGGAAATCGAACATTTGATCTAAAAATTCGTGTCAGATGTTGGATCAGAGTGATCTTGCTCGGTTCTTGCAAACCTTTCTCCACTGCTGTGTCGGTGTGACCCTATAAACTGGCCTACAAACTAACGACATGAATTGCGAGTAAACGGTAGTCTCGGACTTGATTTGAACAAAACTTTTTCTACAATTTTTAAGACTAGACACCCAGCACTGATTGTTTTTCATTTTGAGCATCAGAATAATCACCTCATGATGTTGTTACACGCTGAAAATAATTTATTTCAAATTGATGACTAAATGATAAATATGACCTCAATATCCGATGTAAGGATGATGCACATTGCCAAGGGGCAACTAAAGACGAAAGACAGTCGAAGGAGTCTGTGGCCAGATCTAGTCGGTGATGGGACAAAGGAGGGTTACTTAGCAACCAGGGTGGTTTCTAGGTAAAGAAGGTTCATGGAGTGGTTCCTGGGGTTGATTTCACGAAGCCCTACGATCGATCGTAACTCCAGTTACGAAGGATAACCCATCGTATTGGGGGCCTATCCTACATAGGGTTGCAAAGTCCTACGATTGATAGTAAGCTACGATGAGTTTGGTGAAACCGACCCCTGGGCGTTCAAGATCGTTCCAAGACAGGGCACTTCCTGGTAACTAGGTGGGTTCCTTAGGAACCAGAATGGTTCCAAGTATCAAGAGGGTCCATGGACAACCAGGATGGTTCCTGAGCAACAATGAGCCTTCTGGGGATACAGGGGTAACCATGGGGTTTCTAGGCAACGAGGGTTTCTCGTGGTAGTCACTTGGTAATTGGGTACCTCGAAGAAGACAAACATACTCACTTGAGCACCTGTTGATGTCCCCTCCTCCCCTGCTAGCGTAGTAACCACTCGGGCAGGTCCGTCGGCAGTACCCTTGCTGTTTCATACCGCTACGGTGCAGCATGAGTAGGTACCGGGGCTTGCAGGTGATACAGCCGTTGAACAGGGAGCAGGAGTTACATCCTTGAGGACAAGCTGGCGGCAGATAAAAGAGGGAGAGAACTTTGACTCAGGTAACATATGGCTGATGAGCGTCGACATTGGGGAACAGGTGTCATCAACCTGTCTAGCTTTTTAAATAAGCTTTTACAAAATATAAATCTCCTGAATTATCGCCAGTTTTCAACAGACAGGTTGGATGGGTCACTGATAAAACAACTGTCTCCAGCTCAATTATCGAATAATTACAAATGGGGTATTAGGGAGACACGTTAGCATCTAAAAGTGGACATTAGGGAGACATCGGGACTTAGGGAGACTTTCCGATGTCTCCCTAAGGTACCAACTACTTTTTAAATACATATTTTTTCCTGTCCATATTTTAATAGAAGACAGAGAATGCTCTCAAAATGAACATATGTCAATTTCAAGTTCATTGGTTTGGAGGATGTTTAGAAATAGGTATAAGTAAAGTTTGTGCACGACCCTATCGGAAATTCCCTAAGGTCCCATCCTCGGTTAGTTAAATTATGATTTTATGCAATGTTGGGCTTCCAACCTGTAAAGCACATACATTATTATCTAAAATTATAAAATAACAATAATAGATTATAATAATCAAAATGTAGGAAATATGTGTGGGAAAAAACGTTTAAGATAACATGATTGTATGACAAATTTGGGGAAACTTGAGGTATACATCAAGATAAATATAGATCCAGACACTGGATATATATACATTCAGCCCTGAAAAATGTGACTGAATATTTTTTAGTGGATTTGTTTAATCCATGCAATTATTTGACGTGCATTTCCAGATCAGGTATAATTTGGGGAACCACTGTAGGGCACGGGATGAAAGGCGTCTGTTAACGCCCCCGCCCTGGATATCCCCGCCCCCTTCGGCACATGATTACACTGCTAAGCAGGAACACAAACATTAGGAACATTTCCTGGGTAAACATTATGCATGGTTTGTCAAGCAGTCAAATGTCTCAATTTTTGGCTCAATCTGTCTGGACGTTAAAGGGATGTGCTAACTGGTCTTTGTTAATTACCTGACACTTTGAAAATGTTCATAAGATTCCAATTTGTCTGTTATACCATTCAAGCCAACGGTATCATGCCCCTTTAATTAGGTTTCGCAAGTTAATTCTGCTAATGAGTAGGACTCTTTCGAGGCTTAGCACTTTGTATCATTTTGTAAAAGGCGCTTTATAAATGTGAATAATTATTATTATGAGCTAAATCATTATTAATGTGATATTGATGAAACTTCAGATCTGGGGCCAATTTCATAGAGCTGCTTAAGCACAAAAAATGCTTAATTAAGCATGAAAAGTCTTCCTCCGATCAAACAGGATTGCCAACCCAATTTTCATGTGATGTTTACTGCTTTTGACTTGCATTCGGCCATTGTTTGTTGAGCATCACATTCACAAGGAGTTCTGATTTAGTTTTGATTTTATTTACCAAAGTTTTTTATGCTTAAGCAAATTTTAGTGCTTACGCAGCTCTACGGGGAATTGCCCCCTGTTATATCCTTGAGGGAACAGAATTGCATCATATGACTTGATTGGTGTAAAAGTTTTCGTCTGAAATTCTGGACAATTTTCATTTAATTTCTCTAGTTTCCTTAAGCACCAAACACCATGGTAAATAAAATCAGTATGCCAGCCCAAACTCCTTGGGATTGCTCTATGCCCAGCAAACAATGACCGAATATAAGTTAAAAGTTGTAAAAATCACAGGAAAATTTGGTCGGCAATCCCGTTCGATCGGAGGAAGACTTTTCATGCTTAAGCAATTTTTGTGCTTAGGCAGCTCTATGAAATTGGCCCCATATCACACTAGTTATTGATTTAGTCATACTGATCACCGTATATATATTTTTTTATCATATCATAACGAAGTGTTCTCGAGACGGATCGTGGGTCTAGCACCGACGCGGTAAATAAAGAACCCTGCATCATTTTCTTGGAATGAATTCAAGTTGTGCTTTCTTTATTAAAAAAGGAAGACGTGCAGACGTCAGGGTGTCGCACCTGCGGTGATACACTGTATCAATTGATCAAGATTACCAGGCGCAGCACCTGTCTGATCCTGCTATAACCAATAGGAATTTCCTTCTCATCTCAAGGGCTGACTAAGGCTGTCGGTATCGGACAGCTTCGGTAGGAGATGTTTGGAGCCAGGCACCTGCTGAAGATGTACACCTCTCGCCAACGTGTTTGGTCCGTGCGGAGAGAGAGGGGGACCATCAGGTCTCGACGGTAAGGGGATATTTCAACTCAAATTGGCGCGTGTGGTACAAACAAGATGACGCCGATTATATTTGGCAAGAGTTTTTGCACGACTTTAGAGCCAAAGCGAATGATGTCTAGGGTTAATTTGAGTTAATAGTGGGTCATCGATGGATATAGTGCATGTTGACTATTATATTGAACGGTCACGAGTGGGATAGTAAAACTATTCTCCCTGGAAAGTGCGTGCAGCGTTCAATGGGACGGCCATTTAACGCTAAGTTGCCCTCGCTGTCTGATAATTACGAGGCCACTTGATTGTCTTATCAACCAGCAGAAGAAGATCTTCAACCTCTGCTGTAAGCTTGCACATCGAATCACTGAGCTAGCCGACGTCAACCTCCCCACCATTGCCAAAGATCCTAGGGCACGAGGTGACTGATCGTATCCTGTGACGACAGACACAGAAGGGGAGACCCTTGGGCTCCACGTCCCTTAACCCCCCCCCCCCCCTCCCACCTCCCCTCAACAATCTTTCTTGTCCCCCAGACTTTTAACTGACAGGCCAAATTAGTCATGGATATCTCGTGGGATTGTACCCAGACAAGACGGTTCGTCCGGGACGTAGCAATTCCAATGTTCGTGCGTCTAATAGTTAAATTGTGTATGTATGTTTGCCCCTTCGCTGTTTGCACACAAGTAGGTTAAGCTGGTATCCTGGGACCTAGAAAGCGGCGGTTGGGGACTACTCTTGTCTATAACGCCAGGCTATAGAGTGAAAAAAATGGGACCATCAGATCCAAGATTCACTTGTCACTGATTTTGAGGTGTTAATTCCATCAAGAAGGTCTAGTTCTACCTCCATGATTCCATTGAAAGAACCAAAGTTTTTTTCTTATCAATCTGTTACTCTGCAATGAAAATTTGTATAGACTCTAAGCTACTGGTAACCAGGAAGTTTGGGAAGTTTATTTACCTCCAACATAACTGCAACCGTTTTTTTATACAGGCGGGGAGAGAATAATTAAAAGCGAATCTCCAACGCTAGGTGGCGCTCTCATATTTACATGACGGGTCGGGGGGGGGGGGACTCTGAAACCGTAGCTAAAATTGGATGCAAAAATCTGAAATGGGATAGGAACTGGGTTCCATTTGGAAGGTTGAATGTGAAGCAAAACGGATGTGTTGAACCATGGAGTCCCATGGTTCAACCAGCCATGTCAAGCAGCCCCACCCCCCCCCCCCCACCCCCACCCCCATCCCAAGGGAGCTATACACCTGCCCCACACCATTTATCCCAGGAATACTACCATCCTTATAGCAATTTCACTTTTCAAACAATGGCTGAATGTGTCAGGGGAAATGGGGGTTCATTTCAGTGGAACTTTTGCTACAACACCGTAACAGGTAGGTCAGTCACCTCTCACCTTTCTTAAACCCATCTTACAGCCAGTCTCCGTCCGCATGAACCCGACAGCATCCCTTAGGGACGGGATTGATTGGAAGATCCCGGGGAGACACCCGTTCCTCGGCCGTCGACTCACCGCCGAGAGTCACCGCACCGTCGCCGGTGATTTACCGAGCAATTTATCCCCCTTGCACGGTGCCGTCACAAGCAATCAGAACCCGTTTCGCAAAACTAAACACAGTTTCAAATCTCGCCAGCGAACAATTCATCAAATTTATGAGTGACAAAAAAATCCTGATTATACATTTTTACACAAGCTTTAAATGTCAATAGCCGCGTTCTGACGGAGACTAAGTCTGACGTTAACTTGAATTACAATCCTCCAGTTGCGCTTATTGTGAAGGTCATCGCGCTGGAACAACTTGGTCTGAATTATAGACGTCAATCATTTTTGCTCATATTGACTGAGTATCGATGCCAAAAGTATGCATCGATCAATGAGAATAATTTGAAGTGAAAAGAGACGGAATCAATGAGATTGAACAGCGATCACAAAGACTAAAATGACGACCCAGATTCATTGTAATCTTCAAAACGCATCTTTACAGAGCCACACACCAGTACAGACTGATTTTGAGGTGCCTGTCAGAAGCAATAACCCACGTATATTTGACAGTAAAGAGGTGCAGGACAGCTCAGACAGCAAGGATAGGAAGCCCCACCATAGGACTGGATAGTTCAGATTGTGGGTAATACTACTAGACTACGTCACGCTAAAGACCTACACTAGAGCCTTAAATTTCCGGTAAAGTAGATTTCTTACACCTAAATCTTTTACTAAACACCCAGACACCTACATGGTGCTCCTCCCATGTTTCAGGTTTTGTTTTCAACTATCGTACCCTGAAAGTTTCTAATATTTTAGAAGGGATTTGTCATGATTGAAGTCTCACCTTTCGTCTTGACTTTCCACGTCTCTCCAGTGTCCACTACAACCAGGAGCACACCGATGCACAACAGGACAACTATCTCCCATTCTATGGCACCCATTGTCCTGTGATTGTCGTGGAAACGCTCACAAGACTTCCCGTCAAATTGTTCACTAAAAAGGGAAAGAAAAGCGTTCACCGTCTCACACTCCTGTCGTGGAGAAGAAGCGAACGATCGTTCTTACACGGCATCTTTTAAAATCCAATATCCGCTGACGATATCTAAAAGCAGTTTTTATTCTCGCGAGTTGTCTTAAAATGTAAGTACTTTTGTGGTAGGTCAGAACATAGAGTATGGTCAGAACAATCTAGAGTGTGCGTAGCATCCTCAAGAGTCCTCTACCGGGATGTGTGGTTTGGTGACCGTGGATAACTCTCTCAAAGATCGGTAAAAACCAATGTCATACCAGAAAGCTCGATCCAACATTTTCTCCTCTAAATACAATTCAGCTCTTCATTTGACCAAACAAGGGTCATGAATTCTCAGACTGAAGTTGAATCTGAGTGAAAATGCTCCGTTTTGTTGGGTCTTGGCAGCTGATGGAGGTTGCTAACCAATGCTGATAGTCTCAATGCGCAGAGAACATTGCTTGTATATACTCCAAGTATAACACTCCGGTTAGAGCGAGAAGGGGTTCACCCTTTAAACAAGTTGGACCACACTCTGTCGTTAAGGACAGCTTCCCTACCTCTCAGGTATGCCTACGGATCCTCCTTTGTCCCCTTGGGAAATAAAGTAAACTTCCTCCCTCCCTTCTTTTTGTTCAAGCCGGGGCGTGTCTTGCGGTCCTCCAAAAAAGCAGTGCGCTAAACACGTCCGGCGGGTGTTGGGTGATCCGGATGAAGACGTTGACAAACTGGATGATCATTTGAGACAACAGATAATCGCTGGGATTACTGTCAAGGTCTGGCCAGGGAGGATGGAACGATTCGATTAACCCCCAAGAGGAGTACTGGTATAAGCAGGTGAGTAGATGGTTACAGGTGTACTGGGTTGAAACGAGATCTCCACCGCTTAGCTTGTTCTCAGATCCCACCAGGCCCACAATGAGGATCGATGACACTTTCCTTGAAGAACCGCTGAACTTTATATCCACTGCTACTCCATGACCGGTTCTGTTATGACTCGGCGTTGTACCTGTGATGCGTTGCAGTCCGTCCGATGAAAAGGCGACTCCTGGAATTTATTATCCATAAGCGACGGATGAATCATAATAAATACACCGCTGGCAAATATAATTACGTAATCGTGACACCGTGGCGAGCGGCTGTAAGCCCAATGAGAAATTTCCACTTTCGTTTCACGCCCCTTGGTTACATATAGAGGAAAATGACCAAACACGGACTATGAAAACACCGTGTTGCAATGTTGAAGGTTGTTTAGGTGCCTTGCCCACTAACAGACTCTAAGAATAGATGGTCGGCTCTCACTCTTACTTTCCGCTCCAGCTGACAAGAGTAATTATTCCAGTGAACTGCTTGGATCCTTGCGCGCCTCCCAAAAATGTCACATTATCGCCAACAGGTGCACGGTTTGCGCGCCAGAATTTGGGCGCCAAAACTTTAAGTGAGCTTGCAGGCGCCGCTCGATGTGAGTGTCTACACTGCGACGGCAGATTCGCGTGTTGATAAGGAGCAGACGATTTCCCCCTGCTTTCCACAAAGTGACATCAGAGACCGAAGTTTGCTGTAACGAGGCACGTGATTGGCTGGAAGTACATACAGGCAGCTAGTGTAGCGTCTGACATGGGCCACTCGTAGTTTGTGTTACTGGATGACGGGCGCTCTTGAAGATCCAATAATGATGCACGATGTGCGATGGTATGCTGTCACTAACCGGTCCATCAATACCGAAACAGCATGTCGGTCTAAGAGCAAAATGTGAACAGGTACTTTGAAGGTTACTTCGTTTTCTTCTCCTGTGCCAAAAGAGCATCAAGAGGCAGGTGGATGCCCGGGGAGTGCTTCAAGCAGCAGTCGGTCACAATCCCATCCCCGGAGTTCTGTATCCAGTCGACAGCCTGGTGTGCCGTCTACGCGATCCTTGCTCCAACCATGTCCCGATATCGACATCTAGCACAAATCTGTTGCATTGTCCGATTATAAGCATGCAATATTGCCTAAATCCCATACATACACCTTATTCAAACGTGCATATCCTACAACGTGCCCACGATATATACCTCCGTACTATAACGGTGACTTCGACAAGAGTGTGATCAGAAGAAAGAATAGAAAGAGACCCACTGGTTGACTCGTTTTCTGATTGGCTCAATTACTTTTTAATAGACTGCGCGCACTTACAATGTCGAGTGGTGCGTGTGTGTGGATCTATCGAAGCAAGGCCGGTGACGGGCTAGACTGCGCCGACACTGAAACCGGCCCGTGACGAATCACCTCACCACGAAGAAGGGTTCCGCTGACAATTGGGCCACCGTAAGGTGAGCAAACTGATCACCTGGTTTCCTTACAGCAGCTCTGCAAACCGATAAAAACTCTTGTAATTATCGTACAGAGCCATGCAGCTAAATAGCAATACGCCAGTGCGCAGTCGGTGTTGTTGCTGTTGTTGTTTGTCAGGGCGAGTGTGTGATAGTTAAGGTTCAAGTAGACGATGTTAAACCAGGTGGACTGCGAACCCATATGAGGTGTGCTTGTGTGACTGGCTGGGTTTAGGCCTACCCTTCAGAGAGACCTATCATTTATATTGCTTGATTGGTTAGATCGTGAGTGGCTTCCGTTGAAGCGTTGGCAATGACTCATTAAGTATGCCAGCAAGTCGGCACTGCCAGCAGGGCCCGGTGAACTTGAGCCTAGGTACAGACCTTTCCATCCACAGAACACTTTGTAATAATTCCACACCTAGCACCTCGTGTTTTATATAAACGTGCTTAAAGGTACTACCATACTTTTGGTCGCGTACCAAACAGATATCTCCATAGATTTACCTATAACTTACAGGGTATAAAGATGGTGATGGCAGAAATATTTCTGCCTGAAATGCTGTTTTTAGCCAGAAAAGAGTAAAACCAATGACCAAAAACAATTTTGATCTTCGGAAGATAAACAAATAACTGTGAAAAGATTTTAAAAACAAAATACCGTTGGCGTTTCCACTGTTTTCTCACAAAATGGGCACCGTATGTGACTGGGAATTTCACAGATGACTGTTACTGTATCTGCCTTGATATTTTTGCCCATGAATCTGCATTTCTTTGACAAAAACCCAAGTATGAAATAACCTTTAAAGGTTGCGATAACCTGTTGTCAACCCCAGTCATTGTTATGGAGACCATACCCAGTACACACAGGAAGGGTGCCGTCTCAACGCTCTCGCCCCCACACCGAACAATTATTGATATTGGGATAAATTTAGGATAGCCTTCCTCCAGCAAAGTTTGCGTTTCCTTTAATTCACCCATTGTTCTGATAATTTGTGCGTCAAGCATGGAAGCTGAACCCAATTTCCTTGCTTTTATAGAGATTAAAGGGACTGTACATAATTATGGCACACTCGGCGCATTATTTTAGATATTTTAAAAGTACAGTACAGGATTGGTAACATACCCAAACTGAAATGTTCACAGGTTTACCTATAACTTCCAGGGTATGAAGATATACCCGTTAAAATATTTCCGTCTGAAATGCTGTATTTATACAGAAATTATAGTAAAACAAAGACCAAAAACAGTTTTGATCTCGGGGTAAGATCAAACCAATTCTGTATGTTTTATAAGAACAATTTAGTCGGGTTTTCGCTATTTTCTCGTAACTCAGATGTCTGATTGAGCTCAATTGTTCACATGTTTATCGAGTCATGTTCATGCTGGGTTAGACAAAGTGTGAGTGCTATTCTGTCACCTTAACCAACGTTGTACAGTCCCTTTAAGGTGAAGTCCACATGAGGAAAACTTTGAACTTGTGCCGGGAAAGTCACTCATCAGAAGGTTCTTGAAAGTTTAGTGAACTAAAGCGACATTGATCGTGGGCAGAACTTGGGCAGGAACTTCGATTTATAGTATTGACAGTAGTTGTACTGTATAAGCAATATCCTGGATCATAAAATCAAAATGGGAGCATTCATTGCCTTGATGTGGTCTAGGTATAGTAAGTACTTCCTGTCGTAATGATATTATATAGAGACTATTGGTAGTGGGTTTTATTGTGAGTGAATTATATTCTATATTCTTCCGTTCGTAAAATTATATCTCTTACCTTGTGCAGGGTAATTATAGACATAAAGGTAACATCATACTTAAGTTTTTTTGTCAAGCAAATGCAGATTCATGGGATAGTACAAAAACAGTTTAAAAAAATCTTTTCACCGTTATCTTTAAAAGACCAAACTTGTTTTGGTCATTGGTTTCACTCTTTTCTGGTTAAATACAGTATTTCAGGCAGAACAAAGATTAAACGGTATGTTTGTATCATCACCATTTAAATGTACCTTGTAAGTTATAGCTAAATCTGTGAAGATTTCTTAAACATATGCATGATGTACGTGGCCGGTTTTTTTTTCTAAAGTGCGTTCACACTGCTTAAAAATCACCATCATGGGTTAGATCTGCTCCAGACTAAGTCCGACATGACTCAGCTCCTAATCTGAATGGACCAGGGACCGATTTCACGAAGCCTTACGATCGATCATAACTCGAAGTTTCGAAGGATAACCCATCGTATCCTATGTAGGGCTTTAATGCATCAAAGGTCCTATACGATTGATAGCAACTTGAGTTTGGCGAAATGGACTTCAGATTTCTTTTTCGTGTGTGTTTTCGTATCTAGAATGACTGATTTGTTTTCATCAAATTCCAGCATCAAACTGAATAGCTTCTGGTATATGAAGGAACAGAGATTAATGGCATGGGTTGGCTATGAGGTCATCGTGTGGTTTAAACTGACATAAATTGACTTCTGCTTTCCCAGAAACTGGATGCGAGAATCCATCCCATGAATTGTTGGTACAATATAAACAAACGAACATGTTTGTTAAACAAATTATTCGAATTATTTCAGCGAATTATTCCCCAAGGTTTAAGTACGAATGGTCTTTAACAAGACTAGTGACTGACAGAAAGTCAGAAACCAATGCTTGCTCCTAGATGGGGCCAATTTCTACTTATTAAAGCAAAACAATTAAGCATTAAAGGTCTTCCTTGATCAAACAGGATTACCAAATCCAATTTTCATGAGATGTTTACTGCTTTTGACTCGTATTCGGTCATTGTTTGCCAAGCATAACATTCACAAGGTGTTTTGGCTGGCATACTGATTTTGTTTACTAAGGTTTTTGGTGCTTAAGCAGCTATGAAATTGGCCCCTGCTCTCATTCGTAATGCGATTCAACTGTTTGCGTAATACTTGGAAGTTTCACAAATTTTCAGAATTAGAATCAATATCAATATATTATAGGCCTACGACTACAAGAGTGTGATGGGCCTACATTATTAAAATATTTTGAAATTTGTTGGCATAAGTTGAATGTAGTATCATACTTTGGTAAGAAACCCAAACAGAAATGTTCACAGATTTACGTATAAATTACAGGGTTTGGAGATGGTGGTGGTAGAAACATACCGTTAAATTGTTTCCGCCTGAAATGGTGTATTTATCCAGAAATTAGCAAAACAACGACCAACAATCTTTTTGATCTTTAAAAGATAAAAAATAAAAGAGAAAATACTTAAGAAATACTGTGGCTGTTTTTCACTGTTTTCCCCAAAAGTGGGCACCGTTTTATGCGACTGTTATTTTCACAGTTGACTGCTCCTGTATCTTCCTTGGTGTTTTTGCCCATGAATCTGTATTTCTTTGACAAAAACCAATGTATGATAATTATTATCTTTAAAGCTATGAGCTTTCAGAATGAGTGGATAGCGCTCGGTTTGTCCGAGAGTGCAGGCCGGTGAACTAGCTAAAGTTTAAGTAGGATAATTTCAATTGAGATACATAAAATTGGGAGCTAAAAGTGACCGAGCTTCAGCAACTAACTGACCTTGAATTGACTGGGCAGTTGAGTGATGCTTTAAGTAATAATTATGGTATTATATTTGTCAGGGTTATTACGCAACGGATGGGATTAATCCTCACATAACCGTGACGGAAGCTCAGCCAAGCCTCGGTCGGCACCAAGACCGATAGCATCATGGCCAACTTGCTGATGGACAATCTCACTGCCGACAAACTTTGACTCCTTACCGTCTTAAAGGGATGACTTCATTAGGGTACCTGAGCTAT
The DNA here is from genome assembly GCA_963971285.1 of Astropecten irregularis. Classification (NCBI taxonomy): domain Eukaryota; kingdom Metazoa; phylum Echinodermata; class Asteroidea; order Paxillosida; family Astropectinidae; genus Astropecten; species Astropecten irregularis. The sequence continues at coordinate 2,221,531 of OZ020258.1, read as the reverse complement.
AGACGACGCGTCTGAAGCGCACTTGACATTCATGATGTCTCCAGACAATAGATTGCTACTCTAGAGCGAATGTTACTCCCTATAGAAAAGAGAGGCTGTTTGGAAATTCTGCTTTTCAGCAAAAAGTGCTGTCATTTTCCCGCACGGGCATCGGCAGTGGAGTGTGCTATACGATGACAAATATATCGCGGCAAGAGCAGACACAAGACTCAGTACAAACATTCAGCTCGAGTATTAAAGAAGAGAGCACCAGCTAAAAAAAGCAATCCTGGCTTACTACCTGTATAAGTCCTTTTAATTTCCTGTAGATAGTCCTACGGGCGTCGGGATGCTCTCGAGCGGGGCTTTGTTGGGGGACCGACGGGGTAATTATGAGGTACTTGACGGTAGCAATCCGGTTCTTATCACACGGTCTTCTTCAAATCATTCATTTAAATGATGACATGCTGAACTTGAGTACACATTGGGTTCCATGTCACGAAAGTAGTCTAAAGTTCGATCCTTCGACAAGAGACCACCCCCACCCCCATATCAGAAAACGGCAAATTTCAGGCAGAATGGCTTTGATATTGTGGTTATATACTGTGTTAAAAACATGTTCGTGAAATAACCACAAGGGAAACTGACTGAGTTTTGTTTAAGTCATTGAAAAGTGAACAAAGAAAAATTGACTGGAGCGGGATTCGAACCGGCGACCTCCTGAATACCGTACAGGCGCTCTACCAACTGAACCATCCAGCCCTTGTGTTAAAAACATGTTACATGATGACATTGTGTTAATGTTGCTGGGCAAAATGTTTCCGCACTTTTCAGAATGTTAGCGCTAGTTCACTGTTGTAAGAATGAGGGGCCAATTTCAAAGAGCTGCTTAGCACAAAAATTCACTAAGCATGACATTTCTTTCTTAATAAAAACCAGATTAACAACCAAATTTCCATGTGCTGTGTATCACTTGCAATTGCTCTTTGGCTGTTGTTAGCTGACCATGAATATCAAATCGAATTTTCAGTGATGGATAGGGCAAGCCATTTTTGTGCTGAGCAATTTTTTTTTGCTAAGCAGCTCTATGAAATTGGGCCCAGGTAGAGCCGGTATCAATGCATTGGCACGGGGGTTGAACATCACTCAACCCCTCCAAATGCCGCCGCTGTTTGTTACCACTGTAATCTCACCACAAGAGTCCACGAACTCAAACAGTCAATTTACCGGATATCCATCAATCACCAACCGTAAAATCAGGCTGTCACAGACCGGGCTGATCGGTCCGCAAGCCCCCACAGACTCCTCCTGGCCGCCCGCTGCAACCAGGAGCTACGCCAGATAACTTGATATCGACGTCCTTCATACCTCACCGGCAACTCAGAGGCCGACAAATATTTGTCAGAGTTCATTTCAAAGTAACCATAGTAACCTGAAATATCCCCAAAATGACAGAGCCATGCTAGGTGACTACTGCAGCTGCATGGCTAGTTGTTGATGAGTTAAACATTCTGACAAATTAGGCTCTGAAAATAGCACTTGTTGTGACGAACATTTCCAATATGTCGATTTCTTATAGCAGCCCCATACATCAATTAATCCTGTAATGTCACAACAAGATAACTTTGTATCAGAAGCAGTTTGGGGTTGTATTTTCCTGTAGAAATGTGAGTGGGCTGAGTGTCTTTTCGATAAACAGAGTAGGAAGGAAAGTTGGGCTTTTCGTGAATCTGTCAACGCAACCTTTAAGAAATTTACTCTTTCATACCTCATACCGTTACTGTCATATTTCACGATTACTTCTAATTCTTACGTGTATTTTCTTCAATGTCTGTTGGTAGATAACTTTGGCCTAGTTTCAAGTCTTATTGAAAAATGAATAATGAAAATGACTGTTCACAGCTAATTCCAAAAATGTCCTTAGTTCTTTAACGACGTTTGACGAAGTATTTTCGGCTGAAATTTACCGACTTTAGCAATCACGTAATATTCACGTTGACCACTTAGTGCGCAGGGCCTCCACCAAGCCCTGTCTCGAAATTATTAAAACTCCGTATTGAATTAAGGTTGATAAAAGGTCAAAGGGTCAAATCCAAGTTAATTTTACACTCCACATCTACAAAACAAATCCTGGCACGGTATCTCCGTGCTTGAAGCCCTAACCGTAAGATATTATTTGGTGTGTGATTTGGCTCTTGGACAAACAATGGTAGTTGCGCGGCTACCGTACACGAGATCGTTCCTTGTCGTTGCGTCTACTCGACAAAAGAACGTTCTTGTATTTGAATGTGATATTAAATCCATGTTCTGACACCCAGTTAAGAGATAAGAGGAGTTTGGTACGTTTCTTAGTCGACGACTGTTCCCAGTATACAGTTCCGTAAACTGACAGGAGAGTGAGGTTACAATGACCATCAAATGGAGGAAAGCAGCACTCATTGGAGGGGATTTTGAAATTTAATGTTTTTGAGAAGAGCCGTCTGATGTATTTTGCACTTTGGGGCTACCTTCCTCCGTTTGTGACATCCCCCTTATTTTCCGAGGCCCAATGTCACATAGGCCTAGGCTATGCCGAAGCCTAATTTCAGGCCAACGCGAGCCTAGATTGTGACGAGAACGGATCAAATGACGTCATGACATTAAGAGCCAATCAAGTCGGACCACGGTGCTATCTCCTCATTTGAAACGACGTCTGGTAAGGAGAAACTACAATTTCGGACCCGTCTCTTCTAACTTACAGAGACCTCGGTACCCCACAAAATAACAGTCTCGCAGTTTGCCCGAGCGGACGTTGACTCGATCGTCTCAACCTTCGAGATGACTTCCGATACACCCTTACGAATTATTTACGACTTCATTAATCCCTCCACAAAACAGCCGTCAACCGTCGTTAAATATTTCCCCCTAAAGATAACATCAGCAGTCTGTACCCTATATTACGGGAGCGGTTTTTATTGGGAGACAATAAAATACGGTATTGTACTAGATCGTCTACGTACTTGAACCTTGCTTTGCAGTCAAGGCACACACGCTGGCTGTATAGGCCTACACGATTGCAGACTGCTGGGGAAAATTCATCTACAAAATTTGGTTTTGCAAAGGAATGATGGGACTTTGGATAGATTTTCGACTCTTGAGCAAAAAATAATAACTGCAACGTGTTTTTTTTCGTGCAACCATTAACCCGTTTCATCAGGTTTTCCTTTCCTTTAGTTTCCTTTAGATTGACCTTAAATCCCAGCTCATTTGATGGTCCTGCTAGCCAAAAAACTTCCCTTCTCAGTCATGTTTACCTTTGGTGAGCTGAGGGGAAGTTTTTGTCTAAAAAGAAAATCCACCCAAACATCATTCTCTCGAACTGCCAGCCCTAACCTGAGGAATTCTATGCGTGTCACATATCATGCATGTTGAAGACTGACTCCCCAACTGTCAGAAATGTATAATCTGTCAAAGCATTTCATCAACCTCACGTCCATCAAGGTTTCTATTATGTTATCCCACCCCTGACACCAAAAATGGCAACAAAGACGAGCTGACAAACCACAATTCCCCCAAAAGAAGTGAAAACAGCATTTTATTTGGAAGGCATTTTGAAGGACGTGATGGTGGTTGAGGGACAAAATCAAAGAGGCTGGTGAGTTTTGTTTTTTATGATTTCCAGAGCCTTGCTGTCGACTGGGATCTAACGAGGAGTCGAAAAGATTCCGTTGTCCCTTTTGATTTCGACAAGGGATTTGTGGGTTTAGACAAGATCTCCTGAGGCGACTGTCTCTTGTGTTGGAAACCTGCCTCCTCTCGCTGTCAAACGACATGAAAAAGGGGAGAAAATCCTTCAGGTGTTTTCGTGCAGATCCCCTTTGTGTTTGATCTGCAGAGGTCAGTGCACGAAAACAAGATTGCGACTGGAATACACTCTCGCTGAAGGCTTGTATGCTCACTGTTCATCAAGCACTTCAGATGAATGCAAGTTCAGCAATAGCGAGTCCGGAAGTCGTGTATACTTGTTCATATACAGCAGTTTGAACCTCTTTGCGCGACAGACACGTGAAGTCAAAGACAGCACCAGGTCGCTGCCTGCGTGACTTACAAACTGTTTCCACGATAAAGAATCTCTTAACTCTGATTTCAAATGTACCCATTATTCTAATTGAACAAAATTCGCATACATCCCGGTCTATTTCTATCTAGACTAAGGGCGTTTACGAAACGGAGGCTCAGGCTCCGTCTCAGGCTCCGGCTCCATTTCATGAATCCATTCTAAAGTTACTGGTATCACAATAGAGGATTTTGGCTGAGGGTCTGAAGTCGATTCTTTGGTTTGCAAAGGAAAACAGAGCTTCAGCTTCAATGAAAACCACAAGCTATTATTTTCAGCACATGGATGTCAGAGCTGGAGCCTGAGCCTATAATCCTACGTTTCGTAAACGCCATAAGAAAGAAATACTTGCAACTTGCAACCGTTTCTAAAGCCCTACATGTTTCATTTTGGTTGACATCATCATTGTTTACACTATGAAGGCTAAACAACAATAATCAACATCACTTTTAATATTTGCTGACAAGTTAAACTGGATCGTTAATGCAAGAGAACATTTTAGACATGAAACACATTTCAATTGTTCTCGAATCCACGGAAAGAATTTTTTCTAAGGCAAAGTGGATTGTCTTTTCAAATGTAATTTTCGATAAGAGTTATGAACGATAAGATTATGTTGAATTGGTGAATGTAGCTGCAGACTTTGCACGGGGGTAAAACAACATGGTGATGTTGACTGTGCACAATTTGAGCATCTCTTCTGGGAGTTAGGTTATAGTGAAGAGAACCAGGCGATTGAGCTTCACCATCCAGCTAGTAATGTTCTCGCCGTCCTCACACCAGACTCTAGAAGTCTTGATCTTTATATTTATACAACAAATCCTCAAAAATTGCATCTAAATTCGATTTGACTGGTAGTACCCTAAGGATTGCAGGCATGGTAATGGAATACGCTGGTGACGCCGATATGTCTGATATATTCTTCTTGCAGATAATAATATCTCATGTAAATATTTCCAACTGATACCCCTCCACACCTCCACTTAGAGTAAAATTGAAACACTTATGTCCTAAATTGCCACTTAGAACTATGTATCTTCAGCTGCACCGTCCATGCAGGTCTCCACCACGTAAAGCAGAGTGTACACTGTGAATATTTTCGGTAACAATCTCGGTAACATGTTGCCCAGGTACCTTGTTGCTGAAAATGTTGCAAGTGTACACAGAGCAAAACGAGTTGGGTAACATGTCGCAGCAACATCTCGGTAACATGTTGGCCAAATGTTGCTAGTGTTTTCAGGTCCCAAAGTCGTGTTGCCCAGGTGAGTGTGTTGCCTTAACTCGGCAACATGTTATATACCGAGATTGTTACCGAAATTGTTGACAGTGTACACTCTGCTTAAAGGTAATAATCATACATTAGTTTTTGTCAAAGAAATACAGATTCAAGGGCAAAAATATCAAGGACGATACAGTAACAGTCATCTGTGAACATTTCAGTCCCATGCGGTGTCCACTTGAGAAAACAGTGAAACTAACGACCACAGTATCAACAATAATTTTGGTCACTGGTTTTACTCTTTTCTGGATAAATACAGCATTTCAGGCAGAAATATGTTAACAGTTTATCTCTGTCAGCACCGGCATCTTCATATCCTTTAAGTTATAGGTAAATTTGTGAAGCTTTCTGTTTCGGTATGCTACCAAAGTATGATACTACCTTTAATGCTCAACCGAAAACTGTCAGGCTACGTGATTATTACGTTACCGTACCTAAACCGTTGAGCATTCGACAGACTGAGTGAACCCAAGAATTTGTCTCGGGTTTGACCAATGCCCATGATGTCTCCATTCAACGTCCACCATGGAGACAAACAAAACACAGATACCAAGCAAGCAGGTCCTCGTGAAATTCCCCATCGCAGACCGAACAAATTTCACAACTGCCCGTGAAAAGCCCATCACACTCGCCCTGATCAAAATAATGAGCCAAACCATTGAAGATGTTTCTTCTCCGTGGACACGTCTTTTCCCCGAGTCCAACTTCTTTTGACAATGGTCGAAGATTGTTTATGCTCCTTTGCCACTCAGACTGCAAGATCTATGGAGCATGATAAGTCTGTTTTATTTGGTAGTATTTAAAGGTAGTATTATACTTTGGTAAGAAGCCAAAACAGAAATGTTCACACATTTACTAGTATAAATTACAGGGTATGAAGATGGTTATGATAGAAACATACCGTTAAAATTTGTTCCGCCTGAAATGCTGTATTTATCCAGAAACATACCGTTAAAATTTGTTCCGCCTGAAATGGTGTATTTATCCAGAAATTAGTGAAACAACGACCGAAAATCTGTTTGATCTTTTAAAACAGATCAAAAATAAAAGAGAAAAGACTTAAGAAATACTGTGGCCGTTTTTCACTGTTTTCTCAAATAGTGGGCACCGTACTGTATCTGTCTTGATACTTTTGCCCATGAATCTGCATTTCTTTGACTAAAGCCAAAGTATGATATTGCCTTTAAATATTATGCTCAATGACTTTCAAAGTTTATAAGAGCTTTCAAAATGATAGACAGAAACACCATCATGGAAAATTTGAGCAATTGCGGTAATTTCTGTTCTTCTCTATCTTATAATTTTATTTAATCGTTTTGCACATCATTTGACAACTTAAACCTTAGTATACCCTAAAACACATTAGTTATATATTCTAAATACAATGTCTACTCACAGATAACTTATGGATAATTATTTTTATTTATTGTAATGAAACCAAGGATCCCTCAAAAGCGCCTGAGGCACTGCAGCTTGAAAGCCTGATGAAACCTTTTATGGAAAGATGATGAGAAGACGATACAGTTTTAGAGGTGGGAGGAAAACCCCAGAGTAATATCCTTTGTAAAACCCATAGAATCAGTACTGAAAACCCAATCCACTTGTGGACCTAGCCGGACTCGAACCCGGTCCGCCAGAGGTGAAAGGCGAGCAAAGAACCGCTACGCCAACCTGACTCCCCAATGTAGACATGTAAAGCAAACCAGTTACAAATATTGAAGAGCATGTTTTTTTGTAATTCTTTTTAAAAGCTGGTATTCTTGAAATCAACCACTTGTTGCTAAGAGGTCGTTGGCTTTAATTCCAAAAGGGCTCAAGTTTATAACCACGTTTACGGTCCGGTGCTTACGTCCCTCCCACAACATCCAAGTCGCTTTCCCCGCCCCTTCGTAGGGACACTCTGCTTAGCACAAACAATATTTATTGTTAGCACAAAAATAGCTTGCCCAATAAAACAAACCACCATTAAAAATTCCATTTGATATTCATGGTCAGCGAACAACAGCCGAAGAACAATTGCAAGTGATACACAACACATGGAAATTTGTTTGTCAATCCTCATTTTACTAAGAAAGAAATGTCATGCTTAGCGAAATTTTGTGCTAAGCAGCTCTATGAAATTGGCCCTAAGAAAGGATTCCGCACACCTCAGAACCCACTCCACATCACCGTGACAATCCGTGTAACCCTCCACCGTCGCATTGTTGCTCAAGCCCCGTCGGTATGCTGCTTGAAATCCCCTTCGAGGCCTTGTTCGACACCTTCTCATTGTGTTCCCAACAGAGGGGATTTGATTCTGGCTTAATACTTTGACAAATCCCCCTCCCCCTCTCCCATGTAACCCTGGGAAGAATAATTGTCAGCAAATCACAACCTTGTCGTGATTGATGCGATTGACTTTACTTCTTTTCTCCTCCGTATACTTAGATATATTGCCTCTCCAGTAATGAGGTTTTTTTTACGGCGAAGTCATTAAGTTGGTCTTAAATCCTGGACTAACTTGGCAATTTTGTTATCTTCTTGTTATTCTTGACAATTCTTGAAGGCAGCCTGTGTTGTAATATGGTTGCACGCTGACACGAAAAGAATAACTTCTAACATTGCCACGATTAGTCCTTGAAGAAAATCTCTTTTTGGAACACATTAAAGGCATGATGATGCTTCGAGACACCCAGTTATATAAAAGCACCAAAACCAAACAAAACACAAAGGGCATGTGTATTTTCAAGGCCAGCCTCGCTATTTTATCACAGTTTCTTTCGTAAATTCGGCGACTGATGCCGTTTCTGACAGGGAAACATACAGGAAGAATAACGGCGACTTATAACCTCTAAATTTAAATATAGGCCTAACCAAAATACCGTCTCACCCCAAAAAAGTGAAGCTATTGCTTATTTTAGTCATCCCACTTTCTCACTTTGACAGGGAAAAAGTGGTTTCTTTTCCCCTAAATAGATTAAGGTTTCGACCTGACAAGTTTGACTTGAGGGTTTATTGTTACGCTATGTAGCGGCGACAAAGTGAATCTTATCCCCCGGTGAATGAGGACAATCCCGGGCGCACCTTGGCGAGCCTTATCCGCTGCCTCAATCCCGTCATTACACGCAGTGCGCACGGCTGAACACAGACAACGGCCGCGCTGTGTTCCCGTCTGAAATCGTATCCATCTCGAAAAGTCTCATTCCCGAAAAAAGCGAAACTATCCTCTTTTCTTACGCAGGCCAGTGACTTGATAGTCTCTAATCCAGCCAATTTGAAGGATTCCTGGATTATTGCGGCATTGCACAAACGAGATTCTTTCACATGCTCTCGCCATTTGTTAATTTGACGGCGGGAATACTTCATCTGGCTTTTAAGTCATGTAACTGTTCAATTGTGATGGGTCTTATTACCACATACCGGTATGCATGAGTAACCTTTAACGTGTATAATGATGAAGGGATTGCACTGCGGTGTAAGAAAATACCATTTTTAAGGTATCTTATTCTAAAGGTCCTATGCCGACAAAGGTTTACATTCACAGACGAATATGCTGACTTATTTACACGTTTCCATTCCATGTTGGGGCGCAGGTATACTGTTGTTTGTTCAGATTAATGTTTGTTCGTCCATCATCTATTAGCTTGTTTGTTTCTTTGTCTGTTAATCAAGTTGTTTGTTGGGGTTTGTTTGATTGTTTCTTTGTTTTGGGGTTTGGTGTCTGTTGGTTTGTTAATTGGTGTCTTTGTTTTTAAATTGTTTGTATGTAGATGAATCTTGAACATCATGGACTGAATACATTATCCAACCCAATAACCAATCCGTTCGTCCGTCCTTGCATCCGTTCGTCCCTCTCCCCTCCATCTAACAGACCGAGCGACTTTCAAATTCGAGATAAGCCCCTGGGCAAGACGGCTCCTTTAAGAGATCAATGACCGAGCAAATGACAGAAAACAGAAATATCCATCAGTTAAAACATGCGTGTGTAATGACCCCCAAATAGCCCAGATTTACTTCCCCTGCAAGATTGTAAACTCTTCACCAATTCTACATGATCTACTCTCCTTTTTTCTTCTCGGATCTTCCCTAATCACGAGGGGAAATGTTCCCGTATTTAGCAATCGGATTAAGGCTAGTAATGATGATTTTGTGCGGTGTATTTTGTGAGGGATTTGAGTGCTGATCCTAGGGGATTGGCTGGTGAACGACCGAGCAGGATTAATCCAGATTGCGTGGTTGCCCATGAGGGGCGCATCTAGCCTTCATGAATCAGGGGGGTTGAAAATCAAAAAGCTGCAATCAAGTCATAAACTGAGTCCATCGCAATCATGACGAAGGTGGGCCTGACAAACTTATCCAGGGACGTGTAATGGCTAGTATGCATTTGGGCGCGGCCTCCATCCAATTCTTCGTTTACAAAACAGACGATTTTAAAATCGAGAGTTGTCTCAAATTATAGGGCATAAAAGTATGGCAAGCAATCAATTCACAGGTGTGACAAATTGTTTGAAAAAATCAACGAACTTGATGATTTGGTTAACGTCTCAATTTTACTGATAATAATAACATTGGTCTGCGGCTCAATAGGGGGGTCACAACCCCCACCCCTTCTCTAAATTCGCCGCTATGACCGTTCACCCTCAGCTCAAAATGGTCGCTGGTTCGAACTCTAGTATCCAGTCAATTTTTATTTGTTTCAATTAATACTTAAATGATTACTTTTGGAATTTCTAATACTTTCCAGGTTTTTTGAAGTGTCAGACTATTGACATTTAATACCATTTTCGCAGTACATGTCTTTAAATGATTATTACCAAAGTATCCCCATGGTAACCTCCTCTCTTTTAGCACCTTTGAAACACTACCCTACATCTTAATGATAAACAACGGGGACAGGAAACCCGGAACAGATGTCAGAAATCAGGGAGCTTTTCATCGACCGAGATACCAGGGACCGAGACCGAGCCTGTGAGCAGGGGTCCTACCCGGAGGTGTACCCGTGGTGGAGGTGGTCTGCCACGCTCCGTTTCGTCTTCCCGTGCTCGGTGACAGGTGCTGCTGTAGTAGCACCAATTAGCTAGCTATGCGGTTCCAGGGAAAGGATTTATTAGCAGTTTCACAGGAACCTCGTACTTATCCGGTTCATGGGCGTCACGTTTCTTAAAGGGCTTGCTCATTTCAATTTCTCGCCAGTTCAAATTCAATGCGACTTTTTGGCTGCCAAGTTCACGGTAAATTCACCAGCTAAAAGCTTTTATTCAATATTGTATGCTTATCAATGATGCAATGATATGAACAACTCCATTGCGGGGTTCTCTTGCACGTAGCGTCTGACCTCCCTCGGTCCCTCCGCAAGGATGGGTCGGTCAGGCCTGCCGAGAATCGCTCGCACAAAACAGCATCCTTGTACGTCATTCAAGTCACAAAAAGTCATTTCATTGGTAATATTTCGCCCAAATAACGTTGTGTGTCAAGCTAAGTTCAATTTCTAAGATGTCCTTTTTGTGCATCTCCCTTCGTAATTTATCAAAGACTGTTGCAATGACTAACGTCAGTTGTGATCGCTTCCGTGAATCTGCAATAGGCCCTTATAACATAACGGGGAAATTAATGGAGCTAACACGTCTGATTTCAGACGTCGCCGTCACCCAATGCAAGACGCCAAATTGAAGCTAGGCAAATACTTCTTCCCCATGCCCGGTGACGTGCCTTCGAACTATTTGGCGCGAAGTTGATGCCCTAGACTCGTCAAGAGCCAAACAGGAGATAATGTATTGACAGCGTAAAGCCCTTCTTTATCTTTATCTGCAAAACACATTCGACTCTTGCAGGAAGTTTGTATTTAGTACAAGACATAAACCTCGCAACAGCAGAGACTGGCTGTGGTGGGACATGATTATTTTGACTCGCACTGTATGTATTTTTTTCCTTCTTTTTAAAGATGGCACAACATTTTTATACTATATTTTGCGCCTATTGGTGGCAGCAAACATAATTTTTTCGTATTAATTATTGGCATCTAGGAGCCTTTTCCAAATCTCGGTCCCGGCTCAGGCTCAGGCTCCAGCTCTGTCAACCATATGCTGAAAATATAGGTTGTGCCTTTTTATTAAACCTGAAGCTCTGTTGTCCTTTTCAAACCAGAGAATCCACTTCGAATTGCAGTTAAAAGCCTCTATTTTGATACCCGTTATTTTAGAATGGATTCATGATATGGTCGGAGCCGAAGCTGGAGCCGGGACCGGGGCTCGAGCCTGAGCCCGAGCCTCCATTTCGAAAATGCCCTATTTTTGGACAGGGAACAATTTGTCTGCTGCCACCAAGGTCCTGGAAAATCATACATTGCTTTCAAATTAAATGCTGGCCGTGTCATGCATCCCGAAGCATGTTATTACACTGTACATTTTTTGTGCTTGCGTCTTCGCAACTCATCCTGCTAATGGGGTGCTGGGCTTCTTACGTCATCTTCTACGTCAGGCATCAAAAGAGACCAATCCCAAGCCCCCAAGAAGAGATCGCCATGATTAGAACATGGGATTCTGTTTTTAAGCAACATCATGCACAAGGTAAGATAAAAAGGAGGAGAGACGCTCCAAGATCGGCGAATGCTATACTCGTTCTCCACAATTCTCTCCAAGCTTGTTAGTCCTGTGATTTACAGACACTAGAGTGATGGCCATCACCAGGGCCATGTATCCGTCTCCTCTAATTTGCACAGACAGTTTCTTTTCATGAGAACATTTTGGGTGTTTGCTTAAGGGATTGGACTACTACATATGGGACATTCTGTTTTATCCAATGAAGGGGAATGCTCGGTTTGTTTGGATCCTCGGCCGATGCGACACCATTGACGATGACGACGACTTGGAATACAAGGACGGCAGTCCAGAGATGCAAGGAGGACCAGTTGGAAGGATTGTTAAAAAGGGAGGAAGGGCCAGCCATCATACACGGTGAGACCTATTGACGGGATCGATCCGTGTTGAAACCAACCCGGATCCATCCCAGTTCAACCCTGCTCCTTAGGGTTGATTTCGATCCGGCTTCACCGTCCTACCCGGGTTGGCTCGGGTTGAAATGTTCAAGTGTGAAAAGGGTTGAAAAAAATCTCGGGGTTCGATCCGGTTCCAACCCCGAGATTTTGGATAGTGTGAAAAGGCCTAAAGTGGCTCGACTGACCCTGTGATAAGCGCCCATGGATCGATTTCACGAAGTCCTACGATCGATCCTAACTTGAGTTATGAAGGATAACTCATCGCATCCTCCGACTTCTACGTGGGGCTGCAATGCATTAAACTTCCTACGAGGTAACGATGAGTCTGGTGAAATCGAGCCATGTCGGATAATTACCATCAACACTAGTGGAATTTAATTGCAAAAGTTATTTTTTCACGGCCCACTGTTCATTTTGCAAAGAAAGTTTTCAACCATCCAAGTCTCCTCCCTTCAGCCGTTGATTTGGCTTGGGATACCGGCAGAAGCTTCCTGTCTTTGCTCCGTTGGGATCACAGCGGATGTCAAATCAACCCCTCCAATTAATGTTGAATATAGGGCAAGCCATCAACAACGACCAACAACGGAAATTAAAACTCGTCATACAATTTAGGAAACATCCTCAGAACAGCAGGCCAGGCCAGGCCAGGCCATGCTTCTACTTGTTACGAATGAAATAATTGTCAGCTATTATATCTTGCGGTTGGTTTATGGAGGCTGACATCAAGTATTTCAGCTAGCGTGAGTCTGGATAATGTCAGGCGAAGGCTGCAACTAAGTCTTCAACGAAGATAAGAAGTGCTCATCAATTTATTCAATTATTACTTGTGATTTAAAGAGATTACAGTTCGCTCAAATTTCATTTCCAACTGGAAGTGAGGACGGCATGTAAGGATGTTTTTAAGGGGACATTAGTTTGGCCTTGAATGATAAAAGTGGTGTGTGGTGCATCAAGCTGACAGGAGTATGATCCAAATAATTATGAAGCTTAATGACACACTTACAACGTTGCTACTCTCTTGAGTATTGGTGTTGGCCGATTTATTTACACCGACAACATTATTTTCATCTGAATTACTGTTTCCGATTGCTTTCGATTTCCATGAAGGGTAAAAGAAATGTACTAGATCAGAACCAATTTTGGATTACATTGATCCTCTTTGAGTAGTCCCCAATGTACTGTTTCTTACGTTGCAACATTGCTTATGTTGCGTGTATATCTTAAAATTGTCCTTGGGACATATAGCGGTATGTGAGTGGTTTCATGGCTTCTGACTGCCAACTGGATAGCTCAGTTGGTAGAGCACCGGTACGGTATCCCGAGGGTCGTAGGTTCGAATCCCGCTCCAATAAACTTTTCTTTAATTTGTTCACTTTTCAGTGAGAAGTTTTCAAGTGACTTAAAACTTAATCCAGTCAGCTCCGGCTCCCCTTGTGGTTATTTGATCATAATTGAGAGAGATATGGTTTAGAGATTAGCAATGATTTATTTTCTCTCCCGGTGACCATGGTCAAAGTAGGCCGGCGCGGCGACAAGCACATATAATCGTAATACGAGTAATATCGTCCAAGTAATGTGGACACGTATAATACAGCATTGTGCCGAAAACGGGCTAAAGACATCGATTCGCAATATAAAAAATGCGTAAAAGTTGTTTATGCTTTGAACTTTCCTCGTTTCAGCTGCTAAATATTTCATATCATTGCCGCTGTTCCTGAAGTTTGCTGCTGCTGCTGCTGTACATGTACAGTTGTTCTGTTGCTATTGTATGATGATGATGATGATGTTGTTGGTTATTTTCCTGGTGGTTGGTTATAGCTTTTCGCGATGGTTGAGCCCGTGCGGACAAAATGGGGACGGGGTACTTTTTTGAAAAAAAAAAATCGAAAACAGTTCCGTGCCTTTGGCTACCGTATGTCTCCTTATTTACATTTATTTTGGGATTCACCCCGGCCATACTCGGTTGTATCAAAATGTCCCACAGACTGTTCAATGCCCTCTCTACCATCAGTGCGTACACAGCTCAGACAGGGTCCGGATGGAGTGTCCGGATTTCATTAATGCCCCCGATGATCCACACTCGAGTCAACTAGCCGTAGGGGAGCCTAGGGGGCGCCATTCATCCCAAGACCCTTGAGTTGGTCTGCCGACTCAACCAGCAATACACCTGTTCGCCCGGTAATCCTACGGTAATCGACCCGGTTAATCAGCTATCTCAGGGATACACCTGTACGGGGCAAGGGGAGAGGGAGAGAGGGGGGTCGGAGGAGTGGGGCACCGGGCACTCGCAAGGAGCATTACTGGGGGCACAGAGTCGTATTTCCTGCAGCTAAAATTGATGTAATCCCGGGGAGTTAGTGTCCGATTCACGGGCCACCTGTGTGGGCCATTGTAAGAGGGCTATTAAGAATGCATACAAGGCTATGCAAACATGGACTAAACCATAGCTTGTAAGTTTGTCACTCATGTCACAAAGACAATTATATTTACCGTATGATTTATTGACAGAATTATAGTCACCAGGCTGATACTGCCTCCCATTATCACCGGCAAAGGTGGTTGCCAAGTTAAATGATTGATATGATGGAAAATAACACGTATAACTTCAGCTTCAAAAGCGTAGGCCTATTTAATAACATACGTCAAGACTCTAGTATCTTTATGCTCAATAATTATTAGGATTTAATCAATTATGACTCATGGTTATCACTTTAATCATAATAGGCCAAGGTGGGCCTAATTTAAACGCACTTGCAATGAATTCTCCTTCATTAAAGGTAAAATCGTACTTTGGTTTTTATCAAAGAAATACAGATTCATGGGCAAAAATATCAAAGAAGATACAATAACAGTCATCTGTGAACATTTCAGTCCCATACGGTGCCCACTTTTTGAGAAAACAGTGGAAAAACATTTTCTGTTTTGGTTTCTTACCAAAGTATGATACTTCCTTTAAGTCATTGTCAATTTCAACATTATTTTGTAATTAAATTTAAAACGATGTAATTTTCTGTAGAAATCTGGGAGTGTTGTCATCGCTGACATAAGTAGGTCACAGGAAAAGTTGGTTTAAACATTAGCCGCCCCCCCCCCCCCACACTAAAAGTTGGTTGTTGTGCCCTAAATAAATAGTGTCAACTGAGGGCGCTGTTCATGACTGCATTATTTTTGTGCTGTGTTCACGTTGCACTTGTCTTACTGCTGATTGTGTAATTGATTAATCTATCAATTATTTCATATTCCTGTACAACTACAGGTTAATAAGTGTCGTGCTCGTCTGTACATTGTCTACGTTTAAGTTCAGAGGAGAATCATGGGAAAGAATAAACGAAAAGGTAAAACAGAATGTTGATCGTTGTTCAATGAACATTCGTCAATCGTGGCTCGTGCAATGTTTTTTTTTAATGTGTACCTAGCCCTGTGTACTGTGTTGTATTTGACTTAGTATTGTCAGTGTACCTGTTGTCGAGGTATCAAGTTTTCGAGGGTTGACCTCCTATACGTCATTGGTAGCGACTCGCAGGCCTGTATCACACAATCAGTTGATTTGTTTTATGTACGGTACGTGCTCCACACTGCAAGCCAAAACTAGGCTACATCATGTCAACAGTTTACTTCTGTATGTGACTTTTTGTCTTGCTTGGAATAAATGTTTACACCCTCGAAAACCGGTAAGAGGATATATTGCTGTGAAGAGTTGTGAACCCTGTAATTGTAAAGTACCGAGGTACTGTAGTGTGTGTCTGTTGCCACATGTTTCTCTCAAGTCTCATGTCATGATTGTTGGCTACTCGTTATTCATGTTGCAGGGCCACAGCTGAGCCATGCAGAGATGATGGTGTTGACTGTATCTGACATTGTTAATCAACTCATTGTGGCCCATGAACAAGGACAAGATGTCAACCTCAACAGGTAGGCCCTAGGCCAACATCAAATTAAGAGGAAAAGGATAGACATCTAGATTCTTAACATGCTTAATCTTATCTTTAAGTCGGGCACCCTCTACTACCAGACTACAAGTACAACAAGACAAAGGGCTTCGCATTGGAACAATTTCGCTACTGCCATTTTGTGTCCTAAATGAAATGAAGGCCTTAGGATACATGACGAAGCTTGACACTTTCTTCGGCTTCGTCATATGACCCAATCAGTCCCTTTGTTTCTTTTTATGGGCCTCAAATGACGCTAGCGAAATGAGCCCTAAGCCTGGTCTCAAGCCTGGTCTCAGGGCTGGAAAAAAGTCACAAAACCTGGCCCAAAACTTGAGTCCACTTTCAAGTTCAAATTCAGCCAAATCACTGACAATTTGATTACATTTTTATAAGTTCATTCTTCCTTTTCGTTCTTTCTTCATGTTCTTATCAGAATGAAGAGTTTAACATCACAGAAGTACGGTTTATCCTCACAACCCAGACTTGTGGACATTATCGCTGCTGTGCCTACCGCTCATAAAAAGGTGCATTTAGATTTTGAAACCTCTCTACCTCTAAGATTTTCTCAGTGACAATCTTACGTTTTTTTAAGCATTGCCATTTCTTTTTATGACTGGCTTTCAGAGATGTTCCATTTTCTGGACACATTTGAAATTGAAGTTGTTAACAATTATGTTGAATCAAGTAAGAACTAGACATAAAAATTGTGTTTTATTCAGTTTTCCAATAGAATATGCCAATATTACATTTAGAAATGTTTAATTAATTTTTTTTACAGGCACTTCTTCCTAAACTTCGGGCTAAACCAATTCGGACTGCAAGTGGTGTAAGTACACGTGTACTTTTTCAGATATATAGATGCTTACTGCATATTGGCATCTGAATTCAATGTTGCCCAACAAATTCCAATGCAGTCCAATGCAATACCACACAATCCAACGCATTTCAACACAATCTGAAACAAAACGCATTCCAACACAATCCAATGCATTCCAACACAATTCAGCACTATCCAACACTGTAATATTGAGGTTGACTACCTTCTTAATCTAACTGAAACGCCACTTTCTGTAACCATGCTCAAATACCAAATACAGTTTACTTGCTTTAAAAACTTCCATGAAAGTGCTAGCAGTCTATCCTCCATGCTTTCCTAATTTTATCCAAGTGCGAATGAAATAGAAGTGCGAAAGTACGAATGATTCTTACATGGTGTTTTCACAAACTGATCCACATACCAATAGCACTACGCACTTGTGCTAAAAATAGCACCGAACCTCAGACAAACATTGCAACGTGGCCATGTGGTGAGTGGACATAGGCCTATGTGTGCGTGTGCAAGCATTGTGTGACGTCATTAGTGCGGAACGCTATTGTCACCATGCAAAGCCTCAAATCTTTCTTTATCCAACCCTCTCTCCTCTATTTCCAATTCCCCAGATTGCTGTTGTAGCAGTGATGTGCAAACCACATAGATGTCCACATATCAACATGACGGGTAATATATGCGTCTACTGCCCCGGTGGACCAGACTCTGACTTTGAATATTCAACACAGTCATACACTGGCTATGAGGTGAATTCATTTGTTGATATCCACACAAAATCAAGCTGATCCACATGCTCATTTCTTTGTTCTTTTAAACTCAGTGTGCTTACTTTTAAATATAATAATGAATGTTTGTGTTACATTTCAATATCCACACATATTTAGTTGATCCACTACTGCATCAAGAGACCTTGATTGCATTGTGTGGTTGATCCACACATCAGTAATGTGGATTGATTTAGTTGAACTCTTTACTGAGTCCTTTTAAGGGAAAATGTAATATAAGGTTATGGTATCCACATAGTTTTAGTTGATCCACTTTGTGGATTAAATGTCGATTGCAACATTCAATTAATATGTTTGGTTTCAGATTGCCATTTAAGAATGACTTAGTTGATTTTTTGTTGATTTACATTTCTAGCCAACATCGATGCGAGCAATCAGAGCGAGGTATAACCCCTACCTTCAGACACGGCATAGGGTGGATCAGGTTAGTGCATTGATAAACACAAATCTTCAAGATTTCCTGTAAATAAAATGTAATTGCCCCGTGAAAACCACATTTGAGATCATTGACCCCATTGAAATGACCTAGGACAAGAGCCTCAAATGGTCCACATTGTTTGGGCTAATATCTGCCAAGGAAAAGATAATTTCTCTTGTCTCAGAATTCCTTCACCATCATTTAATATCCACAATTTCAGCGGATAAAGTCATCAGCTGAAATACATCCTGTTTAAAGGTATCTTCAAAGACATCTAGTACTGGTGACAAAGCTTATTCCACTGCTGGTCCTATTGAATGGAACATAAATTTCCTTACATATCAGGGACGCTTCATCTATCTCAGTTTTCAAGAAACTTCTCAAAACGTTCCTCTTTTCACCGTCTCCGTAGCCCTGTGCAGCTGCTCTCTGTTTCTTTACTTGTTTACTTTCCTTGTACAGTGCTTCGATCTTGCTAAATGCGCTATAAATGCCCTTTATTATTATTTATTTGTTTTTGGTTTTTATTTAGCTGAAGCAACTTGGACACAGCGTAGACAAGGTGGAGTTTATTGTCATGGGCGGAACGTTCATGGCGCTGTCTGAAGAGTATCGGGATTATTTCATCCGTAACCTTCATGATGCTTTGTCGGGTCACACTAGTGACTCTGTACTAGAAGCTGTCAAGTGAGTTTCCACTACTCTTCCCTTTTCTGATATTTCTTTCTTGCTTGATGCTTCATTGGTACGTTCTCTGTAGGTTTGAAAGCAAGGGAATAAAATATGACATGGTTTATAAATGGCCACTTCAAGGCAAGGGCCGATGTACTGAGGAAAGTGTGGAGAAACCTGTCCCTCACACTGAAACAAGACTGATGGTCTATTTAGAGTACAAACAGTCGGTGAATCAAAAGACATACAAATCCAATATCAAATAAATGAGGACAAGGATTGCTATAAAAAGAAATCTGAACAAAAGTAGTATCTAGTCCACAGGAAGACAGCAGATCTAGATGCTCATTGATGCAAACTCCAACCTCAGTTAGCCATACAATTCACCGATCCAGTAGACCACGCCCACCATAGCAACGTCCAAGCAACAATGCACACATGCACACAATGTGTCACGATTGCCCACACACGATGTATTGTCAATACCTGTCAATGTACTGTACGAATAACTGACCCATCTTGGCCAATGATGGCACCCTGTTAATCTCCACAGGTACTCAGAAAGAAGCCTGACTAAATGCATTGGAATCACTATCGAAACCAGACCCGACTACTGCCTAAAAAAACACATCAGGTAGGTAACTCATCACCGATGATGCTCCCAGACGTTTTCTGCCGTCACAAATTGTCTACGCTCTTCCGTTCCTTCGCTCTCAGAGTTACAGATGTCGTTGCTAATGAATTGAAGATTGAGACTTTAGGCTATGCATGGTGGTAGTCCTAAGGCCTTTACCAAATGAGGCTTGAGGCTAGACTTAGGATTTGTCTTGCTCCCACCATTTTGTGTCCTAAATGAAATGATGGGCTTGAGATACATGGCGAAGCTGGAGCCTTTCTTCGGCTTCATCATTTGGCCCAGTCCCTTCGTTAACATATTGTGGGCCTCAGATGGTTGTAGCGATACAAGTCCCAAGCCTAGACTCAAGCCTCGTTTCGTAAATGCCCCTAGATAGGATGAGGTTTGTGGTAACACCATGTACTCTTTTGGGAGTGTGTAGTTCTGTGAAGGACCGGAGGTTTCTCTCGACGTTTCGAACAGCAAGCTCTGTTCGTACTCAAAAGGTGAAAATGATTGGAAGTGAAGTGAAGTGAAGTGTCTGATTTTTTGCTAATGGTTTTTGGAATTTGTCTTTCTGAAACAGTGACATGTTGAATTACGGCTGTACCAGGCTGGAGATCGGAGTTCAGAGTGTCTATGAAGATGTGGCAAGGGACACAAATCGGTAAGAGCATACACGTCTTCAAGGATTTTTGAAGGTTCAATGTTTTAGTGATAACCTGCGGTAGAGTATAGAAGAGATTTTGAGAAGCAGTTGATTATGGATAAGTTGTACAGAAGTGAAGAAATTTCAACAAAGAGATTGGAAAACTCCAGAATGAACGCCAGATCACAAAGAAGCTCAGGAACAGGAGTTACGTCTTTGTGATAAACTGTAGCAGAGTTGAATAGAAAAGAGAAAAGAGTCATTTAGACATGAAGAAATTTTCAAAAGATATTGGGAATCTCCAGAATGAACACCAGCTGACAAAGAAGTTCAGAAACAGGAGTCTGTTGGACTAAACATGTCTTGATAAACTGTGGCAGAGTCAAGTACAAAAGAGAAAAGCATTTTAGTAATTTAGACATTTTAGACATTACACAAATTTCTACAAGACTTTGGAATATCTCCAGAATGAACATCAGATAACTTTTTCAGCCGCCGTCAATACTGACAATTGGCTACCATCTGGATGTATCTCCTTATCTCCTTCATATTTTCTTCTTGACAGTGGTCACACCGTGCAAGCTGTCTGTGAGTCGTTCAATTGGTGTAAGGATGCCGGCTTCAAGGTTGTTACTCATATGATGCCTGATCTACCCAATGTCGACATGGAAAGAGACATCGAACAGTTTATCGTAAGTCAAATGTGTCTCGTATTCCAAGCATTTCTCTGTTTTTAAGTATGCTGTCATGACTCAAAATCTAAACTTTTTTCGTTTTGTCCTTCTCAGGAATACTTTGAGAATCCGGCGTTCCGGTCGGATGGCTTGAAGCTGTACCCTACACTGGTGATTCGGGGCACCGGTTTGTACGAGCTGTGGAAGACGGGCCGATACAAGAGCTACCCACCAGGCATGCTTATTGACCTTGTTGCTAGGATACTGGCCCTGGTGCCCCCATGGACAAGGGTGTACAGAGTTCAAAGGTCAGTTGGTGATCTGGTTGCTACACATTGTTTAATTGGACATTAAAAGCTAATTTTGAGTAGAAATAAGATCATATTTTAATTTTGATTCTTGAAATCATCATTAAATATTAGAATCCACAGGGGAAACTGAATTAAAATTTTAGTCACTGAAAAGTGAACAAAGAAAAGTTTAGTGGAGCGGGATTCAAACCAGCGACCTCTGCAATAACTGCGTACCGCCGGCACTCTACAAACTGACCTATCCATCCCTATGTTTGAGGTGTCCCTAATAGTCAATTACCGTAACTTTGTTCATTTGGCAGTCAGGACCAATGAAACCACTCACATACTGCTAAATCCCAAGGATCATTGAAGATATTTGTAACATTAGCAATGCTGCTACCTGAGAAACGGTACAAGGGGGATCACTCAAAGAGGATGCAGCTTTTTGATCAACATAATCATCAAATAACCACAAGGGAAACTGAGCCAGCTGAGCTCCACCACACCAGCATTGGGATGGAGCTTATTAACGGCCTTATCATCCACCCTGGGTACTGGTAGTTCTTCTGAGCTAGCAAAATTCCCAGCAAACTTCAGCACGAAATAATAATAGTAACATTTTGTTATTGCCTGCAGAGATATCCCTATGCCATTGGTAAGCTCGGGAGTTGAACATGGCAACCTACGTGAGCTAGCCCTGGCTCGTATGAAGGATCTCGGTACGCAGTGCCGGGATGTAAGAACCAGGGAAGTCGGTATTCAGGAGATTCATCATAAAGTCAAACCATACGAGGTAAATCAACAAATTAACTACAATTTTTAGATTGCCAATTTCACTCCAACAGAAATTTAGACCTGTTAATAGGAGGTATTCAACAAAGGTCAACAAAATTGTGGCAAGAATTTGTCACTTATAATAAAATAATACTTGGGAGTTAGGAGGGCCAGACGTCTTGATCCTAGCAGGATCTTTCTCAAAGGCTGAATGACAAGGGAACAAGAACCTGCAACAGACATCAAGAAAGTAATCATCTGCAGCAAACTGCTCATCAGCCAAATCAGCCAAAATGATGACCTGAATTATGTAGAATGCTTAGAGTTTTAAAGGAAGACCGGACATTACAATCCTAGCAGGATCTTTATCAACAAATATTGACTGCTCCATGTTGCCCATTGCTACAGAATTAAGTCGGTATAAGTTTTATATTCCCTATTCCTTGAGTGATGTAGCCTTGTTCACTGCATATGTTCATTACAAATGGACTGTACCATAATACATTCTGGGTCTTTTTTTGTCCACAGGTGGAGCTGATTCGGAGGGACTATTTTGCCAATGGTGGATGGGAGACGTTTTTGTCTTACGAGGACCCGGATCAGGACATTCTGATTGGTCTGCTCAGACTCCGCAAATGCTCCGACCAGACCTTCAGACCGGAGACAAAAGGGGGCGTGTCAATCGTACGAGAACTTCATGTGTATCCTTAAACAATGTGAGGGGTTCAAATATTAACCTGTTAACGATAAACAACCTGTTATTTCAGTTATTATTCCATAGTTCTCCCCAAAATGTGCGGCATTGTTGATTAATTTATTTCCTTTCGTTTTTAATTACTACTTTGTTTATTAATTCTTTTCCTTGTTGTTCTTTCCTTTCAAAAGAATTAATTAAGTTTTCTTAAAGATAGTATCATACTTTGGTAAGAAACCAAAATAGAAATGTTCACAGATTTACGTATAACTTGCAGGGTATGAAGGTGGTGGTGGTAGAAACATACTGTTAAAATGTGTTCGCCTGAAATGGTGTATTTATCCAGAAATTAGTAAAACAACGACCGAAAATCTTTTAAAAGATCAAAATAAAAGAGAAAAGACTTCAGAAATACTGTTGCCGTTTTTCACTGTTTTCACAAAAAAGTGGGAACCGTATGGTGCTGAAATTTTTACAGATGACTGTTACTGTATCTGTCTTGATATTTTTGCCCATGAATCTGTATTTTTTTTGATAAAAACCAAAGTATGATATTACCTTAAAATCAATTTTTCGAACCAAATGTTGACCTTGACTGGTTAATACTGACAGTTATGGCAGTGTGGTTCCTGTAAGCTCCAGAGATCCAAGTAAATTTCAACATCAGGTAAGGCCTAGTTGATAACTGTTATCCTTGGTAAAGGTATTTCATTAATAAAACATGCAGGTTATGACTGATAGGGACCTATATAGTCTTCCTCCAGTTCTGAACATTTTAGTCAGGAAAATGGTTTAATCTTGATGTGGTGACTCAGTGTAATACATGTACTTCCGTGTCCAAATGATTCTTAGTCATTGAAAAGTGAACAAAGACCAATTTGACTTGAGCGGGATTCGAACCCGTGGTCTCTGGAATACCGTTCCAGCACTCTACCAAATGAGCTATCCAGCCCTATGTTTGCAGTGTCCCTTATAGTCAATTATCTTTGTTTGTTTGTGATAGTCCTGTAGCTGCCGATGGGTTTTCCACTGAATGATGAAAAAGTTTGACAACCAGCTAAAGCAGACAACACAAATCGACCATGATTTTATTGTATTTTATTTCTGGCAGGGATTTGGAACATTGTTAATGGATGAAGCAGAGAGAATTGCCCTGGAGGAACACGGAGCTTGTAAGATGGCCGTCATCTCAGGTAGGTGAAATTCAATTCTCTTAAAGGAAAAGTCGCTTAGTGCAACCATCAAGAACTCCCTGTGAGACTTTGAATTTCCAACTGAGATGCCTCTAACAGCGAAGGTGCCATATCCTAGGCTGACATATTTCTAAGCAGACTTCCATTTTTTTACCAACTTTAAAAGTAGTATCATACTTTGGCATCATACCAAAACAGAAATCTTCACAGATTTACCTATAACTTACAGGGTATAAAGCTGATGGTAGAAACATTCCGTTAAAAATGTTTAATTTATCAAGAAAAGAGTATAACCAGTGACCAAAATTATTTTTGATCTTTTAAGGATACAAAATAAAACAGAAAAGACTTAAGAAATACTGGTGGTGTTTTTCACTGTTTTCTCACAAAGTGGGCACCGTATGGGACAGAAATGTTCACACAACTGTTATTGTATCTTCCTTGATATTTTTGCCCATGAATCTGTATTTCTTTGACAAAACCAAAGCATGATATTATCTTAAACCCTACCCTCTGCACTTACTACAAAAGACAAGAGCTGCTTACCACAGAGTCTCCAAAGGGGGGGCTGGATCACAAACCACTCATCAGTACAAGGATCACTACACTCTGAAGTATTTATGTGGTATTCAGGATACCACACTTACAGTGACCACAAGAAGAAACAAAACTGTAAAATGTGGTTGCACGTGGGCTTTGGTTAATATTTATTAACCCAAGACACAAAAAGTGAAACGCATGTGTGTGTAAAAATGTAAGGACAGAGACAAATGTTAGTCATTATTAGAATGACGAAGAATCTTCAATTGTTTTGATATTCATTCCCTCTCTCTGTAGGTGTGGGAACCAGGAATTACTACCGTAAGCTCGGCTATGAACTGGATGGTCCATACATGTCAAAGATGCTAATATGAATCCACCAACTCATAATAGACTGTCATCATTGGAATTCACGGCACCCATGTTGGAGGACATACATTGACACGGGAGGGAGCTGTTTGTTGCCATGGCTACACATAGCAACACTTCATCGCTACATGTCATTGATTTGGTATCCAAGGCCTGGCCAATAGCCATAGGCTGTTCCTGTATAGGATGCCTGTATTGGGCTTCCATTGGTTCCATTCTACAACCCTTCCCATTTCACTTCAATTAGCAAACAACCAAAGTCGTACAGTTGTTCCTCTGGTTGTTGCATTCCACTCTTATGCTCCTATTAGAAAACGACCGTTGATGAAGCTATGTTTCTTAGTTTTGCCAATTTGGACTTCATTATCTTGGTACTTAGTTACGTTATGCCACTGTGAGCTTAAAGTTCAGTAATTTGTTGAAAAAGAAATCTAATTTTGGTTCAAATCTAGAGAAGCTTAAGACAATTACTGGCCTTGAAAAGCTCGACTAAAACTGTACTAAAATAACCAAGATATCAACCAGAATAAAATCAAAGAGTGAGCAAGAAATGCTTGTCTCATCATATATTTGCCCCGATGGCATCGCATGACACTGAAGGGGTACAGACTCTTCCACCGAGAAATATCCAAGTCATCTTTATGGACAAGTTATTAACGTATAGGCCCTGTAAAACACTCAATAATTAAAAACTGGTTGAAAAGATGACATAGCATCAGATCATAGCAAAGAGTATCAGTGCCAAAAATTGGCTGGGAGCGGCTGAAAGCTATGCTGTCCTTGGCAGAACTTGGCGTACACAGCCTGGTTCTGGAATTCAAACAGCAAATTAAACACGAAGGAAGACAATTCCTTTCCACATTTGTTTAAGAAACGCACAAACAGAAAGAACACATTTACACTCAAAGCTTTGTATTATAGATAAAATCATTTATTGATTGAGGTATGTTTTTACATATCTGTATAAATCTATCCAAAGGCGGTAAAATTATGTTTAAAGTATTATTCCAATACTTATAAATAAATTAATTTTAAAATACGTTTGGAAAGGAAAGATTGAAGTTTGTGTTTTATTTTGATTCCGAGTTCAACCTGCACCATCAGAATGTTTAGAAATAACATCCATCATATACGTTCAGTCAATGGTTTTGGTAAGAATGCAGTACCTCCATTTTGATGTCTACTGGGAGTACTTTAAATCCTGACAAAATTCAGAACCTTTTTATATTCTTAATTCATGTTTTATTTCCGTCACATTTGAAATACAGACCATGATGGAAGAAGTGGGGATAACACCTTAGCATTTCACTTTCCCAATCTCAAGAACCTTGAACAACATTTTCATCTTCACGTAATCCAATCAACATGTACACACTGCAAATTAATTCTCCATCTTTTCATTACCATTTCATTATGAAGAAACAAAGAAAACGAGGGGTTATTGCATCCGAAAACAAAGTCTTGTTTGTTTGTTTTTCATTTAAGTCTGTCAATGGCTCAAATAAACTGATCCCGAATATCAAACTGACCAAAGTCAAGCAAGGAAAAGGACCTCTATCCCAAAGAGTCAGTATAGGCCAATCTGACGACACAATATACTGTCCGCCATTACTGCAGTGTCCCTGCCTGCCCTTTGTCCGGCAACAAAATAATTTAGGCTCTGCCGCACTCTATAATTGCAGGGTGTATGTCCTATGATTAGGGGAAGTACACCCTGTAGTATAGAGTGCGGCGGACTTAAATTATTTTGTTGCCAAACAAAAGGCGGGCGGGGAGTACTGAGACACTGCAGTAATGACGGGTGTTTCCTACCTCCATGGTCGCGCAGTCCGATCAGTGTATAATATTATCATGTCTATAAACACAGTTTAGCACACTAATATTCAAATGCACCTCATCAGTTATACTGACCAAGGAAATGTTATTGAGAAATAAAAATGCTAATTCTCCTGCAACGCAAAAGCCACATTATACATCACCTACATTGTAGTCAGTATCCAGTGCAAAGCAAAATGTTCCCGTGCAATACAAAATTATCTGTACTGGTGTCTGTGAAACTTTATATCTTAGACCAGTTAAAAAAACTAGGCAAAAATGACCTCTGCCGTTCACTTTATGGAGTGTAACTCGGACCAGATGAGAGGAAAGATCACCAGGCATGCCTTGCCGAAGATCTTGATGCTTTCCAGGATGGCCAGGGGCTTGGTCAGCCACGACTGAGACTTGAAGGCGAAGTAGACGGCGTAAAGAGCCACGGCGAAGAAATGACCGATGAGGACGATCGGTTTGGGCTGTAAACTGGGAAAGCAAAAGCACAAGTTCTTTTCAAGAAGAGGTCATGGATTTAGACAGCATTTAGTTCAGCATTTAGACAGAACAGCATTATATCTTTACTTTTAAATCATCATATAGTTTTATGATTATTAACTACTGTTTCCAGAAGTACCTGCACAGTGTAACAAACAAAATGGTTATCCATTATGTGTCGGAAACTCACAAATTTATACAAACCACTGATGGATATAGGATACCATCTTAGCATGCTTAAAGGCAAAATGATGCTCGAAGCTATGGAAACCACACACGTACAGGTAAGCGTGACGCGCAGAATGGACTACCGACTTTAAACCTCTCGCTGCATAACATGCATGAGGGCCTCCTACTCGTGATTTGCGGAAACTCTACAATACTGACGTCCACACACCAAACCTTATCCACCATGCATCCCGAGTATCATATCTCTTGCAAAGTCTTGGGATGTCTACAGCTAGCTGTCTTCAGTTTTCAAAACCAGATACACACCCAGATGAGGCTTCATAGTTCATACACCATAAAATTTCTCTTTTATTCTGTATTTACCGTGCAGAATTCCAAATCGAACCCAATCCTACAGATAGCTGCAACCTGTGAAATCCATCTCATAAGGACATGGTAATTTGACCATGGTTAAGCAGCTTTTATTAGAGAAACTGAAACGTGTCTATGAAATGAAACTTACACAGAGAGCAGACCGACTGGACCGGATACAGCTTGACCGCCCAGCTTGAAATAATGGAAGCACGCCCTCCTCAACTGCATCAAATGATCTAGCCACGAAAAAAACCAAACGCATTATTTATAACATTTCTTCCATCAAGATCAAGTCACTTCTTTTCAACATTCATAGGCAGTTTACCTATGGAAACCAACTCATGGGAAGCGCAGACGTGGTCGGCCTTAAACTACATGGAGAGATGTCATTCAGAGAGATCTCTCACTCCTAGACACTGGGTGATCAGTTGAAAATGCAGAAGTGGCAGCTCAAGACCGTCCATTTGGAAGTTTTTCTTAAGTCAGGCAGCAAGTGGAGCTTTCCGGGGAGTTAGTTAGTAAGTTAGGTGGTCAACATTGGAATCTAATGATACTCACGGTCGGTGGCTGCAAACAGCTCATACAGAGCTTGAGCGAGAACGTTGACGACAAAGGAATGGGAGTTTTTCCTCAACCAGTGGAAGGAATGCATGCACTGAATGATACTCTCATGATCATCTGCAGATAAAAAAGTTGGTATCGAACAGTGAGAAGAAAATCCCATGGATGTAGTCATCGGCTATCCAACCAGACTAATGATTTTACTGATATCGTTTACTATCTAACCAGGGCAGCCAATAAAACGAATTGATCTCCTTGCTGTGGGATCTCATTTCAAGTACAAAAATTGAAAATTTATGATAAATATATAAATATCTTTCTCAGGATGCAGTATCTGCTAATGATGCAAGTATCTTAAATGATACTTGGGATATTTAGTGGTATGTGAGTGGTTTCATGGCTTGTGACTGCCAAACGAACAAAGATCATTGACTATTAGGGACAATGCCATCATACATGTAGGGCTGGATAGCTCAGTTGGTAGAGCACCGGTACGGTATTCAGGGGGTCACTGGTAAAGTTTTTCTTTGTTCACATTTCAATGACTTAAGTTACCATGACAGACAGTTGCAATTGATAGTTGACTGATCTTGAAACATTAACGTCAGAACATCATGGATGAGATTAGACTTACCCAAGTCCGGCACATCTTTAAGCAGTCCCCTCCATATCCTGACATCATTCAGAGCCACACTCATCCCACCACCTGTCAATGGATGTCTCATGTTCATAGCATCACCTAGGAGTAACACCCCTGGTTTCTCAATGGGTGCTGGAGGCAGGAAGCTACTGGGCATGCTCCGTATGCGGTCGTTTTGGAGGGAGTCAAGGAATGGTTCTTGAAGATGGTCTGCAGAACGGAAGAAAATTCAGGGAACACAACAAATAAATCCATCAACAAAACTGTAAAACCATAATAGAAAACCTAAAGTATATTTGTGGTTATTAAATTCAAATTGCATGAAACTACCTGGGCCCAATTTCATGGAATCCGTTACCATTAGCAAAAGTTCTGCGCTTAAGGTAGCAGATTTTTGTTGCTTATAGTTAGCGTATTTCACAGGAGAGTTTTTTTTTTGTAATGGTAAGCAAGGAATTTCCGCAGAATGCATATGATAGCGTGTTAGCAGAAAAAAATCACTGTTACTCTAGAAATTCTTTGCTAACCGAAAGTCTCGCTTATGGATTCCATGAAATAGACTTCACGCGTAGCAGTGCCCAAAAGCACAAAAATAGGCCGTAACGGATTCCTTGAAATTGGGCCCTGAAATGTCACCGTTGATGAGTTACCTGGTAACTGTGGCTGGATCTTCTCAGTCATGTACCCCTTCATGTCTCTGGGCATATCCCCACGAACATCCACCAGGACCCTGGTATCCTCCTCCCCGATACGGTAGATCAGGACCGGGGAGGGATCAGCCAGGACCAGCTCGGCGTGGTTGTCCCTCATCTGAGGACAGTTCTTCATAATGGTCCCGACAAAGTGAGAGGTGGTCCGGACGGTCGTGGTGACCAGGCTTTTGCGGAATTTGGAGAAGCAGCCGTCGGCGACAATGGTGAGAGGCGCAAAGATATCCTATGGGTATCAGTCCAAGATACAGAATTTTAATTAAGACTTTGAAAACTAAATAAGACTTGAAGCTATGCATGGTGGATCAGGTGGAAGTACTAAAATAAATGAAGGTAGGTTTGTGGTGACACCATGTTATCTCTTCTGTGAGAGTGTGTGGTTCTGAGAAGAACCGTTGGTATTATCTTGACGTTCCGAACACTGTGCTCTGTTCATCCTTAGGAGAGTGACTGGTTGCCTGACTTCGATGATGCTGAATATAAGATCCTAGGATGCACTGGACTAGAATGGCTGGAGTACGTGGAATCCTACTGGATGAATGGTTACTCGGTGCGAGCATTGGAGCGTGACAGTAGGTAACTAGGAATGGGGGGGGGGGGGGGGTGAGGAGCTAGAAGCCGTGGGTATAGGATGACTCTAGAGCTACTCTGAAAACTGTAGCAGCAACTCTGACAAATTATGCAGACAAATAGGCCTATTCAATCTACGATCATTATCTTGGTATGAAGACTATATAGACGACTAGTAGTTTGAAACTGACCTTTTCATCTTGTGATCCTTTTTCCTTGTACGTTACCCCGGTGATGCAACTGTCCTCTTCAAGTATCTTAGTAACGGTTCCTTCTATATATGTCACACTAAAAAAAAAAAAAAAGGAATATACTGCTAATTTTGACAGAAAAAGCAGGAAGAATGACATACATGTAAAATATTTTAAGGTTACGAAGCTTGGAAAGGATAATTGCAAGCCTGGAAATAAACGGAGGCCACGGAGGCCATGGCCTTCGTGCCCCCTTCAAATATTTCCATAGACATTATGATTTTCACATGGAAGTGCCCTTTACAATGGAAAATTGGCCTTGCCCTCACCAAACCTTATTTCCAGCCCTGTAAATTGATGGTACATGTACCTTGATTCATTCATTGCAGCTTTTCTCAGACCCATGACAAATCTTCCGTGATGGAAAGCCCGTCCAGTCTGAACCTGTTCCATATCATCTTTAGGATAGGAGAGATCCACCTTAGACTGAGTGTCTAGGTCGTGGATGATGTACCCTTCAACGCAGCGAGCATCGATGCCTTCCGCACATTCTGTGAATATCATACCAAAAATACTCAGAGAATTACTCAAGGAATAGACGAGAACATTTCTGCAAGAGAAAAGTGACTGGTGAGAATTGATTACCCTATTAAGAGAAGGTAGGTTTGCGGTGACACCATGTAATCTCTTCTGTGAGAGTGTGTGGTTCTGAGAAGAACCTGTGGTAGTATCTCGACGTTCGACGTTCCGTACAGTGTGCTCTGTTTGTCCTCGGGATAGTGACTGCTGACTGTGACAGTGACTGTCAATCTCCTGAGGACGAACAGAGCACACTGTTCAGAACATCAAGGTAATAGTCTACACACTCTCACAGAAGAGATTACATGGTGTCACCCTCACTGCGAACCTACCTTCTTTTAGTACTTCCACCATGCATAGCTTCAAGTCTTACTTACCCTCTAAGCCTAGAGCTTTTAAACAATGGAAGCCGCCAGGTTGCAGCAGTTCACCAACGATACGATCAGGCTCCTTCAAGTCTCGTTCAATGACCGTCACCCTCCGGCCATCTCTTCCTAAGACTGCAGCCATTGCTGAGCCCAGGATCCCTGACCCAACAATGATGACCTCAGGGTCTGAGGGACTCCTGGCTTTGCGATTCCGTTTGGTTGGGTTTTGTGTGGAGATTGGTCTGGAAACCTACAGGAAGATACAAAAAAGGTAACATCTGTGAACAGGATCGCATCTTCAATTTACAATCTTTTACCAGGGTGTTTACCTTTACTAACCATTTACAACCAAAAGATCCCCAATACATACATCTATCCATGGGAGGAGACATATAGGGCCTACATGTATTACACAGTCCGATGACATGTGTCTGACAATC
This sequence comes from Astropecten irregularis, assembly GCA_963971285.1. Classification (NCBI taxonomy): domain Eukaryota; kingdom Metazoa; phylum Echinodermata; class Asteroidea; order Paxillosida; family Astropectinidae; genus Astropecten; species Astropecten irregularis. The sequence continues at coordinate 2,189,857 of OZ020258.1, read as the reverse complement.
ACACAAAATATTGCTAATGTATGTACATTATTCAAATGACAGTGCAGTGAGATATTCATGACCCTTGTACAAGTACGGTACACAATCCTGTTTAATACATTAATTATGTGACAAAATGAAAGCATAGGGCATTTATGAAATGGAGGCCCAGGCTCCTGCTTCGTCTCCATTTCATGAATCCATTCTACAAAAACGGGTACCAAAAAAGAGGCTTATGGCGGCGGTTGAGAAGTAGATTCTCTGGTTTGAAAGGGAAAACAGCAGTTTCAGCTTCAATGAAAACCACCTTGTATTTTCAGCATATGGATGTCAGAGCTGGAGGCTGAGCCTAGCCCGAGCCCCCGTTTCGTAAACGGCCATAGTTTGGCCCTATGATGAACTGATGACAGTGCCCCCTATGTCATCCCTCATTAAAACAGATAAATTACAATTTGTGCTCAGTGTCCTCTTATTATGCAGACCTGTTCATGTTTCCACTATTAATATCATTATTTATAATAAGGCAAAAAAAAAAAATTTGTGTTGCCCTCAAGTGGAAAAATAAAAATTTTGGGTAGGTCGGTCGATTTTTTTTTTTCGGGGGGGGCAGACTTTCAACATTTAAGAATAAATACAGGATGTATGGTCACCAGGGCTTATAAATCAACGGTCTTGGGTCGTTTTGAGACGACATGCTTTTTTACTGCTTAATCTTACATTTTCTGTCAAAAATTGTGAGTTTTTATACTTTAGGACTCAGAGAAAAAAAAAAAATATCCTGACCCAAAGTTTTGACATTTTACGGTCGGTTCCTGAGGGCAACACAACAATTTTTTTTTTTTTAGGCCTAATGCCAGAAATAAACATCAAATTAATAAAAATTCATATTTGTACAAAATTCTTTTTATAAAGTGATAGGCCTACTAATAGGAACTGATGAGTTCAAATTTTAAAAAAAGGTTACACAGTACATAAATAAATTTGGAGTCTTTATGAAAAGTACTTCACTGACTGAAAATTTACATTAAATTGTGGCCCAACCCATAAACCAGCCTTCCACAATCCACACACTGCAAGTGAGAGATTTTTATTCTATTTGTTTGGCTTGAAATAAACGTGTGTGCATATTCTATAAAAGGAAAATGTACACATAGCCGAAAGAAGAAATACAAACACTTGTAGACAAAAGAAGACAATAGGGTACAAGTATATTTAGTATCTGTTTGGGCAAAGTCAATAATATCCCTGATATTGAAATTTTGTAATCTTTGTGCTGAGAGATAAGATTAAAACGGGACTTTGAAAAATGTTCTGCTCCAGAAATGATAAAAATGATATGTAGCGAACTATAAATACACAATTGACTATTAAAGGTGATATCTCTTGTCAAACTATCTTGAAGTATTTCACAATGTAGGATCTGAATACGTATGAATATTTACATGATAGTTTCAACAATATGGACATGAATGGAACAGAATAAAAAAGAAAGAAATTATGTAATATTACAGCTGTATGTTGCTTACTGTGAAAAGAAACAACAATTTTGTCACACAATTACACAATGACAGATTGTAGCCCTTAAGTCACATGTTCTGCGTATATACCCTACCAGCATTTTTAACAAAGTTGTATTTTATAACTGTGCAGTATATGTACCACTTTTCACTTGTATTTTGTAATAATTGTGTAAATACACCACAAACGTCTTCATAGTGTTACAAAACCAAACTTTCCACATTACCTAACACAATAACACAATACCTAACACAATAACTACAATAGCTACTTTTCTTCAAGGTGTTTTTCATTAGAATATGAACATAATGAATCAAGTTGGCACATAAATTATGATTTTATTGTAAAATGTGTTTAAAAACTGACAGAGGTTTCAAAGCTGGAATAAGCAACACATATTAACAAATATGTTCATTTATATTACTTATCTTATAATTGATTTTATGCAAATGTCTGAATCATATGAATTGTTTATAATGCCAACTAATTCAGTCAAATGACTTACCAGAAGGTAATACACCATGACTAATCATTTGAACAATTTATTCGGCCTAAATCTCACCTTTGATGAGGGTGCGAAAAGAAAGTAATATGCAGCAACCACGACAATCACCAGCAGTGCAAAAACTGGTAAACTAACTGGAAGCACTTCAAGGATGATGCTAGTGAATGCCATCTTAATCAACTTGTCCTTCCTGATTGATGTCAGTCAGAGACTCAGAGTAGAGCTAGAGACCTGAAACAAAAATTAAAGACATACAAATAAATATCAGCTAAACTCATCAGAGTTCAGAAAAATTCCTCAGGAATGGGAGACTTTTGAGACATTGGCGGCAGCAAGACCATGCCTATCCTGCGCAATTGTGGGCATGCTCGCGTTGTTGGACGAGTGCGTGTGCATGCGTTATCAACTTGAAGACCCGGCTCCAAAGTCTTCCATTGTAATTACACAGAAGCAAATTACTTGTCACAAAGAAAGTTTTCTGGGGAAGACAAAGGAATGTCTTAAAGTCTCAATGGGTGCCGTATGATCATCAACTTTGACATCTTCATCTTGCATATAATTATGTTCCCCTCAGGGTACTCCATAATCCAGGATATACATGTATCTTATCCAGTCTTTCAATTCCAGCCATATTTAGACTTCTTCATTAGCACATTCCAAACAGAAACTGCAAGCCAACTCAAGTTGACATGTTTCAGAATTGTTCACTGCAAAGGCAAAAAGATACGTCTATAGTGATAGTACAATGTATTTCAAGGGGGTGTTGTTCGAATCCTATGCTAGTCCAATTATATTTGCTTACCCCAAAAGTCTTGAAATTCCTCAGACAAAATGGGATAAATATCAAGAGAAGAAATCAATGACATTCCATCCAGGAGAAATCTTTGACACTACTGTACATGTATAAGTCCAACAGGTAGATCACGGACTGTCATAATATGCCAACGCCTCGGGAGCAAATCAGCAAACTTGTGTAACTATCGAATCCAGTCCCTGTTTTAAAGCAGTTTCTAGAGACCCACTGATGAATGATTAACTCAGTGTGTGGATCAAAATAAAAACGTGGCCCGAGATATTATCGGTTGTGCAAAGGCTATAAAAATCACTGGAGCTTGAATCTCTGACATTTGGATTCAACACTTGCCAGTGGTAGAGAGTAGAGAAGGCGTTGGATAAGCTAAAAATATGCTGGTATTTTCTGTACCCAACTCTTCCTGTTTAAAAATGCTGGTACTGGGCCTACATTATGAAACCAAACATTCCATGGCACATGCCAACATCCAGTAAAACTGGAGCCCTAGGCCTACATGTACATTATTCCAGACTAACCATTTTAGCATGAATCTCCGGTTTATATAATTACTCCAGCTCATTCCAAAATGATTAGTGGAGAGTATACATAGTACTGGATCCAGTAAGTGGATCTCGACTTTGGAAAATTGTCAACAGAAATCATGTTGACCCCATGCATGAAACTGAAAAATGTCAGTTACTATTCATCTAAGGGCCTGTTTGTTTAACGCACAAGATCACAAATTATGCGGATCTTGATCCCATTTTAGCGTACCCTGCATGTAGGACGTGGATATCTGCAAATCTGGGATCCTGTGCGTTTAACAAGCAGGGCCCAATTTCATGGAATCCGTTACCGGAATAGCAAAAATTCTTCGCTTACGGTAGCAGATTTTTTTGGGGTTACGATTAGCGTATTTCACGGAAGAGTTCCCTTTTTGGTAATGGTAAGCAAGGACTTTGTGCAGAATGCATACGACAGCCCGTTAGCAGTAAATGATCAGGGTTACCCTAGAACAGTAGAAATTCTTTGCTAACCGAGTCTTGCTTACGCGTAGCAGTGCCCATTAGCACAAAAATAGGCCGTAACGGATTCCATGAAATTGGACCCTGGTCTGTTCATCAACTAACGTTAGGCCTAGTCTGTTCATCATTATTATCATAAAAAAAAAAAACAGGCCCTGGCCCTTGGGAAAAAATTCAACCAAGGAATCCTTTCCCCCGCTGCTCAGATCAAAACGTCAGGCCTTCCTCATACTCCATGTTTTTGTTGGAATGTTAGAATTTAGGAAATGAATTTCTTTTGTAAACCTAGCTCTATGGGGGTGCCAGTCAACTCGGTCCGTAACCAAATCGGTCCGAGTCAACTCGGTCCGTGACCAACTCGGTCCGAGACCAACTCGGTCCGAAGCAAACTCGGTCCGTGACCAACTCGGTCCGTGGCCAACTCGGTCCGAGTCAACTCGGTCCGTGACCAACTCGGTCCGAGACCAACTCGGTCCGAAGCAAACTCGGTCCGTGACCAACTCGGTCCGTGGCCAACTCGGTCCGAGGCCAACTCGGTCCGTGACTAACTCGGTCCGTAACCAACTCGGTCCGTGACCAACTCGGTCCCTATGGGAAAACGTACACAAACAAGAATCCAGTTTGCAGCAGCAGTGTACAACATGTAGGCTACATTTGCATTAATGTTTTTTAATGTCATCATAACATAAGATATATGTTTTGCTTGTGGCTGAAACCGTGAAGAAATAAATTATGTCTTATTATGTTGATAGCATAATTATTTGATAAAATGGCACAATACAATTTTAATTAAAATATCAATTAAATTATACACAAAGTCAAATGCCTTATGAAAACGTGTTCTTTATGTTTAAAATTAATAAATCAATTAATGAATAATAATGATGATTGTTTTGTGTTTTTGTTTTTTATTTTTTTTAGCTTTGTTTTAATTAATCTGTGTATAAACATATAAGATTTATAATTGGCAGGTGTTTGGGAAGGCACGTCTTTTGATGACAGTTTTTTTTTTTTTTTTTTTTTTTTTTTTTACTTTTTGTCATCCCTGGGCAGCACCTGCCAATGTATTTTTTATTCTTATAATGTTTTTAAGATAATAAATGAATAAATAAATAAATAAGCCTAAAATAATAAATAGGGGGCCTAGTTAAATTCACGCAATTTGCGAGACTACGTACTCGTTTTGCTGCAACAAAATTACCAGACGTTTTTGCGTGCATTTTCCCATAGGGACCGAGTTGGTCACGGACCGAGTTGGTCACGGACCGAGTTGGTCACGGACCGAGTTGACTCGGACCGAGTTGGTTACCAACCGAGTTGACCTGAAACCCTCTATTGTACATTGGTAGGAAGCATGCCCTGTATGCATGTCACATCAGTACCTGCTTCTGAAGACTGGCCCCGCCCCCCAAAGTAACCAGGGGTCCTACACCATGACATTGAGTTGACAATCATAACTTTCTCTTTTTTTTCATTCACATTCAGTTCACTTACCACAACTTGCAAACTCAAAGCAAATCATCACATGCATCTACACCCATTCTGCTTCACCTGTTCAAATGTTTATAAATGTTACGACTTTGGACACAATTATCTCGGGAGTTTCATCCGAACGCGGTATGAATGATCATGAATTATGCATGTGTTGTTAGATAACATAACACACTCAACTCGCGTGATAAATCGTACGTTTATTTATATGTCTGGTACCCTGACACTATTAACCTAAACAGTACTTTACAAGCACACACTACTTTGAGGTATCTGTCTATTATTTGCCAGCAAGGCCACCGTAAGTGTACCATGTGGGCACCGAAAATGTGTGTAAGTAAGGAATGTATTGCATGCTACGTTATGCGTACTTGGAGCCGGAAGTTTACTATCACTTACATTTAGTCTGGAACTTGCCCTTGGTGGCGCTATTTAACTACAGCCGGTGTGATTCCCACGTCAACATGTACTGAATGGGAAAGACACACAAGACAGAAATTGGCGTAACAAATGGTAACTAAATTTCAACATTTACTTAAATTTGAGATTTGAAAAAGAAAAAGGAAGAAGATACAGATGACACTTATTTCAAAGGCAAAGTTTTCCGCACAAAAACAATTGACATTTCGTAAACATTTATCAAGAATAATACTAGGCCTAGTATTAGTAGGCCTAGGGCCAGGGGGATTGTAGCCCCACACATAGGGCTGTGATGGCTCTTTTTTAAAATCTGTCTCTCAGCCTGGTCGCCATTCACAGGCGACCAGGCTGAGAGACAGATTTTAAAAAAGAGCCATCACAGCCCTATGTGTGGGGCTAGGGGGATTGTAGCTTTACGGGTCCTAAAACTATAAAGGAAAGGAAACTTCTTTTTGAAAAGTAACTTACCTACATATACTTTGTTGGTCTTCTCCTCTATATTACCAAGGTTAATTTTTTGGAAAGAGGGCAGGGCTTTAATTTTTGAGGGAAATTATGGGGTAAAAACGGTAACCAAGATTGTAACATTTCACCGCTGCACGGACGGCCGCACACGAGAATAGTCTGGTTTCCACTCTGACATTTTGAGGACTCTTGATATGTTGGGTCTGGGCACTAGACTAACCAGACCAGACAAAATGGCCTCACGCGATCAGACGGCCTGTTTTAAAGTTTACAAGAAGCGCGTAAGAAAATTGAATTTTAACCCTGAAATGTTTAACAAATTTCTTCAATGTAGGCTTTTAAGGACCCAGGAACATTTGCTGGAAGTCAAAAGTATCATTTTTGAGGAGTAGAAGTTAGTTCAGAGCCAAAAAAATTAATGTGTTTTGGGATCCCGTCAACCCACAATCGCCAGGCCTAGTATTAGTAATAATAGACCTAAGTTAGTACGTCGGTTACGGGCCTAATACTAATAGTGATCAAGTGATGAACTGAGCTAAAATTTAGTACTGTTAACTGTAGGCTAATTAATTGCACCTGTTACAAATTATAATTGATTGCCTCTTCATGACTTGCCACAGGCCACATGCCGGCCACGTATTGTTTTCATAAGGTCGGTATCAGTGTATCAAACAAAACTCATCTTGGAGCAAAAATTAATTGCAGAATACCCCGCCACACGAGAATACCGGTTACCCCCTACAATTTAATGGGTATGAGGGGGATTGTAGCTTTACGGGTCCTAAAACTATAAAGGAAAAGAAACTTCTTTTTGAAAAGTAACTTACCTACATATACTTTGTTGGTCTTCTCCTCTATATTACAAAGGTTAATTTTTTGGAAAGAGGGCAGGGCTTTGATTTTTGAGGGAAATTATGGGGTAAAAACGGTAACCAAGATTGGAACATTTCACCGCTGCACGGACGGCCGCACACGAGAATAGTCTGGTTTCCACTCTGACATTTTGAGGACTCTTGATATGTTGGGTCTGGGCACTAGACTAACCAGACCAGACAAAATGGCCTCACGCGATCAGACGGCCTGTTTTAAAGTTTACAAGAAGCGCGTAAGAAAATTGAATTTTAACCCTGAAATGTGTAACAAATTTCTTCAATCTAGGCTTTTAAGGACCCAGGAACATTTGCTGAAAGTCAAAAGTATCATTTTTGAGGAGTAGAAGTTAGTTCAGAGCCAACAAAATCAATGTGTTTTGGGATCCCGTCAACCCACAATCGCCGGTATGAGGTCGAGCGAATCACGAATGGTGAGAAAGAATACCTTGTGCAAACTAACTAGGCCTATGTGTTGTGTACAGCTTATGAGAGAACGAAGCATCCCTATGAACTGATGAACCACGCAAAGTGAATGGGAAAGGTTGGAAAAAAATCCAATGTGGATTCGTGAAAGTGGATATGCTGATACGTGGATACGAAGTGAAGCTGTTACAGGCCTTTTGTCTTGTGCAGCAATGCAAAATGAATGGGGAAGGTTGGAAATAATAAGTCCAATGTGGGTCAGGGGAAGTGGATACGTGGATACAAGGGTACGAAGTGAACTGCACACACTGTGTACAAAGCACATTCACTGAATTGGATTCATTGAAGCGTGACTCCGTATCCTCATCTTTACTTCTTTACAGATTAGCAACGGGAGATAGAGTATCATTGGAGAAGTTGAAACATTCTCCATAGTCATGGAGATGAAGAAGTATATAGGCAACAACGAAATGCCGACCTCTCCAAAGAAGATGTTGGCCAACTCGGACCAGCACGTTGTGAAAATGGAAAAAGGCAATGGCAACAGACCCCACGAGGAAAAGAAGTCCGAGAAAGAGGAATGGTCCTTGATGTCTCAGTTTACTTTTGGAGTGTGCGGCATATTTTTCTTCTATTTAATCTATGGATATGTTCAAGTACGTACAAGACTTTCCATTCTCATAAAATGGTATCAGTCAAAATGATATGACATTTATATTAATAATTTACCCAATCAACAGGTTTTTTGGTTAAATGAAGTGCTCACATGAATGACATACGTTGTATTAAAAATTGATATAGTATTTATTAAATATTGTTTTTACAGCTGGAATGGGCCATTAGGGAGACTTTCTTATAGGGTCGTGCACAAACTTTACTTACCTATTCCTAAACATCCTCCAAACCAATGAACTTGAAATTGACATATGTTCATATTAAGAGCATTCTCTGTCTTCTATTAAAATATGTCTTTAAAAGGCTGGTATAATAGGGAGACACCGAAAAGTCTCCCTATATACACTTTTAGACGCTTAAGTGTCTTCCTTTATATTCAATTTAGATCAATTTAATAAACACTTTCCATGTCATAGATACCACAAAGCATTGTACAGTTTAAAATCTACAAATTAACAAAGTCTGAATGCTAAATTTGTTTTGTCGAACAGGAGATGTTTTTCAGAGTTCCTGAGAGGAAACCATTTGGTTGGTATCTGACGCTGGTTCAGTTTGCCTGCTATAGTCTACTGGCACTGATTGAGATGAAAGTTAAAGGATCCCTACCCAGGCGGTAAGAATATCACATAGGCACTAATGGCCAAAGTTGAAAATAATTCCAAACACCGCTTTCAGATGCATGGTGAGCATGTTCTCTACAATAAACTGATGTCCAATGTTCGAAATAGATCTTTAGGAGGGAAACTTCTATACACTGTATTGGTCAGACCCATCTGTTGAAAAGACTGGCCAGGCACGGATCTTGAAGCCTGAAATCTTCCTTTTGTCAACCCTAACTTCTGTATGTTAGAGCTTCATAAAATCAATCCAGCTAGACTTCTGCATGAATGGCCTATCCAGACTGAAGTCCTGCCCACATCAAGTCGTAGGGCATTTACAAAATGCAGGCTCAGGCTCCTGCTCTGACATCCATATGCTGAAAATGTAGATTGTGGGTTTTCATCGAAGCTGAAGCTCTGTTTTCCTTTTTTAAACCAGAGAATCTACTTCAGAACTGCAGCCAAAAGCCTCTACTTTAATACCCATTATGTCAGAATGGATTCACAAAATGGAGGCGGAGCCTGACATGGTGCCTGAGCATCCATTTTGTAAACGCCCAAAGATTACTTAAGCCGCAGAACCTGAGTAAATCCAGTTCTGTTCTGGTTTTCCAGTTGCTAGGCCTGACCAGTATCAAAGTTTCCCTGCCTTATTTCTCATGTTTTCTCCTTTGTTTTGCTGTGTTGGCAGAATTCCGATGAAGACTTACTTTCTACTGGCTTTCCTTACTGTGGGTACAATGGGCATGTCCAATGCTTCAGTGGGATATCTGAACTACCCGACCCAAGTCATCTTCAAGTGTTGCAAGTTGATTCCTGTAATGATTGGTGGTGTCCTCATTCAAGGTAATATTTCTGGACAGTTGACCTGTCCTTGACTTTTCCAGGACTCTTCTTATCCTTGACTTTTCCCGGTTCTTCCTTGACTTTTCCAGGACTCTTCCCTGACTTTTCCAGGACTCTTCCCTGACTTTTCCAGGACTCTTCCCTGACTTTTCCAGGACTCTTCCTTGACTTTTTCTGGACTCTTCCTTGACTTTTCCAGGACTCTTCCTTGACTTTTCCAGGACTCTTCCTTGACTTTTCCAGGACTCTTCCTTGACTTTTCCAGGACTCTTCCTTGACTTTTTCTGGACTCTTCCTTGACTTTTCCAGGACTCTTCCCTGACTTTTCCAGGACTCTTCCCTGACTTTTCCAGGACTCTTCCTTGACTTTTTCTGGACTCTTCCTTGACTTTTCCAGGACTCTTCCCTGGCTTTTCCAGGACTCTTCCCTGACTTTTCCAGGACTCTTCCTTGACTTTTTCTGGACTCTTCCTTGACTTTTCCCGGTTCTTCCTTTGTTTTTCCCAAATTCCTCTCTGGCTATTCTCCAAGTCTCCCCTGATGACGAGTGTCCCTCGTCTATTTTCAGCCTGTTCTTTCTCCATTTCCTGGATTAAAATCATTCCAAGCACTTGAGACAAGCTCCTGTCTGTTCAGTTGATCATTTATCATCTCTTTCTTCTCTAGGCAAGAAGTACGGTCCAATTGACGTTGGAGCTGCATTGTGTATGAGCGTTGGGCTTATCTTCTTCATTCTGGCTGATAGTAATGTTTCGCCAAACTTCAACCACTTAGGTTTGTACAACGACTCAGAAGAACTTTCTTTCCCATCAGGGATCATGTGAAGCAAAGGAAAAAATGAGATAAAACTATCACAATTGAAATTTTTCACAAGATTTTAGACAGTTTAAAAAAACTTTCTAATATGACACTTGGGGCGATAGCATTAATTTTTGCCAAAGTGTATTATTTCCTAAACATTACTCTTTGAATATTTGATCTAGGAACCTTCCTGAATCTGCCAAAATCTAGCCTTAGATCAAGTTGGGTCTGCTATCCTCATATATGAAGTTTATGGGCATTAGCTCAACAGTCCGAATCCTGTGTCTTTTTAAAAAGACCACATTGTTAGACAGATTGCATCAAGCTGTCTTGGACCAAGTTGGGCCTTCAAGCCTCGTATTACTTTATGGTGACAAGCTTGTAAAATCAATTTCGGATGTCCAGACCAAAGTCCTGCATCTTTCATCTTTGGATTTAGGGAGAATTAGGGCTGGAGTTTTCATCTCGGAGTGTTATTGTTCATTTTGGTGCAGGTATCATCATGATATCAACAGCCTTATGTGCTGATGCTGCTATTGGTAACGTCCAAGAGAAAGCAATGAAAGCTTACGAAGCCAGCAACAATGAAGTGGTAAGTTGAAACCTCTCAGTCAATCTTTCCCCAAACACAAGAATCATCTTCACACTGAAGGACAGTTACTCTTCTGGAAGAAAAAGTTTCTTTGATAACCAAATTTTATGGATCATCATGAGGAATATAATATACATGTTCTGGGATAAATTTTTGACAGAAATTAACATCTACATGTAGCAGTAAATGACAGTGGCTTACAGAGACATGTTTAAAAAATCTTTGGACATACAGAATAAAACGAAAAGTACAAACAACAATGTAAGACAACTCAATATTACACATACGGTTCTCCAAAAGACTAGAGGGAAGCCATTTTTTTTGTATTCTTTATTCAGAACATATTCAGGAATGAAGATGTTGAACGAAATATAGAATCAAAAATGGCTTCCAGTCTTTTGGAGTATGTATAATATTGAGTTATCTGAATATTAGCAGTGGATTCACCAACTGGTTAATGCAATGCAGTGTGTTCAGCATTTAATATACCGGTATTAAATAATTGATGTAAATTAATGTTGGTATGTTTTCTTATATTTTCAGGTGCTGTATTCTTATGGCATTGGGTTTTTCTACATTCTATTCTATCTCTTCGTTAATGGAAACTTATTCAGCAGTTTTTGGTTTTTCTATGAAGTGAGTATTATTTTCTTCTGTTGGCTATTCATAAAAATGTCAAATTTATGCATATCACATGCCTGTTGAAGGCAGCATATTGTAAGTTCCTTGCTCCAAATTTGGTCATGTTGTCATAGAGATTAGGGCTGAGTCGGAACGGTCGGAATGCCGAATTCCGACCGATGCGATCGGATTCCGTTTCCGATTTTTCGTTCCGGTGTTCCTTTATATCATTGCCGGTATATGATTGGTTGTTTATTGACCTTGACCTTTGACCTTGCCTCACAGCACCCAACTGGAGCATATGGTTATGCAGTACTGTACGGGCTCTCAGGGTTTTTCGGTGTTTCCTTCGTCCTCTCAATGATACGGACATTTGGTGCCTTGATGACAGTTACCGGTAATTCTTTGGCCATTTAAAAAAATATATTTGGTACATTATTATTTCTCATCAAATATCACAAGGGAAACTGACTGAATTTTAAGTCATTGAAGATGAACAAAGAAAAATTAACTGAAGCGGAATTCAAACCGACCATCAACATAGGGCTGCATAGCTCAGTTGGTAGAGCACCTGTACGGTATTCAGGAGGTCGCCGGTTCGAATCCCACTCCAGTTAATTTTTCTTTGTTCACCTTTCATTATTATTTCAGGTAAATTTTGTTGTTTTTGATATTTTACTAGCACTTCTTAAAACCTATGTATAATACATAATTGGTATAAATGAGCATTGATGTATTTTTAGAGAGAAAGCAGTAAAATCATGCTTTGCCAATTCAGTCCATAACAGGAAAACTTGATTTTGTTTCCTTGTTTGTCTTAGCCTTGGGCCAGTTTTCCTTCCTCCATTGTTATACCTTCCATTTCTTTGTTCTGTATGGATATTTCGGGAGACTTATGTTATGATTTTGTGTTTGTTTGTGATTATTTGCAGTGACAACTTGTCGTAAGGCGCTCACCATTGTCTTATCCTTTGTGTTTATTGCCAAGCCATTTACAATCCAGTAAGTACATGTACTAACCATATATAGATCTAGATAGATGCATAGATAATTTTATTCATGAATTCATTAAAATGAATACATGAAATTTGTGTTCCTGATTAGTCCATAGTGGTATCAAATGATTTGAACTAGGCCTATTTCATAAAGTATCCTGGGCTACCCTTGGCCAATTTTTACAGATTTTCTTGTAGCCAAAACCAATTCTGAGTAAATTACAAAACATGGCTATTCGTCGCCAGCTCATTCGTGCTTTGTACTAGAGCAGGCTAGTCGAAACATTGAGACCTTAATATGAGAAGTGCGAACGAAATAGAAGTGCGAAAGTACGAACGACTCTTACATAGTGTTTCCGCAAACCGATCCACATATGCCGAGCATTGTTGACAAAAGTTTTGGGTCAAGTAAACTGTTTCTTATCGACCATAACTCACACTTTGTCATCTGTCCTCAGGTATTTGTGGTCAGGCCTGCTGGTCCTCATAGGAATATTCCTGAATGTCTACAGCAAGAACCAGGTGAAAATAAACGGTGCCCTGTCAAACAGTGTCCGGCAGATCATCATCTGCTTACAGAAGATTGGGTCCAGGAAGCAGCAGCACCTCACTATGGATGTGTAATTTCAAGGGGTCAAGAGGTGGCTTTGTTTCCCCTTAAGATGCGAGGTCTGTAATGTAAGTTTGCATATGTGCAATCAGGAATAATAGAATATGAAGACTGTGTCTAAGCCTTCCTTTATAAGTTGAAGCCAATTTCACAGGTGAACCTTTACCAGGGATTCAGTATCCCCTTTATGGGCTAATTAATGCTCCTTGGGTTCAAACACCCCTCTATGGGTTCAACCCCAGCCCCTCTGGGTTCATACCCCCTCCATGGGATCAAGACCCCACCACAATGGGCAAGGCTTCTTGTATGGGTGGAGCCCCTTCAACCCAGAGGTTCAACCCTTCCCCTCCTCTGTGGGTTCAAAACCTCTCCATGGGCTCAGGTCCTGTTGGTAGTTTCAAGCCCTCTGGCCCCTATGGCTTCACACTCCTTCCTTGGATTTGAGTTCTGCCCCCCTTCCCCCGGATTCAAGCTCCTTCATGGGTTCGAATCCACTCCATGGGTTCACCTGTGTCGCATATTTTATGAATACCTTTGGCTTTCACTATTACCTCTAACTTGCCTTGTGTATTCTTTGTTTGTTGCCATAAAACTTAATTGTCTTTTGAGACTTAAGTACATAACTTTTTTTTTAGTCTAACAAATCTAGTTGTTTCAGATTGTATTATTTTCTTGACAGTTACCTCGTCATTTTGCTCTAAGTTATTTAGTCTGTACTTCTATGATAATAAAGTTATTTTAGCCCAATGTTATTCCCTTAACTATTTTGAGAATTTAAATATTGGAGGGATTTGATACCAGAAATCTAACTTTGTGCCATAGCTTTGAAATCAAAGCTCAAGATAAGGCCTAGGCTATACGCCGTGCTGCTGCCGTGCCGAACTCAAAATAAATTTACATTTTCAAGTTTGGCACAGCAATAGCACGGCGTTTAGCATGAATTTGGCTCAGCACATTGAGTTCGGCACGGCAAGCTCTTTGGCTCAACAGGGTCTGCCGCGCTATCGGTATTCAGAATGGTATTGCCGCGATACTATCAATTAAGCTTGCCGTTTAGGGCAACTGCCGTGCTACTGCCGTGCTATTGCTGCACTCATTTGATTTCAATTCGGCACGGCAGTACCACAGCGTATAGTCTTGATCTTAGCTACATGGATTTGATTGGAGCTGTGTTTAGCACAACGATCAGTCAGTTGGTGTGTAATTCAAATAGAATACACTTGCGAGTTGGTATTTGGGAACAATAAATATACATGTACATCTTAAAGGTAAAGTACAAGATTGGTAACCACAAACCCAAACAGAAATGTTCACAGATTCAACTTTCAAGGTATGAAGATGGTGCTGGTAGAAACATACCGTTATAATATTTCTGCCTGAAATGGTGTATTTATTTAGAAATTAGTCAAACAAAGACCGAAAACAGTTATGATCTTGGGGTGAGATAAAAATCTGTTCCTTTATGTTTAGCTCAAATTTTGACAGGTATATTTCATGTACATGGTGGATCAGACAAAGTATGGGTGCTGTCCTGTAACCTTTACCAATCATGTATTATACCTTTAAACTCACATAAACCCAACAAAGCAATGACCACTGTTGGCAAAATATTATGTCATGGCATCTTGTGACACAGCACACTATCTCAACAGAAGATCACGTCAACAAACTTGATCAAACTTGGAGGAAACTTGCATCTCTACTACATTTGCCAAATGATGGATAGAAATATTCGGAGGTATACAGAACCTTAATGGGGAATCTCGAGTTCTTAACATATTGGTCCGTTTCTACTGGCCTGTGTTATGTTCCAACGGGCAGCGTAATTTTTTCTCCTGTTAACTTGCCCCACCAATACAATTTTGGCATTTATGACTCCTACACATCTTGCTTATCCTTGAAGTGATGATTATTTCTGCATATTCTATTTTTTCTACGGGTTTTGTACAACAGGTGTTCAATAATTCTTTGGTATTACATTGTATGTATATATGGTCTTTTTTTTCTCCTTCGAATCAAACTATCACAAAATTGTTAAGAAGAAGAAATTTAACTTGGTGAAGAAATAAAATTGGTGTAATTTATCAATCATGTGTTTGCTTGTTCATTTTTGATGTTCTAAGTAATTAAGGCCATTTTTAAGGAATCAGTGATGGATTTCACGAAGCGCTATGACCGTTTGTAACTCGAGTTATGAAGAATAACCCATTGTATCCTACATAGGGGTGCAATGCATAAGTCCTACAATTGATAGTATTATATTCGTGAAATAACCACAAGGGAAACTGACTGAGTTATTTTAAGTCATTGAAAAGTGAACAAAGAAAAATTGACTAGAGCGGGATTCGAACCGGCGACCTCCTGAATACCGTACAGGCGCTCAGTTGGTAGAGCACCTGTACGGTCTTCAGGAGGTCGCCGGTTCGAATCCCGCTCCAGTCAATTTTTCTTTGTTCACTTTTAAATTGATAGTATTAGTTAGAATGAGTTTGCTGAAATCAGTTCCAGTTGTTTCAATTCAATCAGAAAGCAAAGTAAAGGTGTAAATTTAATTAGGCGTTATTTTCTTCCTTTTTTTTGGAATGAATCCATTAATAACTGCTTCATTCCAATGCTGATGAAACATTCAAATCATCTCTACACGTAATAATGATGGTTCAACGGCCGGGTTTAAAAATTAAAATTATCACACGCTCACTAAATACAAGCCAAAACAAGGTACATGTACATGTATTAAGGAATCAATACCACAAATGATGAAAAACCATTTTGCAAAACTCTAATGTATTGTTGCAGGTCGTTTATTAGTTGGGTGAACTGGTGAAATTTGGTTAAACAGTAAAGTGACAGACAGACACCAGTTAGCGTCCTAAACATTTCAGATTTCATACAAACAAGTAAAGTAATTACCAAGCATTAACAGTAAAGATAACATAGGCTTGTTGATGGCGTATGGTTGACCATAACTGAGAGGGGAGGCCAGAGCCCTTTGGTGTCACAGAATAAGTTGTCCAGGCATGTTCTGCGGTCCGCCTTCCTCTGAAGGAGCGAATTAAGCAAATAAGGTCAAAAGACGACACACAATGCACGTGCATATCAAACGATTGTCAGGCAACACACGTGGTCAGGTGATCCGGACAGCCAGGCACGCTGGGCATGCAGTTATACTCATTACACCAGGGTCAAAAGGTGACTCAAGGCACAATTAATACACATATAGCTGTGCATTGTTCATTGTTTCAGCTTTTTATACCGTGGAGGAAAGTTCTATGGTTATACCTCGTCAATGTATGAGGTTTATTCTTTACTACTGAGTGAATACAAAATTATCAGTCGCCTTTGTGTGTGAGTTACTGAATTACAGATTTGACGACGAGCAATTTCCATTTATACATAAATAAAACCAAATCCGTCTGTTTTACTGCCAGATGCCATTTCTTTTAACACAAAATGTAAATTTCATCTTGTGATGCAGTATTTCCAATAGAAATTCAAAGTCGAATGTGGAATTATTAAAAATGTTAATCTGTATTGTTTTAATTTTGCAAATTTTTCTTCTAAAGTTGAGGCACGCAACCACGCACTACCGAATATAGATCACTGCATGAATACGGATTATTTTGGTAAAATTTTTTAAATTTCAATTCCACTTGAAATTAATCATTACACAAAAAAATGCTTGGCTCTTCACACTGAGCAACATGTTATAATATTTTTTCACCATTTAATTACATCTATTATAAGTAAATGACGGTGTGGGCAAAATAGAATTCACATATTTCTCTAAAATTAGGCCGACTGTGAATGTTCATTACATAAAACTTAAAATTCATTAATATTTAAGTTAAAATTTTTTGTATAGCTCAGGCCAGACATGTACCGTACTTGGTGGTGTTTCAACCAAATGTCATTCCCAATGTTGTGTTGGGTATGAAAGTTAATTTGAACGACCTACATTTCAAACAAGGTTGTATTTTTATATTATACTACTTCCAGACCATTTCTACAATTCGATCGGTAAAATACACACCGCATTGGCCATAATACCAAAACAAATTTCTTCATGCAATGGTCGCCCATTGCATGTTTGGACCACTGTCATAGAGTGCAATGGTAGCTCTTGTTGAGTTAATCCGATGATTCACTGGAATGTGTAGCTCTGATTGGGTGCTGCTCCACACCACTGACCAATGAACTTCAAGACATCCTGACAATCCGGACTGTGCGACATCTGCGGGATGAAACAAAAACAAATCCTTTGAATATTTCTTCTTATTTTGTTAATAATCGTGCCCAATGGGAGACTTTTGAGACGTTGGCGGCAGCACACTGAAGTCTCTTTTTGCTTGCTCTGAGCATCATGTGTGCGCAATTGTGAGCACGTGCTATCGACTTGAATACCCCGCTCCAAAGTCTCCCATTAAAGGCTCTGATTACTATACAGCCAAAGAATTAAAAGCCAAAGTAAGGTCGTGTCCCAATTG
The DNA here is from genome assembly GCA_963971285.1 of Astropecten irregularis. Classification (NCBI taxonomy): domain Eukaryota; kingdom Metazoa; phylum Echinodermata; class Asteroidea; order Paxillosida; family Astropectinidae; genus Astropecten; species Astropecten irregularis. The sequence continues at coordinate 2,172,143 of OZ020258.1, read as the reverse complement.
TCGGGCTGCGGCTGCAAAATACACACGCCCTTATGGCAGCCACTAGCCAGTAACTGCAGCCATTTCCATAGACTTGTGTGTTATTTGCGGTCGCAGTTAGAGAATTGGGACACTGCCTAATACCCTGACACCCTGTTTAAGCTGTATTTCAGCTTATTTTATTAAACTTTCCATCATTTTCAAGTCAGTGATTTTACCTTTGTAGCCATGAGAAACTTGTTCCAGTCATCTTTGTTGGCTGCTTTTCCTGGTCGCTTGAAGTCAAGTTTGTTTCTCAACACTGGAAAGCCTAGAGGCAAAGCAAGTCAAGAGCAATGTCAGGTTTAAAAAGCTTGATGGTTTCAATTCTTGTCAATGTTTTAATAATTTATGACCACGATGTGTGGTTTATTCCTATTAAATGAATGTTTGTGTATTAATCTGGTTATCTGCCAAACGAACAAATTTGATCTGTTTGTCCGTCTATTGATCTGATTGTTTGCTTGACTCACCAGTAATAACACAAGGTAGGGATTGTATATTTGTATTGACGGCTACTAATGATGCTACGTAGGTGTCTCTCTCATCAGTATCTAAGGACTGTTCCACCTGTTGATCCATAGACACAGCCAACACCCATTCCTTGACCTCCTCCTTCTTATCTTCCTGTCAACCAAAAGACAAACGCAAAGTAGAAATTGATAAGAAGTTATCAGGAAATAATGATACCAAGAGAAAGGAGTGATGGTGAAAAATACAATCTTATAATTGATGGTCATTGCTTATTAATGTCTTGAGATAATCTCTAAGCTGTCAATTAATTTATCCTTTGACAAAGATCCTGCTAGGATCGAAATGCCTCAGGCCCTCCTAACTCCAAGCATTCTATTTAATTTATTAACCTGTGCAGGACCATTCAGTGGAAGAGATCATATAGGCCTTCCTTCGTCAATTTGCCAATTCCATATGAAGTTTTACTATCCCAAGCCTTGTACATTAGTTATCAAGGCATGGTGCTAGTGCTAGCCAGTTTATTGTGCATTAACATCATTGCTATTGACAAGTTTTCAAGGCTTAGCTTTGAGAAATCCATTTTCTATTTTTATTTTTTCATTTTTTAGAAGCATGAAGACAGTTTCTGTCTACGCCCCTCATCTTGGCTAAGATCATTGACAGTTTAGAAGCTACATCAGGAAGAGAATAATTATCTGTAATAATTATGTTGTGCATGGAGCAGAGTTGTCATTAAATATAAAGTCAAATTTATTTCAGTCAACTCAAGTCTCAAGTCATTTATTTACAAGTCAAGTAGCAAGTCACTGCATCGGGAGTCAAGTCAAGTCACAAGTCAGACAGATTGGTGACTGGAGTCGGACTCGAGTCCAAGTCGGTGACTCGAGTCAACAACTCTGGTATGGAGTGACTTACAGGGATGTGCTGGCGGTCGGGCAGTGGAACTTCAAACGGTATATCTGTATCTTGGAAGTCGGTGTTATCCAGCATATCTAGACTGCCTTCTTCTATGGCCTGATTAAATAATACAATCCAATACCTGATCAATAAACAATCCAATATCTGATCAATAATCAATGCAAAACAAAATAAATCAATTAATTTGATTATAAATCAATATTCTCTGATCACAATGACACACTGGTAATTATAAAGTACATGTAGAATTATGATGTATTGACTAAGTCACTCTCTGAAGTGGCTTTCTTAAACAATATAATTATAAACCTGGAATGATTTTCAAACAAAGTTAACAGAATATTTTTGTAATATGTTTTCATTTACATTTTTTAAAGATAGGAGCTAGTATATTACAGGTCCTGAAATCCCCAACTCAAAAAGGATTCTTATACATTACTGCAAGCCTATAACCACGGTATGTAATCTTATTCAGCTCATCTTACCTCAGTGAGATCCAAGAATCGGTTGAGGAACACGAATGCCATGTTGAGCATTCCCTGTGACCTGGCCTGCATGCCAGCCTCATAGAAGGCCTTATCAGCAGGGATGATGTCTGTATGACGTAGGAGGGAAATGCACAGCTTGGCAGACAGTCCTTCCTGAAAATAGTCAGAGGAAGACAAAACTGAATTTAATATGAGAGATCTACATATTTCAGGTAGAAAAGAGGTTGTTCATCGTGGAAAATGGTAAGAATTAGCTAAGTCTTCAATGGCTCAGGATGTTGGCTGAAAGGTAGTAACATTTCGGCTGCAGACTGCTAGCCTTTATCAAGCTGATGAAGACACTTGCACGGTTTCAATTTATATCCGTGCTTGGTTTTGGCTGTGTTGGGTTCTAGTCTTTGATTGGTGTATGTCCAGTCCAATCAGAAGGCAGTACACTTCTGATTGGTGGCTTGGGCACATGAAGTGGAGACCGGATATTCCAGATCGTCGGCTAAGTATCCCAGCCTCATAAGACTGAGGGTCAAGGCTGAGCTTTATTACTTTCCTTGCCTTCCAGTTCTATTTGTAAAGACGAGTCAAGGATTTGTCCCAACTGCAACTGAAGTCTCAGGCCGTGTCCCAATTCTCTGGCTGCGGCTGCAAGTTATGCATGTACCTATGGCAGCCACTAGCCAGTGACTGCAGCCATTTCAATAGACTTATGTGTTATTTGCGGTCGCAGCCAGAGATTTGGTACACGGCCTCAGTTTCAGTATTTCAACTCCACTTGACTAACTAGCCTCCAATCACATGAGTCGGGTGAATTCTGTATTAAAGAGAATCTTTCGATTTGGGTCATATTCAAAAGTTCAGACTCTGATTCTTGACCAGAACCCAAATTCTTACCAGATTCGGTGTTCCCAAACAGACGCTTCGTGTGGCGTAGTAATGAGCGATGGTCAACATTGCTTCAAACTCCTCGTGCTGTGCGCTATCTGCATCAGACGACTTGGCCAAATGCTCGCACTACGGAGAAACAAAAACAGACAAATCAACCAGGGATTCAAATCTTAATGGTGAAGTTGAGCTGCAGGTGTCTTTGACAGGTTGTTCATCATCTCAGCAATCTCCCAACACCTTGTATGGCCTTTTTGCCACTGTGTCCATGAAATTCACAACCTGCATTTGAAGTGACAGAGAAAACTCTTAGCTACCAAACTTGACAACTATGGCATTCCTACAGCATGTCCAAATAGAACATAACTGCTATCATAGCATGTAAAGTATTTGACGCCTTGTGGACTGTTATAATCAGCAGTCCAAACAGCATTCCTGATAGCATTCAAAAGCTTCTGTTGAATTCACAAACCACCGTAGCATCCAAGCCCGAAAAGATGTCAGAAAAGAGTATTCCCAGAGTGTATGTCTTGAATAACCCTGGGTCGATTTCACCAAACTCATCGTAACTTACTATCCATCGTATAGCAATTCTGATGCATTTGGAGCACCGCGTAGAAGTCGGAGGATACGATGAGTTATTCTTCGTAACTCGAGTTGCGATCGATCGTAGGCAGGGCTTTGTGAAATCGACCCCCTATGTCATAAATGTACCGATGGAGAGACAGACTTACCAGATTCAGGAGAACATCTCGAAGGTCAGCCCAGTTACGATACGCCTCTGCCTGGTTCAAGTGTGGATTGGCTAATAGCTCCATCACGATACGCTTGTAAATGTTGTAATTCTGCAGTTACGATAACGAGAATGAAACAGGAAGTGATTAATAGTAGGATGCTTTCCCTGAACGAGGATCAGCGTGGATATTACTCTGTGTGGTTAATGTGACTTTCTCATCTCGTGAACCTTTAGAATTGTGGATCTTTGCATGCTTGTGTCCTCTTGTCATTTAATTAGCCTTTGAGAAAGATCCTGCTAGGATTGAAATGTCAGGCCCTCCTAACTCCAAGCATTTTATTAATTTCAGGTCATTATTTTAGCTGATGAGCAGTTTGCAGCAGTATATTAATTTAGAATTAACTCAGGTTTCTTCAGATGGAGGATGACAGCATCCCACTATGCCAAGCTCACTCTTGCCTCGTTAAAAGTTCAAAACATATCTCAATTTGAAAAAAAATATGAACCCATAATCTTTACCTGTGGATTGGCAGGTGCACCATGCTGTACGTACAGATCTAGTGCCTTCTGGGTGTGGTTCTCCTTAATGAGATGGGTGGCATATAATGCCACGTACTTGTGAAGGACCTTGAAGCCCTGTTTCTCAGCTGTCTCGATACACTTGTCCCACTCTCCACGGCCGGCGTACATGTCTAGAGCAGCTATGACATCCACACCAATCAGCTAAAAGGGAAACAAAGAGGTAGATTAAGAGATTAGATTAAGAGATTAAGAGTAGAGAAGCGCGAACGATATAGAAGTGCAAAAGTACAAACGATTATTACATGGTGTTTCCGCAAACCGATCCACATACCAATTGTCACCATGCAAAGCCTCAAATCTTTCAAGAGGTACAGTAATTGATTTATATGTTCAGGTGCTATTTTGTCTTTATCATATGGTCATCAGGAACTAAGCATTGCTTAGATTGTACAGGGATAAGAATAAATGCGGCTATACTGTGCATCTAGTGAATGTCAAAACAACCAAGTCCTTATCTCCTTCAAAGGTATCCATGTAGCTCCTGGGTATACAGAGAGAAGCAAGTGTTGATGATGTGTCACAGCCAAAAAGAATTATACCCCACGCAGTCGAGCTTTCCTCCAATATCCGACCGCCAGTGTTGGAGTACTCGTACAACTCGAGTACATGTACTCGACCCTAAATATACTAATACCCGATACTCTGGACTTGGACTAGTGAGCAATGTACTCAGACTCGGCCCAGTACTCAGCCCTTGAAGTACTCAGAGTACTAGACTCCAACACTGTGGACCACTCAACACAAATAATGAGTTTATGGATGCAACTTACAGACTCAGCCTGTCCCTCACTCTTCAGATGCTCCTTGTACTTGGTGTCGACGTAACTCTCATAGCGGGGCTCCAGCTCTTTTGCCACTTTCTTGGCTTTGTTCCACTCTCCACCTTCCATGAGAATGTCGATGGCTTCCTTGATCATGTCCACACTCAGGTACATCTCAGCTGCCTGAAGGGAATCCAACCAATGAAACCGTCTCACAAAGAGCCTTACCGTTTCACAAAATTAAAAGCAAGCATCAAATCCTTGCTGTTACCATCTTGAAATCGCACATTAGCCCACTCTATTAAGTTTACAGAAACAACTGTTTACCTCCTTGTATTTACGGATGTCGGCCAGTCTCGGCCCAACAATGCGGACAACACCAAGTGCTTTGGTGTTATCCAGAAACTTCTGCGACAATTCAGCAGCCTGTGTCAAAAGAAAACGGGAAATGTTGGAAATTTGTCAGTTATGGGACTAGGTTGTCTTTGGACACTTGTCCTTTGAGAAACACATGTATGACTAAAGGAAGCCACTGGCCTTCCAATTCTTACTTTGTGCAACATCTCATAAGGACCTTCTTATGCTTACTGAGACTATTGGGTACTTACTTAGGAGTCACCTCTTTGATTTTTGCTTTACCTCTGTCCAACGGACAAGAGTACCTCTTCATCACCTGTTGTGCAATCACTTGAAGAGGTCACTGTTGTCTAACACTTCATCCAACAAGTGGCTAAGACCTTCTTAGGCTAAGTCTATCAGACGGTTACCTTCTTCTTTATTAAGTGCCTTGTTCTTCTAGAACGTTGGCGGCCATGGATCTCCATAATCTCATATCCTTTGCTGTTCTTATTATTTCAATTTCACTGATCTTCATCCAGCGGCTGAGACTTGAGATGAAAGTGAGTCTCTGCTTTCCTCTAGCTCTTTTTCCTTCTATTTTTCCTGTCACTACAATGTCTTCCAATTCTTCCTTTCTCAAAGTATGCCCTAGATGTTGGAACTGTCGCTTCCTGATTAATGCAACTAGTTTTCTTTTTGTTCTTGCCTAATAGCGAGCACTTTCTCGTTTGATCTGTCCACGATGTTTGGAGCATTCTTCTGTAAAACCACATGTCAACCTACATTCATTACTGTCTTACCTTTGTCCAACATGCAGCTAGGACCTTCTCATCATTGGTCTGTTGGGTAGTGACCTTTAGGTAGCAGTCCACAGCTCGGTTGTACTCTCCAGATGCCTCCCATTCCTTGGCTTGTCCGACTAATGTATCTGCTCCCCTATAAGCATGGAAAAACAGGAAGCAGTTTTTATTATTCTACTTATCAAAATTCGGTAGTGAAACGATTCCCAAGAGCGCCCCAGGCACTATAGCTTGAAAGCCTGATGATCTGGAACAATATTATGGAAATATGATGAGATGAAGATACAGCGTTGAGGAAAACCCTAGAGTGACATTCTGGGTAAAATCAACAAAATCAGGTACTGGTAATTAAGGACTGAAAATCCAAACATCTTATGGACAAAGCCAGACTCAAACTTAGGAAATAAGAACCGCTACGTCCTTGTGACCCCAAGCAAATCCTGATGAGTCTTGCATTGGAAGGGAAAAAGATCCATTCTTGAGGGCAAGAAAGGGATTTGAGCAGCAGGTAGCATAACAATACTTAGTCCATCCCATGAAGTTGGTCTGCTTACCTTGTTCCCTTATTGAGCATTTCTGTGTCGTACTCATCCTGTAGTTGTTGCAGCTTGTGAGGTACGTACTCCTTGCAAACTCTCAAGGCATCCTGCCACATGTCTGCTTGCTGAGAATGAGAAAAGAAATACACGCTATTAAATCAAAATGAAAAACTTACTGTTCATATAATTATTCACAACTTAAAAAATAGGATCAGTAAAGTAAAAAAAGAAACACATTTCATGGATTCTGCAATTTTGCCAAACACCGACCTTGTAATACTTGATGGCCAACTCCGGCCTCTGTGCCCGAAGTAAAAATGCTTCGCATCGCTGGTACTCCTTCTGATCGAAGGCATAACGGGCTTGACCAATCAGCACGTCGGTCACACTGTCCGGGTCGTATTCCTCTGCAATACGCTGCGCTGAGTCCCAATCCTGATTGTGCACATACCTGTAGAAAAAAATTCAATTTAATGTAAGAGTCTTGTCACCTTCCTTGTATACTCTTCAGAAAAGATAACACCAATTCTAAAAAACAGGTACCAGTACCAGACTATTTTGAATCCAAGCCTCAGTTTGATTGCACTGCTTCGATTGCAGGATGGATGCACAGTGAATAAGGCCTATGGGTTAGGGTCTTGGTGAATGCTACTCACATGAGCACAGCCTCCTTGGGTTTGTTGGCCTTGATGAATGCTGCCTCCGCTTCTGGGTACTTCCCTTCATCTTCCAGATACATGGCCTGCTTCAGGTAGATGTCCGGCATCTTATTCTTCATCGACGTCCGAGCGAGGTCAAATGCGAAGTCAAACGCGCTACGAAGAAAGGACAAAACATCTCAAATAGAAAGAAGACCAGGGGCCAAGAAAAATTGTCAAGAAAAATTTACTAGAGCGGGATTCGAACCAGCGACCTCCAGAATACCGTACCAGCGCTCTTAGCAACTGAGCTCTGTAGCCCTATGTTGGTGGTGACCCTAACAGTCAATTATCTTGGTTCATTTGGTAGTCAGAAGCTATGAAACTACTCACATACCACTACAGCAAATATGTGAGGCACTGCATCTTCCTAGTACTTACCAATTCTCAGTGGCATAGTCGATGGCTGATTCCAAAAGACCAAACTTTGTCAGAAGTTTGACGGCCGAGTCTCCTCCGAGGCTCTTGGCCCAAAGATACGCCACCTGCTTGGCAGCAGTGGGTACTCCGTGATTCTTTGCAACCTGGGAAGAAAGAAGGAAACATGGGATTGGTTTGAGAGCCCTTGGTTTAAACCCAATGGCCGCCCTCTTTAACCACTTCTTAGGTAACTGCCTTCGAATTTCATGGTTCTACCTACCCTGTAAGCTTCATCCCAAAGATCCTGACTTCGATACATATTGATGGCTGCCTTCCAATCCTTAGCCTCGATGTAATGATGCTCAGCCTGACGGAACGCTTGCTCTCCCTCCAATTCCTAGAGAAGAAAACAAAAAAAACAGAAACACAACATTCAAAGTAAAACAGGTCCTCAGTTTGATAATGATTACTGAATTTATAGGGTGCCAAAATTACCACAGAGTTCAAGGTGCTAAGAAATGAGAGAAAAACAAGAGAAAACGACGAAGAGGGGCAAATTAGTTAAGACAACATTTATGACGGACAAAAGACATTTCAGTTTTTTGCTTATAGCACAAACAATTGTGAGAATTGGTTCCCAATTATAATTAAGCTCAGCAAAAATCAGCTGCATCCCGATGTTAGCCGTATAACACAAATCTAAGGTCTGGTGAAACTTAAAAAGCAATCTCTCACCTTAGCAAGGTGTAGATGGGTGTCTTGCAGTAGATCAGGGTGGTACTGCTTGACCAGACGGACCATATGGTCATGCTGACGTCGTTTCTTGTACATGGTAATGGCTAGGTCTGGTTCATCCACGGTCAGATACAACCTGTTATCAATGGGGGATTTCATTTAGCAATGCGAAGATGAAAACGTTGAATTGAATTGAATTGAATTACGACCATGTGTTAATTACTGGGCAAATTTTTTAAAATGCTCAACAGGGCTCCGCGCTTGAGCTATTTATAGAATACACCCTTTATATCGACAGCTATAGTTACCCGGATGTTTGGACAAATTTCACAACATTTACGTGTAAGTTAATTTGGCAACGTGCGACTTGTTTGTCTGAACATCTGAATGTGACATAATGAGCGCGGAGCCCTATTGAAGAAGAAATTGCTTGGCAGGCAGTTGATTGGTCAGTTGGTCTGTCCATCAGATGATGGGTCCATCGGTCTGTCTGTTCGTCTTTTGATAGATTGGTTATTTGGTCAATTGATCGATCGGTGGATTGATTGACCGACCAAGGTATCAAAATCATCAGGAATTTATTACTGCCAACTGATAACAGAAAACATTTTGAGAGAATGCCTACCTTTCAGCCTCCCTGAACTTTCCTTGACTCTCCAACTGCTGAGCCTGAGTTACATACAACACAGCCACTTCTTCTCCCTTCATACAGGTTACTGCAAGCTGTTACCAATGGACACCAAAAGCAATATTTACAGTTAAAAGTTATATTTTGAAGAAAAAGGAAAAGAGAGAGGCACTCAAAAGAAAAAAGTGGAAAATTAGGAATAATGCACTATAAGGCAAACCAACTGACTTAATAGCTCATCTAATACAGTGTGGTGATACAGCATTCCATAGATGTCTGATTGAAATCTTGATTTAAAATCCGATTGAAAAGACCTGAAAATTATAAAATGCTTGGAGTTAGGAGGGCTTGACAGGATCCTAGCAGGATCGAAAAGCGTCAGGCCGTGAAATCTTACTCCCTTTAAAAAAAAATGAAAATGCTGGAGAACATGATGTATTAGACGAACCCTGTGATCCTTTGAGGAAGATCCTGCTAGGATCAAAACGTATCGTCCCTCATTTAATACTCAGAGCATTATTATATTTCAGGTTATAAGTCTGGTTGATGAACTGGTTGCTGTTTCTTGTAGTTTATTACACGTACTGAAAAACATTACTATAGTGGAACGCCACTATCTGACTATAATGAACACCTCCACCCCAAATCTTTGTCAATATTGAACATCATCCTTGGCTCCCAATTTGTATGTACAATGTATAGGCCTGCAGGGGTCAATTTCACTAAACTCATTGCAACTATCAATCGTAGGAATTACAGTCCTACGTAGGATACGATGGGTTATCCTTGGTAACTCGAGTTATGATCGATCTAAGGGCTTCGTGAAATTGACCCCTGAACAGTGTTCATTATAACGAACGACCACTATAACAAACAATTTCTCTGCACTGCATCCCGGCGTGTTTGTTATAGTGGGCTTTTTTTTAGTGGCATTCTACAGTATTAACATCTCATCAGTTACATCCATCAGTTCCCTCGGCTTTTCATTTAGTACCGATATTCTAAAAAGTTGAACTTTACCTTATGTGCTGCTTCCCATTTGCCGGCTGCAGTGTACATGTCAATAGCCTCCTTGGTCATCCCTGCCTGCACGTAATATTTCTCAGCCATCTAATTCAAAATAATCACCATGACAACGGGTTAATAACATTCAGAGATGAGGGGAAGACTGCATATTTACACATCAAATAAGAATTCTACTAATTGTATTAATCAAATGATGATATACATCAAAATCTTAGGCCCTTTTCAAAACCTCGGCTCAAGCTCCATTTCATGAATCCATTATAACATAACGAGTATAGAGGCTTACGGCTGCGGTTCGGAAGTAGATTCTCTGGTTTGAAAAGGAAAGCACAGCTTCAGGTTCAATGAAAAACCACAACCTATATTTTCAGCATATGGATGACAGAGCCGGAGCCGAAGCCGAAGCCGAAGCCGAAGCCGAAGCCGGAGCCTGAGCCGGAGCCGAGGTTTGGAAAAGGAACCTAGTTTACCTCAAAGTTCCTGATGGTGGCATAGTGCTTGGCGATCTTCGGATAGTATCTCTCACCAGTGGATGGGTCTTGGATCTCAATAATCTGGATGGCTTTATTCCACTGGTGGGAGTTAATGGCAGACTCGATGGCCTTCTGAGAGCAACTGAAGACAAAAACAGCAAGGAAACTGAAAATGACTCTCTCTCTTTTAATTGTTATCATGCAAAGTTGTTTAAAGTCCTCCTTCTAGCTCCTTTCTTTGGACTGATTTAATCCATGTTTCCAAAATGTTCATCTCCAAAAATAAGGAATATTCCTCAGTTTGATGTGTCAGGTTATATTTGTGAATGTGATTATCTTACCCAGCTTCAATGTAGTGGTTGATAGCAGCATCCATCTGCTTTTGAGACACAAGATAATCGCCCCACTCCTCTTCGAGACGAACGACATCAGTTGGGAATGATCCACGTGCAAGCTCAACCGCTGGAAAAGAGTTCAAAACAAAAACAATTCATAACTTGTTTTGAACAATTCAAGTTAAGAACCATGTTATACAAGGTAATTTTTAGTCATTGAAAAGTGAACAATGAAAAATTTACTGGAGCGGGATTCGAACCAGCAACCTCCAGAAATGACTTCATTTTAAATCTATTTTTGACACATTTCAATCCTGGCAGGATCTTTATCTTTATTCATTTATTTAACCTTTGATAAAGATCCTGCAAGGATCGAAATGCATCAGGCCCTCCTAACTCCAAGCATTTCATAAATTTCAGGTCATTATTTTGGCTGATGGGCAGTTTGCAGCAGTTTATTACTTGTACTAAAATCAACCCAAGCAATAAACTGCTGCAAACTGCTCATCAGCCAAAATAATGATGTGAAATTTATAAAAAATAATGCTTAGAGTTGGGAGAGCCTGACGTCAGTTTTCCTTGTGTTAATTTGATGATTATAAGGTCATTTTTAGACACATTTAAAAACAGAGGCAATTAAGACGCAGCATGCAAAATGGAAACTTCAGCAGCACCATGAGATGTCAGTCTGGCAGTGCCTTAGTATCCCCAAAGGTATGATGAGAAAACTGGGGATGAATATCAAGTCTTCTTCATTGAATGATTGCCTGGAATTAACCTGTCCATACCCTTATGTGACATGGGCCTAAACGTGGTAAAAGGAATAAATAACTGACAATCAAATATCTTTTAGTAAAGGATGGATCGTGGATGGAAAGATCATTGATGATAGAATCCATACCTCTTCTGAAGGATTTTCCTCTCCGGTAGCACTCTAAGGCTCTCTGCTCATCCCTGGTCTTCTCAAACAAATCACCAGCCTAAAAAACAATTTTGAAAATAATCATAATTTGGCTCCGGTCAAGATGCACTTTTAACGATTACAAAAATAACCCAATAAATGTAAAAGTCAATCAAACTCAAATTGTGGGGTCTGGTTAACATTAGTAACAAACCAAAACAGAAATGTTCACAGATGGTGCTGGTAGAAACTTATCGTTAAAATGTTTCCACCTGTTTTATCCAGAAAGAGTAAGGCCAATCACCAAAAACTTTTTTGATCTTGGCAAGCTAAAAAATAAAAATTTAGTCGGGTTTTCGCTATTTCCTCGTGACTTAGATGTCTGATTGAGCTCAAAGTGCCACAGGCTTATTATTTCAAGTACATGCTGGATTAGACGAAGTGTGAGTGCTGTTATGTCACCTTTACCAACATTGTACACACCATTTAAAGTTGCCGTACTGAAATCCACCTGTCTTTGACTTACCCGCTCGTAGAATTCCCCCTTGATGAGCGCAGCAGCTATCCTCTGAATCAAGTCCCTGTTCTCCATCAGGTCTCCGCGGCTTGTGGCCAGTCTGGCCGCTCGGGCGGGCATGCCGGCCTTCATGTATAGGTTGATTGCAGCATGATGGTCCCCCTCATTCTCCTTCATCTCTCCTGCCTTCTCTTCTTGGCTGGTGTCCATCAGCCACTGGTAATAGTTGCGACGAAGATTGTCCAATTCTGGGTGGCCCTGAGGTTTTGACAAACACACATCAAGTGTCACTTCACTTAAAAAGGTTGTATCGTACTTTGGTAAGAAACCAAAACAGACATGTTCACAGGTTTACCTATAACTTACTGGGTATAAAGTTGGGTGCTGTTTTTCAACATGAACATGATGAAATGGTGTATTTATCAAGAAATAAGTAATTTAAAGAAATGACCGAAAATATTTTTGATCTTTAAAAGATCTTTAAAAGATCAAAAATAACGGTGAAAAGATTAAGAAAATTCCATGGGCTTTTTTTTTTTACTGTTTTCTCAAAAAGTCTGCACTGTATGGGACTGGGAATTTCACAGGTGATTGTTACTGTATCTTCTTTGATATTTTCCCCCATGAATCTGCATTTCTTTGACAAAAACCAAAGTATGAAATTACCTTTAACAAAACATTTATTCACTTTTTAAGGTTTGGTAAAATTGGGCAAAAAACCGCTGATTTTTTGTCCTACCTTAGCTTCAGCCACGGCTATAGCTTCATCCCATTTATGAAGCTCTTGATACATCTCCATAGCCTCATCAATAGCATTCTAGTAATTACAAGAAACATACATTACTGATGTATAGTCATTCATTCCTTATACATGGTGTACACAATGAGAATTTTGGTAATTGATTTGGAATGTTAGGTGTCAAGTTGATTTGATGAAACAGGTATTCAGGAAAATTCACCTGAATCAAGGTGCTGCGACACATGATTCTTTTCAATCTCTTACTAAGCAACATGTAGCTCCTAAATTATGCCATTCAAATCAGATCAAAACTGTGTATCTATGTTCAGCTAACAATGTTAATAACTACTTGGTAATAGTTAGAAATTGGCTAGTTATGGTTACTAGTTAGTGATAGTCAGTAATAGTTAGTTCTCATACCTGCTCCAGGAACACAGACTCAGCTTCTTTGAAATCTTTGCTCAGTACGGCCAGTTTGGCTCGAACGGTGTAGTGCTGAGTGCCATCACCACCCTAAACAATAAAATATCAAATTGGTATTAATGTGGGATCCATTATATAACAAAAACATTGCTTCAAATTGAATATTGAGACTTTTTTCAAGGTTGTTATGATAACACTTTTGTGAAAATGGAAATATTTGCATAAAAAAAGTTGTTGATTATTCAAATAGGAAAATGAATACAAAGAAATATGCTGAAAATTTATTCAAAAACTGCTCAGGAAAGGATTATGGTCTTCTTTGATGTTGGGTGTCCAACTCCCTGGCAGGACGCATCAAAATCAGATCTGAAGGACCAGTGGTCGATTTCACAAAAATTTACGATTCATCTCTCAGTTGAGTTGTACCTCTGTAACTAGCATTGTGAAATCACACATGCTTAGCAATTAAGATTGAAACACGTGTTACGATCTGTCTTAGCCTTTCGTGAAATCGAGCCCAAAATCTTTGCAAGACAGAGCAACATGGACTTTTACTTACTATTTCTTTAGCAAGCTCCGCGGCCATCTTGTTGACGTTTCGTAGATACCTGGCCTTAGCCACATCACCCAGCGCAGCGTAGCAACGTTCAGCAATGTGCAGCTGTTTGGCATCAAGCGAGAGCCGACTCAATGTCTTCCACATTGCCTCTGTCTCGCTGGTCATCTCCAGGGTTTCAAGGAAAGCCACAGCCCTGTAAGGAGCAATCGGAGAGATAATGTGTCACCTGATACCAGGGAATGAATACTGACAACTCATTAACAAAGCAAGACATTTTAACTTTGCTTCGAGATGACCTATTAAAGGAAATGGATTTGCAGTAACACCATGGGACATGAATTATACTCTTTTTGAGTTGTGTACGTGGCTCTGAAAAGAGCCACTCATCTCAATGTTCTGACCAGTACACTCAGATCGTCTTCAGGAAAGAGCTTAGCCGGGTTTCTGACTTTGTGTGATAGAATCAGAGACAGTTCAGAAGATTTGAAAGAGCTTTCTCTACAAAAATGTGTCCTTCAACTGACATTTATTCTAATGACACAATTTGACAGATCTGGGTTTATTCCATCACTTTTGGCTTGGCTTCTAAACTCCCTTCAGTCTTTGAAACTCCACGAGTAACCGATCAGCTCAGGAAGGACAGAGGTGGTCATGGTGGAACCCCATCATCAGAAGGATCAGGAGAAGACAGCCATGTCTCATTTGACTAGGAAAGAGTATACCTTCCAGGCTAATCTTTACCTGGTAAAGTCGCCATCGTCGATAGCAGTACCGAATTCGATCAAGCCTTCATCTAAAGTGTAGGAGATGGTTGCCACGCCTTCGTTGACGATCACATCAGTCTTGCCATTCGACCTCTCCAAATCAACGATGTCACCCTGTCAATTCACAAATGGTTTGATCACAAATTTAAGCGTGAAAAATGCTTCCACATCAAACAGTTTTATTTTATTAATTGTAAATATGAAGTTGTATTCAAGACGCACACATTTCCGTTGCGTGTTGGGAACATTCCTGAGATCAACTCAGCTCTATGGGAAGTATGCAATTCAAATGCTGCTAAAAAGCATCAAGTCTCAAGACATCTTGGTCTATCTGAGAGCCCCAAGCCATGTAGGCCATGGCCTTCGTTGCCCTGGTTCTTGGCCTTGGTGCCCTTTCAAATGTTTCCATTGACATTATGACTGTCTAATGGAAGTGCCCCTTGTAATGGAAAAGCAGCCTTGCCCCTTTCAGAACCAAATTCAAGGCCTGGAATCCTCACACCTCCTCAAATATTTCCTATACTGGACCTTTTCTGAACCTAGACTTCCCATTTAGCTTTGGCTTCATCTCCAACATTCAGAAGCCAAAAATACAGGTTTATTTGAAACTGACGCTTTGTCAGATTGTACCAAAAGCCGCCATATTGATACCTGTTGCTTTAAAATGGAAGTACAAAATGAAGCCCAAGCCAGAGCCAGAGCCAGAGTCAAAGCCAGTGATTTGAATAGGGCATAGCATCATAGAAGATGAATCCCATACAGGTTTGTCTAAAATATTTGTCTATACCTTGATGTTGAACATGGTGCAGCGTTCAGGGTGGTCGATATTGTACCATACACAAAGACTGCCTCGATTCTGAGCAACGACTACATCGCTCTGCGGTACCCATTGGATGTAGCTTGAGTAATTGAGGATAGTCGTCTTTGTCTGGGTGTCGATATCAAACAGATGCAGCTACAAAAAAAGAAAAGAATATATCAACGATTGTTGAGTCAACGACCATCATGTACTATACGGCATGATCTACTTTACTGATGTCAGCTGCCTCTGTACCCCAGTCATTGCCTTGGTCTCTCTAGGTCGTCCTCAGACGAGCCTTCCATCGTCATTTCTAGTCATTCCGGTTTTCGTTATTTCCGGCCAGCTTTGAATTTTATAGTAAACTGTACAGTTTCTCTCATAGAAGGACCCAGGCTTTGGGTAAGAACTACTGCTGATTAGTCTTCTTGCCTGAATTACCTGGCTATGACTTGAAATAAACACACAAGTATATGGGAATCGGCTGCAGCCGCTAAGTACAAGCCGTAGCCATATTCAAATTGACCTCCCATGGTGAAAGGATGAAGCATCTAATTTTCCCAATACATTAGAGTGACATATGAAGCAAAATGCTCCAAATAGCATTCAGCCTGCCCAGAGCAATTAATATTTGCATTATTTCATTAAGAGAGTAACTTTTATTATTTTGGGAGAAACATGGGTTAGATATCTTTTGAATCCTTTGGTACGTCACTTGTGAAGTAACTTATTTTGAATTATTTCACTAGTTGAGGGGCTTACTCTGAGTCTCTTATCACGGAAGAGCAACTTGCGTCCAGTCTCATTGAGCTCCAGCCAATCAATCTTGGAGTCATGAGTCAGCGTGGCCACGTTGAAACCCATAATGAGATCCACTATGGAAATGGTCTTCAAGTCAACAAGGTACGCCATCTTCTTGTTGTCATCAACGCCGAGTTGCTTACGTTCATTTAGTCGGACACTGTCAGAAAAATAGACAAATCATTAAAACGTCTTATACTCTTTTAAATTTGTCAAACACAATTACAACAATCCTACTCGGAAACTTAAACGTGTTTAAGTTTCCGAGGTATTTTTTAATCTTTCGACAAATACATAGCTTCCAATCTCAATGGTAATGAGGAATACTTCTGCTAAAAAAGAGGAATCTCAGAGCAAACTACATAGGAATACATGTGTATTTCCAAGCCAAAAATCAGAATCTGTTGTCAAGAGCTTGTAAAAAGTGATAATTTTTACCAAAACAAGAGGAATGATTCCTCCAAAAATAGGAATGGTTGGCAGCTATGCAAATATTACAGAAAAATATTTTTTTCCTCAACTGAGGTATGTGCTAAGAAATCTGGCATAACAGAAAAAAAAAACACTGATCATGATAAATTACTCTCAATTCTGAAATCAGACCAAGTCGAGAGCAAAAGAATTTCATTAAAATCTTGCTAGGCTAAGCACGATGCTCCTCTGGGAGTTCTCCTATTTGAGTGAGTTTTCTGAGTGAGTTTTCTCGTTACCTTATCAAGTGAGGATTCATGAACTCAGTGCGTACACATCCCAGGATCTCATTACTCCCATACTCTACAAGACTCAGTTCACCAGCATTGAATATCATACACACCTGAAAAGAAAAGAAGAGAACAAGACCAATTGACATCAGATATTAGAGATCAGAAACAAAGTTCTTTTCATCTGAAACATTCCGAATAGAGTGATACGTGTATTTGATGCAGATTGTCCATTGAGACAACCTACCTTTTTGTCCATTTATTCACATTTTGCATGACAAAGAATGCAACAAACTGAAGCTTATAAGGTCAAAGTCCTATGAGAAAGATCCAGAAAGGATCGAAACGTCAGGACCTCCTAATAACTTAGACCATTTTATTGAAAAGTGAACAAAGAAAAATTTACTGGAGCGGGATTCGAACCGGCGACCTCCTGAATATCGTACAGGCGCTCTACCAACTGAGCCATCCAGCGCTATGTTGGTGGTGACCCCAATAGTCAATAATCTTTGTTCGTTCCGCTCCAGTCAATTTTTCTCTGCTCACTTTTCAATGACTTTAAATTCAGTCAGTTTCCCTTGTGGTTATTTGATGATTAGACCATTTCAAATAGCTCAGGTCATTATTTTGGTTGATGAACAGTTTGCAGCAATTTATTAGTTGTACCAAAGCTTAAACCATAACGACTTAATAATATAAACTTTCTTAAAAACTCATCCAAATAAATATTAGGATCAGTAACCAGTGTGACACATTTAAAGCTATAAACAAAGCATTCAAGCAATGATTTCATCAAACTCACCGACTCGTTTTCAAAGAAGAACTTTTCATTTCCTCCAGTGTTCTGCCACGGTACCTCACTGAGTTTATTGGAGGTGAGATCACCAAGAAGCAAGGTGTCTGTTGTATGAGCCACAAGATAACGATCTTTACCAAGTATGCGAACCTCATCCACCTGTCAAACAATCCAATCAATTA
Organism: Astropecten irregularis; assembly: GCA_963971285.1. Taxonomy (NCBI): domain Eukaryota; kingdom Metazoa; phylum Echinodermata; class Asteroidea; order Paxillosida; family Astropectinidae; genus Astropecten; species Astropecten irregularis. The sequence goes on along the minus strand of OZ020258.1, from coordinate 2,154,172 downwards.
ACTAAAGTGAAACATGCAGTCATTTCATCAAATACCGATAAGCCATTTGCGAGTTAAATGTGAATAGTAACTGGTACAAAGACTCCTTTCATTGCATATAAATACTCCAGTTTGAATTTTCCAGGCAAATGATTCGGGGCAAGCTTTTGCATAGTGATCTAATCTCACTGATATTTGTGCTACTGTACCTCATATCCATAGTGAGACTTGAGCACAACACGAGTTCCTGATGACAAGTTCTTGACGATGACCTGAGACAGGCCGACGTAGGTCATCTCAAACTTGTTCTTGTAGATCGCTCGTCGTAGACAGCAGTCAAAGAGCTCAACCCCTCCACACAAAGTTCCCTGTCAAATGTAATTGAACGACTTTTATGAGTTTCTGATACCAGTTTTGGAAATGAAGTTTTACGCCGAACTGCAGGTTCGTGGTTTAAGTGTGCATTTCCTTAAAAGTAATATCATACTTTGGTTTTATCAAAGAAATGCAGATTCATGGGCAAAAAAATCAAGACAGATGTGAACATTTCAGTCCCATACGGTGCCTTTTTTAGAAAACAGTGAAAACGGCCACAGTATTTCTTAAGTCTGTTCTCTTTTATTTTTGATCTTTTAAAAGATCAAAAAGATTTTCGGTCGTTGTTTTACTCATTTCTGGATAAATACACCATTTCAGGCGGAAACATTTTAACGGTAATTTACGTTATACGTAAATCTGTGAACATTTCTGTTTTGGTTTCTTACCAAAGTATGATACTAACTTTAAGTTTATCCTTGACGTTTAACTTAAACTAAAAAGTTGAGAATTATAAGGCCGTAATTAAGAGGAAACAGTGTGTGAGCTGATGAGCCTAACATTTTCTCAATCTCCACACAAGTCAAATCGATGTGACCGTGTTTTAACCAGTCAGTGTTAAGGAAACCTCAATGTGAGCAAGGGTCTTAGAATCTCACTATCAATCATAGGACTATGATGCACTGCAGCCCTACGTAGGATACGATGGGTTAATATTTTTTGTAACTCGAATTACATTCGATCGCAGGGCTTTGTGTAATCGACCCCAGGAAACTTACTGCGACGAGACGAGATCCGTCCTTCTTCCAGGCCAATGCTGTGATGGTGTACAGGTTCTTGATCTCTTTCATCTTGGCCTCCTCCCACATGCCTCGACGAGGGGCCCAATTGAAAACCCTCAATCTACAAAATAAATACATAAGGCCTCGGAGAATAAATTCCAAAGAATCTTGCTCAGAGACACAAGCACTTTTATTCCAATGACTGGTCTTCTGCACAATCTGTTGACAGGCATGCAACTTGGACTTAACAAAACAACGAGGTATTTCCAATCTTCACCATACTTTGTACAATGTGTTTTACCTTTCAATGACAAAAGAGCAAAGAGATAGGGCCTTTTAAAAACAGAGGCTTAGGCTCAGGCTCGTGCTCCAGTTTCGTCATCCATATGCTGAAAATACAGGTTGTGGTTTTTCATTTGAGCTGAAGCTCTGTTTTCCTTTTCAAACCAGATAATCTAATACCCTTTATTTTAGAATTGATTGACGAAATAGTGCCAGAGCCTGAGACTCTGTTTCATAAAGGCCCCAAAAAAGAGGAAATCAGCTGATACAAGGAAAAATTGCATGCCTGTATGGAAAAATCAGACAGGACTATTTATATTTGACCATAATTTATACCAACCTGTCGTAGCTTCCAACCACCACTGACTGACCACTTGGACTGTTAACAGCGACAGTAAACTCATGCTCATCCACATCACGGCTGAAGTCAAACTGCTGGTTGACGCGGCCTTCCTTGCCGTACACGGTGATCTTCTTGTCGCAACCTGCCGCTACGATGCTACTCCCGGCCCAGCATAGGGCATAAGGTGGGCAGGGATGGGTGCAGATCTTGCCCTGAGATTCGCCGGTTCCTTCATCTTCGAAGAAGAATCTGACGACGGATCCATCGGCATGACCAGACAGAATACCTTTACCGGACATGCTGTTACGGAAACGGAAGAAAGGGATAAGACATTACTACAGATAGCATCTTGAAAACACAAATTGTCAAAGTTCAGAATTGTGAGATGAAACAAACTGGAAAAGATTGTGATTTTCAACAGTACATCTATGGCACTTACAATGCTATCTTCCTCCATCTTTCAAAACCTGAAATGATTCTAGTTTCTAGGCATGTCAACTTTTTTTCTTCTTCTTTGATTGCATCATTTCCCACAGTATATGTTTGACCAGCCTACAGAACTAAGGTCGTACTGGTCATCATTGACTTTGGCAAAGGCATCTAAGGCTGGATGCCCTTCCTGACGACAATCCCTTTCAGTCACCTTTATCACATGCATGGAATACGCTATGCCTATTCTACAAGCCGGGATGTTCAACAACTTACTTGGGTGCGATGGAGACAACGTATGAATCGGTTCCATAAACCGTGGATGATTTGTTGTTCTTGGTGTTGGCAATGCGAACTTTCCCGTCGGCCATACCAAACACAATGTTAGAATCCGGAGGCCAGATCATACACGTCACAGCACTCTGCTGCACAAACTTGTTGCATATCACCTTCTTGGAATCCCTGAAAAATAAATCAAGCTTCTCTTCATAATGTTATCTTTGACAAGGCAAATTGAGTGGAAAATCTCAAAACATGTCTTGACTGCTTCTTAACCTTCTCGAATTTCAGACACATTTGTCAAATTTATAACTGTGCATGGTTTCATGGCTTCTAACTGCCAAACGAACAAAGGTAATTGACTATTGGGGACACCACCAACGTAGGGCTGGAAAGCTCAGTTGGTAGAGCGCCTGTAAGGTGTTCAGGAGGTCACCGGTTCGAATCCCGCTCCAGTCAATTTTTCTTTGATCGCTGTTCAAATTTATAACTTTGTAGAATTCTCAAATGAATTACCCGTGCGAATTTTCCCCTTTTCTTTTTCCCTCATGTATTTTAAGAACAGATTTTGAGTGAACAGAGCAACATCTGAAAAGTTGTATCACATAAACCTACCAGTCATCACCAATCTTGTAAACGTAAATGATGTTATCCGTTTGGCCGACGGCTATTTTGGTAGAATCTGGAGAGAAAGCTAGTGCTTTAACAGTGTAGCTCTTTTTCCCATACTGAAACAGAAAAGTTACAAATAATAGAATGTTAAAAATAAAATATTCCTTAACGCTTAAATTGTCTCTCGGTAAACATCTCAGTCCAACAAGAAAATATATGCACCTGATGACTAGCAAATGAAGCATGTGTAAGTTTTCACTCACCTGGGGTCGATTTCACTAAACTCATCGTAACTTACCAAGGACTTATGCATTGCAGCCCTACATATTGGATACGATGGGTTATCCTCCGTAACTCGAGGTTACGATCGATAGTAGGGCTTCGTGAAATCGACCCCTGGTTGTCCAGAAGAAATTAGGGGGTTTTCAATTGTTTGGATGACAACTGACGTTCGCCGCAATTGAGAAAAAGGACAAAAGCACTGTCGACGCATCATTGATTCTGGCAGTGGCGTGCCAGAGAACGTGGCAAATACGCAGATTGTGACTGAAAATGACGTGATTGCGTCGCAGTTCACTATGTGAAAGCGTCAATTGAAAACCACCTATTAAAAGCTTGACAACTTACCTTTGAATCAGCGGGTTTGGTGGAAAACTTGTCCCTTCTTTCTCCGTGTTCATCGAACAGAAGCACAACTCGGTCCACCGTACACACGGCCATCTTGGTGTTGTTTGGAGCCCATGCAATGGCGGTAATTTTGGCAGCGCCATCCTATAAATAAACAGTTTAATGTTGCACCAAATATTTTTAATATAACAATATTAAAAATTGACTAGGGAAAACTATTCTTTCTTTTTACATTTTATTTTCAATCTTGTAAGTTGTAGGGCCTATATTATAATAATGGAATGATCGAGTTGATTTCAAAAACCTTAGTTACATTCTCGAATACAGAAAATTGTGGCTGTAGGGCCCTATTTCCATTTATTACATTGTTTATTGTATGTTATTTAGTTTCATTATACCGTAATTTAGTATAACTTGTTAGGCCTACAGTTTGATTTGACAGTAACTACTTAGTGCATTTTTGAGGGGGAGCAGGCCCATTTATTTTTCAAACCAAATTTCAACCCATTTTTCATAGTCATTCCCATATTTATTTTGTTTTCTTTTGAACATAGGCCAGGCTAAGTAATTAGGCACAATCAGTGGAGGTCATCTTTGGCCTTTGGGTTTCTTTCACTCAGTGATCAGTCTCAGTTTCACAATTAAAATTAGCCTAATTAAACAAGTCTTTTTTTTTACAAGACATGTCAGGACAGAGAGAAAAGACTGCCAATCTTAGCTATATATTTTTTTATAAAATTAGTAGGCCCTACAGCAAAACATTAATAATTTGTATAAAATATTAAAATGACCGCCAGTTTCCTAGCCTGCTATGCAAATGTCTGTCAATGACAACAACACACACTGACTGACTGAGTGACAGAGCGTCGTTAACTACCGAAATGTTCCCATCAATTACACACTGAAAAAACATCAAATCTCACGCTAAATGGCACACAACGTACCTGTGGAGTCAGCAGGGTCTTCATGTGCTTTAACTGCATGGTTGTGGTTCAGAAATTTGCAGTTTGGGAGAAGAAATGTGACAAAATAATGTCGGTTGCTATCCTGTTCACGTCTGAACTTCCACAGTGATCCAGGAATGTGTGCAATCAGACGACTGTTTCATGTGATGCGGCAAATGCGCAAAGAAACATAATTGAATAGACTGGTTTCCAGTCTGTACAGCAGTTGATGACACTTCCAGTGCGCCCTCGTTCGGCAGCCGTGAGACAATTAGAAGGCACTTATTTTTGTTGTAACACAAAGTTACATAAAATCATAGAGCTACAATCAGAAAATGTAGTCCATTTAGCACAGTCGCCGACTCTCCGGACAGAGCTGTAGGCTTACTGTTTCCAAAACGTTGGGTCACTCGGTTCTTGTCTGAACCACCGTGACACAAACTCGATGTTCCACCACCACCAACTTTACTAAAAATAGACACTTTCAATTTTGTGATAACAGGATCACATACCCGAGTCATTCTCGTTATGGGGTTAAACATAACAGCTAATTAGACATGATCTCTTTAAGTTCATATCGCTACAGCCTGCACGGGCATAACAGTCGGAATGCCATTAATTAAATAGAACAAAAAAACCTAAATAATAATGAACTAAATCCAAACATCGACTTCATCAAAAGCAATAATTGAATCCGCGCAAGGCTGATTCATTTCAAACGCTTTGTAAGTTTCACAACCCATCAATTACTTTATATTAAATTATCATACAGAACCGGGAGGGATATGTGTCATTTCTGAAACTTCTAAATATGTATGTGAATAATATTCCAAGGATTACGAATCAAATCGCATCTCTGTTGATGGAAACGTGAGAAAAACATAAACCAACTCTTTCAGTGGTTTCACACATTTTCCTTTTAACCAGTGGTCCAAGCAACAAGGACAGAATAGAAATAGTAGTGCCGACTGTCTATTGTTAGTATTACAGCTTTCTTAAAAGTAATAATTATCATATTGGTTTTTGTCAAAGAAATACAGATTCATGGGCAAAAATATCAAGGAAGATACAGTCACAGTGATCTGTTAAGTTTTAAGTCCCATACGGTGCCCACTTTTTGAGAAAACAGTGAAAAACGGCCACAGTATTTCTTAAGTCTTTTTTCTTTTATTTTTGATCTTTTAAAAGATCAAAAAAGATTTTCGGTGGTTGTTTGACTAATTTCTGGATAGTGGATAAATACATGATTTCGGGCGGAAAATGTTTACGGTATGTTTCTACCACCACCACCATCTTCATACCCTGTAAGTTATACGTAAATCTGGCGGTGAACATTTCTGTTTTGGTTTCTTGCCAAAGTATGATACTACCTTTAAAACAGCCACGCCCACTTAATAGACACCCGTGCGTGCACGGCCGGCGCGCGCCACAGGCTCGTCCTACATCCTTGAAATGGGAGACTTTTGAGACGTCGACTGAAGCCTCTTTTTGCTGTCTCTGAGCATGCGCGGGCAATTGTGAGCATGCGCGCGTTGTTGTGTGCGTGCGTGCGTACGCGTACGCATGCGCTGTTGATTGAAGACCGATGCTCCAAAGTCTCCCATTAACAATGTTCATTACAAGTTATAGGACACAAATGAAAGTGCAGACGATTATGAAGATACGTGACCAAAACTGCTTATCATTGGTCAGAATGATCGTACGAATTTCATTGGACAAAAGTACCTATACTCATTTGAATAAACGTGACACATCAAAGTCGTGTGCTATAGGGATAATAAAATATAGGAATTTGTTGACATAGTCTATTAAAATCCCCTGAAAGGTTTGGATAGTTGCTGGAAAGATTTCAAGCTCATTTTAAGGGATAATGATAAAAGGAGGCAATTCTGGCTCTTCATGCACCAAGTCCTGGTGCTAATTCGCATAAACTAAAATGCACTGAAATCCATGAAATAAATGACAGATGGTACAAACTAATACAGGTCTTTTATTTCTTTTTTCATTTTAATTAATAATCCTGATATGAAATTATAACATAATGCCCAATTTATCATCATTATAATTTCAAATGATTGCTTACAAGAGGGTATAATTATTACTTTATTCTTAATTATGGGCCAATATGAAATAAATTAAAACAAAATTCTAAAATCCGACTATGCATGCATGCTTATTTTTTGTGTTACGATATATTAGTTTAAATGACATATTTAATGTTAAATACATAAAATGTGCACAGTATATTTTAATCTTTGTATCATGCATGGATGTGAGACAAATCCAAAAGGTATGTACAAATAAACCCAAAATCATCACACTGTGGTATTTTCTTTGAACTTGGACCAACTTGGACCCAAATAAAATGGTCCTCATCTCCTATGAAGGAATTGTCTTTGGAGCATAGTGACCCCCAAACCACAGAGAGACCCTATATGCACATGACATAATGGATCACTTTCATTGAGCTGCTAAAGCTCAAAAATTGCCAAACCATGAAAAGTCTTCCTTGATCAAACAGGATTACCAACCAAATTTTCATGTGATGTTTACTGCTTTTGACTTGTATTCGGCCATTGTTTGCTGAGCATAACATTCACAAGGAAGTTTGGCTGGCATACTGATCTTCATTTATCAAGGTTTTTGGTACTTAAACAAATTTTGGTGCTTAAACAGCTCTATTAAATTAACCCCAGTTTAGTAAGGAACACTTTTATCAAACCCACTGGTCCATCTTGCATGGCATTTCTGAAACACTGGCTAAGGCTCTGGCTTTGTCTTTGCCATCCAAAAAGTGAATATACAGGTTTTCATTTTTTGATAAGCCACAGGAAAAACCATGTATGGTAAACTGTGGTATGGAGGTTATTTAGGGTTTAAGTGTATAAAGTTATGGCATGCAGCTCAGTAGTATAGTAAAGTATTCTCAATCGGTTTAAATTTAGTTTTAAATACAGGAATTATCATTTCATGTTGGCATAATAACACAGGAAGCACAAAGCACTACTGACAGACGCCATGTTACAATATTTATCATAATAAAAAAACTACAATATACTTCTGGCAGCAAACATGACCTCCTCCATTTCTTACTGAATTTCTCTTCAGGCTCAGAATCTAGAAATTAACAGTCATGACGGACAAAATGTCTTCTGCCAACAACTCTGAATGGTCAATAAGCACCACTGCATCAAAGGCCCCGATATCATTCTTTCTCATCTGAAAATTAATAGTATTCAATAATGAATTAACTTGCAATAAACTTTTAGCTGATGAGAATGATCCTGCTAAGATCGAACCGTCAGGCCCTCCTAACTTCAAGCATGATATGAACATTGCTATATTGCCAACTTAAAATGTTAGTCTAAAAGATAAATTTACTTTCTAAAATACACAGATATCTCTGACAATTTTCATATTATGTTATGAAAGATCAACGGCACCACGCAGTAGAATTTGAGTTACCAAGTTAAAATATTAGTTATGTGTATAAAACCTGTCTAAATAATACACTATGAGGAAGGAATGTCTCATTAAAAAGAATTGAAAAAAACAAAAAAAAAAACAACAACAACAACATATGTTGAAATAAAAATTTGTCACCCACATGACGTTCTATTTACAAATGTATATCATTCATTTTACCTGTATCCATACACATACATGTACATGATTTCTTTAAACAAATTCATATTAAACTCGACATTATTTACGGACAATTCCGTTTTCATCACAATAGTCTCTTTGGTTAAGAAATTAATTATATTAAAGCAAAAACAAAAATAATTAATTTCATGAGGATAGTACCTGCTGGTCATTGCCTTGTTGCCACTGGTAACCATAATGGTCATGGTGCCCCTGGTTATTGCCTTGGAGTTGGAGCCCTTAATCATTGCATTGGTGCCCCTGGTCATTGCCATGATGCTCCTGGTCAATGGCTTGGTGCCCCACGTCAATGCTTTGGTACACTTCAAATGAAATTGCAGACTTTTAACAACGACTGGGTACCACCACATACAAACCAACTGTATTAAGTATTTTTGTCCATTCATACTGCTTTGAACATGAATGAGTAGACAAAAGGTAGCATCCATGTTGTGTAAACACAGTTGCGTGGTCTCAAATGAATACAAAACTTCTCAATTCCTTAATCTACTTTTTTAAATTTTAGGTTTAGGCCTACAGTGACTGAAAAAAATGCAAGCAGTAACCACGGAAGCAGTTGAAATCCCTCCCCCGATCTCAGTGAAGGTCAAATGTGAAACACTATGTGACAGATGGGTCTGATGTGGTAATGTATTTGGATTACAGACGATAGACTCTTTCGCAGATAGACCAGAAGTTGGCAGTGTAGATGTAGATATGAGAAATGCATCACTTGTGTGACAGAATTTGTACACAACATCCCATACAGTAGGTCGGTTATCTGCAAAAATGTCTAAGGGCAGAACTCATGGAATAACATTAATAGGCAGAACTCAAAGATGATGCTATTGCAGAAGTCAAGTAGCCTCCATGTGGCTCATACAGTCATAAAGCAAGGCTTGAATTCAACAGAGGCCACAGAGGCCATGGCCTTTGTTGCCCTGGTTCTTGGCCTTCGTGCCCCCTTCAAATGTTTCCATAGACATTATGATTTTCCAATGGAAGTGCCCCTTGCAATGGAAAAGTGGCCTTGCCCCTTTCAGAACCAAATTCAAGGCCTGATAAAGATAACTAAAATTGTTTTTAAGAACATTTTTTCAACATCTAATTAATTTTTACAGAGGGGATTATCCGATTACTTTCATGATGCACACACAAAATCCACACACATACATAAAGGTCCACATGTACATTTTACAGAACATGCTGAATAATTCTACAAAATAAAACTGAACAGAAATTGCACTACAAACTCTTGCAATCAAACAGATGCTACAATGGTCATCAATTTCATCATTACAAATAAAAATTAACTGTCTCGCACTACACAAGACATGTGTGGTCAATTTTCAAGTAAAAACTTTTCATCTTTCAATTGTCACAATTTTCTTGTGAATGGCAAAACAAACAGACGAACAAGTTTTTTTGCGCAATGGAAGTTGTCATTCTGCATAACAATGAACCGCTTTTATATATCACAAAACATATACTGACCAATGTGTGATGTCTCTATTTGTGTACTGTATTTCCATTATCCCTTTGGCAAATTCATTCAATTGACCCTAGATGGAGAAGTAAGCCCTGTATGAAGTAATGGTTCCGAGCTTCATAGTCCCATGTCTTTCCAAAACTGTGCAGTAGTATACCTACCGCATATTCCTTGACTTGCAAGCCATGGATGTCATTTTAAAAAATCTGGACTCAATACAATATCCCATATAAACCCACATTGTCACTGAAACCACAAGTATCCATCTCGGAGGGCCAAATACAAAGGTAATACAAAGATGCGCTCATCATTGGTAGTTAAATCCGTCTGGCAACAATAGTTATCGCATTGTATCTGGCACGGTAAGATGGCCGCTGGTGGCTTCAGTCAATACAAAAGCGTTGCAAGTCCAGATTTTTCTATATGACGTCCGTGTTGCAAGCAGGTAGCCATATAAAGTTGCATCACTTTGGCCCTGCAGCCCCCAGTCCGTCATCTGACAAATGTCAATGATATTATGATTGGGATTTTAGCAGGCTTGGGATGGTGAAAGAGTTATAGGAGAGTCTCCAAGCGTTCTTTGCTTCTTCCTGCCTTCAAGATACCGTCAGGTTGCGAACAATCGCAGTCCCTACGGATATTGTTTGTATTATTCACGTTTACTCCATCCGGCTCAACGTCATGTGAAGTGGGTTGCCTTGTTAAGGAATCGGTAGTCGGACCCTGTCTGGGAGACGGTGCATCATCACAAGGACATGAACCAGTGGTCTCCCGCCAGTAGCAGTAACGACGCCCTTTATGAGTGAATAGATTACCGTGGCATCCTCTGGAGCTGGAAGGTACGATGATCTCATCCCAACGCAGTGGCCCGTCCGTTTCGTCTCGCGCGTTGTTATCGTAGGCATGCGAGGTACCGTTTTCAGTGGGAGATGATTTGGCGATCGAGGAACTACTGCCCCACAGGCGGATATTGCCGTTGGGATGAAGGCAGCGGTAGTAGAACATCATGATGAAGATCCCCATGAAGAATCCTCCCCAGACGAAGAAGAGAGCCGGAAGACCGTAAACCTCATCATGACCGATGAAATGGTACCACACCCCGAACATGACAGTGTTCTCGATCAGGATGACGCTGTAGAAGAACAATGCCCGATAGCGCGTCTGTCCCTCCTTCATGTTGAAGAAGCAGAAGATGTGGATGACACCAATGACGGCGTCAAAGAGCACCTCCTCGAGTTTGGTAGTGCAGAAGTCGGTGTCCTGGTAAACAAGCCAGAGTGTCATGCCCACGTAGTGGACGGCGATCAGAGGAATGAACAGCCACACGTTGAAGGCAGAGAAGAGCGCCATCGAGATGACACGAGCCGTGATCGTGAAGGTACGCCAAGCCATGCGGAAGACCATCCCAACGTAGCCCAGGTTGTTCTTGTTGATGCAAGACTCTCGGAGAGCTTTGTGGTAAGCTTCAATACCCCAAGCGAGTGAAGCCAGCGACACAAGAGCCGAAGATACTATATAGCAATATAAGAAAAACAAAAGTAAGACAATTTAGAGCACGGAAAAACCAAACTCATTCAATTATTCTATCTGAGTAGCATTTGCAATTATCAGTTATGATCCATTTTTTTAAATACAAGTTTTTAACAATTCCTCAACAAAATGAGTCATTTAATAGTCACCACAGCTGATTTTGAAATACAGACAATTAGTGAGTTATTCCAAAATGCAAATCATCGGCAATTTTTTTACGTTTTACCCCAAAAAATGTTCACGTATTGTAAGATATAATAGACATTTGTGACATCCCCCAAATAAAATACCAAACATGGCTTTTATATGATGAGTATATATAAAATAGGGGTCTCCTGATGATGACTAGAGCAGGCTAGTCGAAACGGAATAAGAAGTGTGAAAGTACGAACGATTCTTACATGGTGTTTCTGAAAACAGATCCACATACAAATTGTCACCATACAAAGCCTCAAATCTTTCTCACTTTTCGAATAATTCTGGGCATTGGGCAATGGCGACACACTATTACAAAGATGTCTTTTGTACAACTACAGCGTTACTTTCGGCTGCCTTCAGTCATGTCAGGTTGCCTGTGTGACAAGGCCTTAAGTTCCACAATACCAGTGTCCAACGTATAGATATTTCTTTTGCAACGTCACAGGGAGACTCACAGCCCGAGTTTTTGCCAACCAAGATAGCGGAAACTACGGCGAGCCATCAAAGCCAGGCCACAATTTAATAACCGCAAATTGTGCCCAACATTTCATAAACATTGAAAGATATTGCTGAATGTAATGGAAACAACACGAACAATGATAGATATATTTTGTACAGCTATGGAAAGTTTGCAAACATTTTGAATTTGGTGACGCAGTCTGTCAAGAAGACAAAATGATTTGAATAAATAAAAGAAAGGTCTATTACCTGTAAGCCAGTAGATCTCCCGCTGTTGTGTCATGATATAAATCTGCAGTACAAGCTGTGGAGCACACTCCATGAACGATTCTAACAGACGCAGCATTGTTATGTCTCGGTACTCGTACACACTGAGGTCGTAGTAATCAGGTTTTTCCCGGCTCTTCCATGCATACTTCAAACTTCGCCAATATCTGAAACAAAAATGAACAAAAACATGAGTGGGATTTGAAGTTTTGCATTGTGGAGAGACTAGAATGAGTAAGACTTGCGAAGACACCATGTACAAGCCTTGAATTTAACGGAGGCCATGGCCTTCGTTGCCCTGGTTCTTGGCCTTGGTGCCCCTTCAAATATTTCCATAGACATTATGATTTTCCAATGGAAGTACCCCTTGCAATGGAAAAGTGGCCTTGCCCCTTTCAGAACCAAATTCAAGGCATGCATATGTATAACACTCTTTTTAGAAGATGTGTGGTCCTGAAAAGGACCGATGAGAGTAAATTCTCCACGTTTCGACTAGTGTGCTCTAGTCGTCCTCAGGAGAGAGAGTGCCGGACTTGGTGGATGTGCTGGTTTATATGCTGGATGCTGCTCACTCATGTAAAAAGATTTTCATTTTTGAGTGAAGACATAGAAGCGCTGTAATAAGTGACAGTGCATCTTGCTCAAAGATAAGAAGATGATGATTTGCGGAATTCACCACATCCTGACATCCATGCACCAGACTACTCTACTCATCATCAACCACAGTATTCTATGCCTTCCAACAAATTTTTGTAGAGAATACCCATAAATACCTCTTTAAGATGCCCAGCTGCAGAATGTGAACAGCAAGCCACACGATCCAAGCCATCACCTTCTTCAGAAACGACACGTGTTTTGTTTCCGGGGCTTGCATGGAATCAACGACAAACCAACGGAAGCTGAGGTACTGAATAGTGAACGATGGAATGACAATGAAGGCAATCGTCAGGCCACACCAGGCATACTCATCCAGGAAAAGGTATTGCAGGGCTGTAAGCAAAGACAATTAAGAACAGGGACCAATTTATGGATTTCATGCAGTTGCAATGAAACAAAAAAACTAAGCACAAAAAAGTTTGCTTAGCAATAGCATGCACTGGTTTGCAATCCAAAATCCATACAATTATATATCAATGACTAGTTTGCCTCCAATTTCTGCTAAGCATGGAAATTCTGTAATAAGCAGTATTGATTCATTACTTGACACTGGGGCAAAATGTACATGTAGGGCCACTGATTTTTAAATGAGTAGAATAAGTAGAATGAAGAAAATTATTTGCAGGAAACTCAGTTTTAGAAGCAAAGCCCAAAGTTTGTGTCCTGAAGCAAAAGAAATCTTTACTACAATTATCAATTCCTAACAAAATTTATAGATGGTGAGTCTACTGGAAAATCGTGTGGCTGGCAAAATCAATCATCATGATTTTGTTCAGGTGCATTTAAGTTGCAGTGACATTATGTATTACCTATAATATTCTGTGGCCCCTGAAAGGTAGATTAATACAAACCAAAACAATCAACAACAAAAAGCTTTACAAATAATAGATGACACATGGCATAGTTCACTTACCAACTAATACGTCAGTCACCAGATCAGCAACGTAGGTCACCATACCACCAATCATGAACAATGATTCAAGGATGACACGATTCCGACTCATGATGGTGATGTCTTTCTTAGGTTCCTCCCCGGGCGGGGCCTGCTGTTCACCTGCCGTTGAAGGGTGTGACCGCACCTGCTGGCCATTCCTTGGCATGCTTCGGGGCGAGGGCGAGGCATCTGTTCCTTCATCGGGCCTAGCCTGGTAGGTGCGGCTTTGGTCTTGACCACCAGATCTTGACATGGTGACTTCTTTCGTTTCAATTTCACATCACCTCGTTAAAACCATCATAGGCTGGGCCAATCTAGAAATGAAGAAGAGGTGCATTTTAAGAATAAGGATAGCTCTCCAGTTGAAAAATTTACAAAGTACCAAATTTAAACAAGTACGAAGCAGGTGCATAGGCCTAGATTACATTCTTCTCTCTTTAATTTGTTTGTTGATCATTTGTTCATGTGAGGACTACCATCAAGTAATAATCAGCTTCAAGGGAAGGTCCTGATTAATTCCAGCCAGCTAATGGTTTCATCATCCAGCTCTAGGATTCCACGAGCACCACGTGGGGTTTACGGCACTTGAGCCTTTAAATGCTGAATGGAGTTTGACACTTGAGTTGAGGGTTTATAAATACAGGTAGTATTGGTTTCTGTGGTTCACAATTTAGCAGTTAGTCCTAGAACCCAGTTGCTTTTAATGATATGAAGAGAGTGACACTATAGTGAACTCACCAATACTGCTTATGCCTAGGTCACATTTGCTCACATTTGCCGCGGCCGCCGTGGATTCTAAAATATCTACGGCCAGTAACAATTATAGGGTCGCCGCAGCATTTCCATGGTAACACACTGTAGCAGTCACATTGTAAGGGTTGCCGCATGGCGTATTTTTAATTTATGGGGAGAAGAAACCTGCGGCTGCCGTATGTCCTTTGAAGTGATGACGCACGGTCGCCTTAGGGTGACCATGCGGCGGCCGTTGACAAGACGCAAGCTTGCTGCAAAGCGCCTGCAGCATACAATAAGTATGATAATGAGGGGTTTGCCATACACATCAAGATTTTTCACGATGGTCATTTCATTGCAAAGTGTTACAGATAGCGTGAGTCAAGCGTACGGGAACCGAAAAACCGTTCTACGGGATGGCTACGGCGGGTCGAATTGCCACGGCGAACGTATAAATGAAAAGAGTTATAACTCCGCGCTATAACTCTACGGCCACCCCTACGGTCTGTAAAAAATAGGGATGTGCCGTAAGGCAACCATGAGGCCGCCGCAAATTTGTGGCAGCCGCCGCACGTTTCTCTCGATTTTGGGTACAAACGGCCGCCGTACGCTAGCCGTATAGCAAATGTGACCGAGGTATTAATGATATTTCTGTAAGAACACTTGTTCAATATCTCAGCAAGTCTAGTATGGAAAACTCCAACAAATTAAAGAGCTAGGTCATAATTCAACATGTATGCTAAAAATATTCAGCACAATAATAACAACCCAAGCGAGTACCAGTACAATGCATGAAAGATGTCTAGCCTATAAAAACACATTTTGTTTGTTTTGCACTGGTTGGTCGAATGTAACCAACTGACCAAGGGTTATGACTTATGAATCATCACATCTAGCTTTGCATGTGACATGGTGTGAAAGCAATTTCACATATCAGTCATTCAGTTATCACCAATGCATTCTTCCCTTGCCGTTGCAGGAAAGATTCTTTCCTTATCTGTGGTATGGCCTAAATATGGAAACTATTCAAGTTTCAGGAAGTAGGCCTGTACATGCTACAGACGTTAAAGTAAAATTTAAGCTGGTACATGTAGGCATATCCTGTGAATGTGATTTAAAGTGAACAAGCCAGTGCCACATTAATATTTATACCAAGTCATAAAAGTGTTTGATAGCTGAGACTCTATCAATGTATTATCTATTGAAGAAGAACATTAGCAAAAGCAATGTTACATTTGTGCTACATATGTATGTAATACAAGCAGCGTTTTCTCAGGCATTTTAAAGGGTCTATGTAATAGGAATATTATGGCTTGAACATGTGCCAAAAATAAATTGTTACATGGGCCTTTGATTTTACCCACTTCCTCACACTGTTTCAGGGTTAACAACAGTTTTTTTGGTTTGTAATGTATGCTAATAAGAATTTCCATATTCATGAGCAAAACTGTGATATCATCTGGGTAACTGAGAGCAGTAATCCACTTGCTTTGTGCACAAAAAGTTGGGGTTGTTTTATAGGTTTTCTGACAAACCTTTCCCCTCAATGTGTTTATTGTGCTGAATACATGTATGTTCCTTTCACTCTACCGGTGGTGTAATTTTTTTGACCAACCATTTCTGTGGGTCATGTTTGCCTCTTCATTTGTTTATGTTTTTTCATTTTATTTTGGCTGTTGGTTCCGGCAGTTGGTAAAAGTCGGAGGTGCCGGAGGTAGCCGGAGGTAGCCGGAGGTAGCATTTAAATCACGCTAAATCAACTGAAAGTATACTCACGGATGCTCCGTGGATTAAAAACAGCACAGTTTCAACAAAATAATATATGTCGTCTTATTTTTTTTAATAAAAAGTTAGAAACAAAAACAAACTCCGCTCCGAGTCAAACACGTCTACTGCAGCAGTATACACATCATAACCAGCCATCATGAACTACACGTTGATATATTCGATTGTGCTTGTGTTGTGGTGCACTATTACGGAGGCCGTGTCAGTCCATTGTACAGCCGGAGGAAATCACAAAACAACCTTCGAACATCGAATGTCTGAGATTACTAGTACATGACGAATTTCAAAAGTGGAGGTAAGGTAATTGTGTTATACATACATAAGCCGAAGGACGATTTCTGTCAAAAAAGGGGGAGCCGGAGGTAGATTTGTGAAATGTAAACTATATTGTAAAATTACAAACATTTAACAAAACCACTTTCTAATGTCTTAGATTAATTATAATAATATAGAATTGTTAAAGAATTTTCAAAAATGGGTAAAGTAAACTTGAAGAATGCCCGTTCATGCAGTATATATAGGCCAACACGTGTTATGTACACATACATTAGGCGAACGGTGATTTCTGTCAGAAAAAGAGGGAGCCGGAGGTAGATTTTAAAAGTAAACTACACGTTGTAAAATTACCAGCATTTCACAAATCCACCTTCGAATGTTTTAGATTACTAGGGCCTATTATAATATCTATGATTGTCAGGGAATTTTCAAAGACTGGTAAAAGTAGACTTAAAGAATGCCCGTTCAGCCGGAGGTATTGCCGTGTTGTAAATAGGCCTACACAAACCGAACGGTGATTTCTGTCAGAAAAATGGGGGAGCCGGAGGTAGATTTTAAATGTAAACTACATGTTGAAAAAATACCAAAATTTCACAAAACCACCATCGAATGTCTTAGATTACTATTATAATATCTAGGATTGTCAGGGAATTTTAAAAGACTGGTAAAAGTAGACTTAAAGAATGCCCGTTCAGCCGGAGGTATTGCCGTGTTGTAAATAGGCCTACACGACCCGTATTACAACCGAACGGTGATTTCTGTCAGAAAAATGAGGGAGCCGGAGGTAGATTTTAAATGTAAACTACATGTTGAAAAAATACCAAAATTTAATTAAACCACCTTCGAATGTCTTAGATTACTATTATAATATAGTGCATTGTTAAAGAATTTTCAAAGAAGGATAAAAGTAAACTTAACGAATGCCCGTTCAGCCGGAGGTATTGCCGTGTTGCATGCAGTATAGGCCTATACACGTATTACATGCATTAGCCGAACGGTGATTTCTGTATAAAAAGGGTGAGCCGGAGGTAGATTTTAAATGTAAACTACATGTTGAAAAAACACAAAAATTTCACGAAACCACCTTCGAATATCTTAGATTACTATTATAATATCTAGGATTGTCAGGGAATTTTAAAAGACTGGTAAAAGTAGACTTAAAGAATGCCCGTTCAGCCGGAGGTATTGCCGTGTTGTAAATAGGCCTACACAAACCGAACAGTGATTTCTGTCAGAAAAATGGGGGAGCCGGAGGTAGATTTTAAATGTAAACTACCTGTTGAAAAAGTACCAAAATTTCACAAAACCACCTTCGAATATCTTAGATTACTATTATAATATCTAGAATTGTCAGGGAATTTTCAAAAACTGGTAAAAGTAGACTTAAAGAATGCCCGTTCAGCCGGAGGTATATTGCCGTGTTGTAAATAGGCCTACACAAACCGAACGGTGATTTCTGTCAGAAAAATGGGGGAGCCGGAGGTAGATTTTAAATGTAAACTACATGTTGAAAAAATACCAAAATTTCACAAAACCACCTTCGAATGTCTTAGATTACTATTATAATATCTAGGATTGTCAGGGAATTTTAAAAGACTGGTAAAAGTAGACTTTAAGAATGCCCGTTCAGCCGGAGGTATTGCCGTGTTGTAAATAGGCCTACACGACCCGTATTACAACCGAACGGTGATTTCTGTCAGAAAAATGAGGGAGCCGGAGGTAGATTTTAAATGTAAACTACATGTTGAAAAAATACCAAAATTTAATTAAACCACCTTCGAATGTCTTAGATTACTATTATAATATAGTGCATTGTTAAAGAATTTTCAAAGAAGGATAAAAGTAAACTTAACGAATGCCCGTTCAGCCGGAGGTATTGCCGTGTTGCATGCAGTATAGGCCTATACACGTATTACATGCATTAGCCGAACGGTGATTTCTGTATAAAAAGGGTGAGCCGGAGGTAGATTTTAAATGTAAACTACATGTTGAAAAAACACAAAAATTTCACGAAACCACCTTCGAATATCTTAGATTACTATTATAATATCTAGGATTGTCAGGGAATTTTCAAAAACTGGTAAAAGTAAACTTAAAGAATGCCCGGAGGTATATTGCCGTGTTGCAGTATAGGCCTACACGTGTTATGTTTAGGCGAACGGTGATTTCTGTCAGAAAAAGGGGGAACCGGAGGTAGATTTTAAAAGTAAACTACACGTTGTAAAATTACCAACATTTCACAAATCCACATTCGAATGTTTTAGATTACTATAATAATATCTATGATTGTCAGGGAATTTTCGAAGACTGGTAAAAGTAGACTTAAAGAATGCCCGTTCAGCCGGAGGTATATTGCCGTGTTGTAAATAGGCCTACACGAACCGAACGGTGATTTCTGTATAAAAAGGGTGAGCCGGAGGTAGATTTTAAATGTAAACTACATGTTGTAAAATTACCAACATTTCACAAATCCACCTTCGAATGTTTTAGATTACTATTATAATATCTATGATTGTCAGGGAATTTTCAAAGACTGGTAAAAGTAGACTTAAAGAATGCCCGTTCAGCCGGAGGTATATTGCCGTGTTGTAAATAGGCCTACACAAACCGAACGGTGATTTCTGTCAGAAAAATGGGGGAGCCGGAGGTAGATTTTAAATGTAAACTACATGTTGAAAAAGTACCAAAATTTCACAAAACCACCATCGAATGTCTTAGATTACTATTATAATATCTAGGATTGACATAGAATTTTCAAAGACGGGCAAAAGTAAACTTTAAAAATTGCCCGTTCAGCCGGAGGTAATAATTGTCGAGTTGCAGTAGGCCGCTATAGCCGAACGATGATTTTTGTAGAAATAGGGGGTGCCGGAGGTAGATTTTAAATCTACACTGCACCTTAAGAAATGACCAAAACATCACAAAACCACCTAGGCAAAAATATCTACAAGAACATCTGTAAATGGTCGCATTACGCCTCGTTATGATGTGAAACACGTCCCGGTATCGTTTCCTTGGCACTAGCTGCCAAGTTCTGGGCGTAGCTGCTATTGTAGAAATGATCATGGTGTGACTAGAATGTAATTATTGTGTAATATAGGTTTTCCCGCACTTTTTCAAACTTGTTTCATTCAATTTCCTAAGCACTTCACTTCAATTTCTCGCAAGAAGACTGGAATTTGCAAATGCTACAATGAATCTAGTCATTGGTCATTTGAATTGATCAATGGTCAATCGGTTTCGTCAGTTTTCATTCGTTTTCGTCAGATGCCACTGTAATTCGTCTCACTCTTGATCATCATCTATACATAATACATTTCTGGGACGCACATTTAAAAAAACATCTTTCCTCGAGGTTCAATTTTCCGGCAAAACGCACATCATATTTAAACAAAAAAGGAAGGACGGCATAAAATCATGTAATGAATTGAAATGAAAGTTATACGAATTGATTGAAAAAAGACGAAATTGATTCGTCTATCGTTCGTTTGGCGACTGCGGTCGACGAAATTGAATTGTTTTTGATCAAAATGTATGGCAAATACATCAAATTGGTTGATCAAAGTGTCAAAATGGACGGCCAAAGACGAAATTGAACATGGGATATGCAAGGTAATGAATCTTAAAGACGAAATTGATGTTAACTGCCTTGGAAATTGAATGAAATTCTTTTAACATGTGCGGGAAAACATATACTATGTATATTTGCCGATGATGAAGCTTTTGCAACAATTGGTCAATCCTATGAACAAACAGCGACACTTAACTCGGGCTGAAATTCCTTCCACCTTCATTTTGAAGCAAACCGAAACAGATGCAACATTTTCCTGATTATATAACTGTACAGTTTTTTACACGGCACTTCATTTTTCTTAGTTTTTGTTTTGAATCATTGTGGTTTTCAAATCTTCAAGGTCATATTTTTTCAGACACTGATTGATTTGATTTAATTTCATATTATCTGCTTTATTCTTACCTGTGCTCTCCAGCGGCGTATCAATTGGGAAAACGGCTCCCTAAATCCAAGTGCTGATGCCAATGGGAAAAAACCCAAACAGGCAATTTGGAAATGGAATCTTTCTTTGTTTTTACCAATCTTTTAATTTGTATATTATTTTGTTCCCTTCGTTCTGGTTTCTGCTTTAGTAATTGGCTTTTTCGCATAGTTGTGGAGAAGCTATATTGTTGAATGTTTCAGTATTATGTTCCTTTGAATGCATGACGTTTGATGTTAACTACTGTTTGTATTTATGTTCCGTTTTGGAAAGCTCACTGTCAGTACCATTCTTTTAATCTGTATATCTATTTATTTATTTCCATTTTTACTTTCATTTCATGGTTTGTTTTGGTTCCGATTTTCCTTTGAAAAGTAAATGAAAGTCGGGCATTAAACATCATTGGCAGATTTTCTTCAGCTCAATGTCAGAGAACAATTGAACAGCGTGCTACAATAATGTATATACATGTATTACCTGCTACATATCAAGTGGGTTCGCTTTCATTACACTTCTTTGGCTACGAAATTTGTAGCCAAATGAGCCAAGTTTTTTTTAGTAGGTAATAGCATACTCCGGTTTATCTCAAGGAAATGCAGATTCATGAGCACAATTAAGTATCAAGAAAAATACAGTGACAGTCATCTGTGACTGTGCCCACTTTTTGAGAAAACATTGAATAACGGCCAATGAGGTATTTCCTAAGTCTTTTCTCTTTTATTTTCGATCTTTAAAACATCAAAAATAATGTGAGTCACTTGTTTTACTCTCTTCTGGATTACATTACATTATTTATAACGTAATTTATTAATTTATTTATAACATATTTTAAACGGTATGTTTCTACTATCACTATCTTTATACCCTGTAAGTTATATCTGTGGCAATGTCTGTTCCGGTATGCTACCTATATTGTATGATAGTATACCTTCAAAAACGTCTTCAACCTTGTTTGAATTGGAAAGGCCTTTTAATTCTTAATACATTATACGATATGACTTGCCCTAAAGAGTGCAATTAATGTTTTGGTGTTATTGTTCAACTATTAGTTAAAGGTAGTATCATACTTTGGTTTTTGTCAAAGAAATGCAGATTCATGGCCGAAAATATCAAGACAGATACAGTAAAAGTCATCTCTGAAAATTTCGGTCCCAGTAACGGTGCCCACCTTTTGATAAAACAGTGAAAATCGGCCACAGTCTTTTTTAAGTCTTTTCTCTTTTATATTTGATCTTTTAAAAGATCAAAAAGGTTTTCGGTCGTTGTTTTACACCTTTCTGAATAAATACACCATTTCAGGCGGAAAAAACTTTAACGGTAGGTTTCTGCCACCACCATCTTCATACCCTGAAAGTTATACGTAAATCTGGAAACATTTCTGGGTTGGTTTCTTACCAAAGTATGATACTACCTTTAACTCCCAGAAAAACAACCTCATGTAGTAGTTGGATTGAATTTATATGCAAGTGATTTGTGATAAAGAATAACAGAAAAAGAAGAAAGAAACCATGGAATACAAAAACTTCACAACAACAAAATGTTGCCTTGTAGGCCTATGCTGATTTGTCTTGTATCTGTTTCATAACATAAAAGAAGGAACAAAACTTCACGGGTGTCTAATGCAATGTAAGTGGCCATTTGAGAATTGGTATACAGCGAACATTTGGACCTAAAGGCAGAAATAAATAACCGGAACATGAAAGTAAACATTATTCGTGACTTTTCTCTTTAGGCCCGTGATAAATTTACATGCATAAGGCTCTCAAAAGATGTCAAAATAAAAAAGAAATGGTTTCTAAAGAGCTCCGTACCAGATGATATCAAATAGGCCTACTGCAACGTGGCAATTATACACCGATCCGACGGCGCGATCAAGGAGGTAAAAGCACCCGGTCATTACTGGTGTGTCCCCGTCCGTAATTTTAATTTTTTGTCCGGCAACAAAATAAGTTACGTCCGCCACACTCTATAATAATAATTGCAGGGTGTACGTCCCATGATTAGTAATAGGGGACGTTGCCGGACAAAATACGGACGGGGACAAACCAGTATTAATGGCGAGTGTGTTTACCTCCGTCGCGCCGTCGGATCGGTGTATCCTTCGGCTGAAGGGGCAATTTTTTAAGTTTACTTTTACCCGTCTTTGAAAATTCCATGACAATCCTAGATATTATAATAGTAATCTTAGACACTTGAAGGTGGTTTTCTGATATTTTGGTAATTTTTCAACTTGTGGTTTACATTTTAAAATCTACCTGCGTCTCCTCGGCTAATACAATAACACGTGTAGGCCTACTGCAATACGACAATATACCAATATAATATTATTATATTGTTTTTTTTATCTAAGACATTCAAAGGTGGTTTTGTGATATTTTGGTAATTTTTCAATGTGTTTATTTTAGATTTAAAATCTACCTCCGGCTTCTCCTTTTTCGACAGAAATCATTGTTCGGCTAATGACGTATAAGGCGGGACTACTGCAGCAATATGCCTACGGCATTAATACCTCAGGCTGGACGGGCACTCTTTAAGTTTACTTTCACCCATCTTTGAAAATTCCCTGACAATCCTAGATATTATAATAGTAATGTAAGACATTCAAAGGTGCTTTTTATGTTCTGGTAATTTCTCAATGTGTAGTTTAGATTTAAAATCTACATCCGGATCCCCATTTTTCTACAAAAATCACCGTTCGGCTATAGCGGCCTATTGCAACACGACAATATACCTACCTCCGGTGGAACGGGCAATCTTATTAAAAAATTTACTTTCACCCGACTTTGAAAATTCCATGAAAGTCCTAGAAATTATAATAGTAATCTAAGACATTCGAGGGTGGTTTTGTAATATTTTGGTAATTTCTCAACGTGTAATTTAGATTTAAAATCTACCTCCCGCTCCCCCTTTTTCGACAGAAATCAACGTTCAACTAATACATGACATTGTAACATAATAAGGCCTAGCCTACGGGTGCACACCACACTAAATAGCTCAAAAATCAATGCGCCGAGCTGATTATCATAATGTGTGTACCCTCAAATGTTTTTTAAATATGCAATTTGGGGGGTCGTGCAATTAATATATTGTGTAGTTTTGACTGGTTTGTTTTGAATTATTGCACCAATCACTGAGAGACTCCTGGATGGGATTTTTTGAACTGTGAAGTTGACGTATTTTACACTAAGGCCATAAAAAAATTGTTGTATTGGAGTAACGGAGGTTTGGAAAATAGGGTAGGGCGGGCGGATTTTTTATTTTTTATTTTTTTTTTCCCTGTATTAGATGCTTTTTCCCTGTATATCACAGTATTTGACGAGTCAAATAAAGACAAGAAATGACTTTTAAGCTTTTAATCTGCATACCAATTTGCGATTTTTTTTTATTTTATTATTTCCACCCCCAATTTTTATTTATTTATTTTTTTATTATTTTTTTTTTGGTTTAAAATGTCTACGGTCGGGGCATATTTTTGGGTCGGGCGGGTTACGCCAATACAACAATTTTTTTTTTATGGCCTAAAGTTAATGGGAGTTTATTTAGTGTGGTGCACCCCTACTGCAAAACGGCAATTTCCTCCGGCTGAACGGGCAATCTTTACGTTAACTTTTACCAGATTTTTAAAATTCCATGACAATCCTAAATAATCAATGACATTCGAAGGTGGTTTTGTGATTTTTGGTAATTTTTCACCGTCTGGCTTAGATTTAAAATCTACCTCCGGCTTCCCAATTCTTTGTTGCATTCAGTACCGAACACTGCGTTATTAATATTACCTCCGGCTCTACAATGAACTAACACGGCCTCCGTAATAATGCACCAATAACACAAACACGATCGAATATATCAACGTGTAGTTCGTGATGGCTGCGCTTAATTTTAACGCGTTGGACTCTCGGAGCCGATTTTTCCGAACATTTTAAAGAAATCAAACTTTGAAAGTCTAAGAGGAGACCCCGATCCCATTTTGTGAGAATTGGGATATTTTTTGTCATCCACGGAGCGTCCGTGAGTATATTTTCATTGAATATTGCAAGTATTACATGCTACCTCCGGCTACCTCCGGCTACCTCCGGCACCTCCGACTTTTACCAACACCCGTTGGTTCCCAACACGAGTATGCATGAAAATCCCCCATTTTGCAAAGCCGTTTAAAAGAAAACCAAATGCTGTTTTGAAACCAAAATAAGACTTGCCATTCATTATCTGTCAGTATATTCTCTGTATGAAGGCAATAAAATAACCTGACTGAAAAAAGCACTGCATGAACCCTTTAAGTGAAGGTTCTATATAAAAGTGCGCATCCACTATGTCAACTATATAAGACGTGCACACAATGCCCTCTTGCTTCAGTACCACCCCATGGATGCATTGCGTTGATGTGGGATATCGCAATCAGCAATAGACCCAATGGGGCCATGCATTATTATATAAATGCAACTTAAACATGTTGAACTGAACTCAGCGTTACCTCAGTTTAGTACACTCAGGTACCGAGTCCGAGACCCAGTTAATTTAGGTAAGTTAGTTTACTGTAGAAGCTGGGTACCAGCTACCCTGAGTGTACTAAACTGAGGTAACCCCCTGAACTCAGTCTGTCAGTGAACTGAGTCAATGACTGAGACTGAGTGATGAATCATTGGCAGGGATTGTAACTAGTATTAACACTCAACGTACTGACCCAAGGGCTAAGCCCAAGGCCAAGCCAATTTCAATTTGGGCCAAGATTCCAGAAAAGTATTTTTAAAGAATGGACAGGTGATATACTTTACCAACTATCCGATGCAGTTTCATTAGGGTGGCAGCATTTATCTGTCACTACTCCTGCTAGCAATTTGTAGATCATGCCAAATAGGCCCTCAATTATCAATTTTTTATTCAAAAACAAGAAAGTGCGTCTACATCATTCATATAACCCATGACATACTGTATGCAATGCAATGCTGTGCACTTAATATGACAAAATTACGTCAATTTATTAAGGACACCGCCCTCTTCGGCAACTTGCTGCCAACTACAAACATAATTAACATAAAATCAACGACTATTCCATGTCCGAATCCAATGTGGAGTCATGACAACAGTTTTTTAAATACCTTTTCACCAAAAATGGCAAGCAGTGCATGAGAATGAGCGTTTTGTGTACGGATATCCACGATTAGGAGAGAATTTTATTTCCAAAACTTCCCTCTAAGTTCTTGCAAACTTTGCAAGCAAGCTGAAGAATAATGATCTCATCGCACGTAACGTAACAAAACATAATTATCTGTAGCCTTGTCCCAAGCCAAAAATTAAGAAGTCCAAATCGTTCCATCTTATTAAATTTGTTGTGGTTTATTATACTGAAGATGGATGATAAACATCATGAAAGATCTCGCCTATAGAAATTCAAAATAATTTGCATTTGAATTTGTTTTTGGCCAAAAAGTGAAAGTAAATAGGCCTACATTGGTCTATATCCTAAACAGTGCAATGCGCTATGTCTATTTTGCTATTTCCCGAAATTTCAGATTGGAAATTATCCATAAGAAGTAGAGTTTAAAGATCAAAATGTTCTAGTCTGAAAGTTGGACGAATCCGTCTTGAACATATATTTCAGGAATGTTTCAAACTATCAATTGAATAGTGATTTTTGGTCTTTAGTGAGTTTCGTCTAGACAAAACAGCCTTGAATAAGAGACTACGCCAGGCCACATGCACACGCACCTTCATTATTTACTCAGTCAGCATTATTTTCACGTGTAAATCGACAACTTTCACTAGTCGAGGTTCAAGGACAAGGTCGAAATAAGCGTACGTTTATCGCGAAAGGATCAGGATAACCAGGTCAACAAGTTACTTCCAATACATCCCGAGTTCGGGTGAGTTGATAGAGAAATAAGAGATGGTAGTTTTTGTAAAATTGTAGCATTTTCATTCGAAGATTTATAATCATGATCAACCGGCTTCACCGTACCATGGAGGTTAGGCCCTGTATTCAGTAACTGGGGCGTTGAACTCCCTTTTTTGACTTTTGGGGTTGACGGTCAGTCTAGACCATGGAGGTATACCTTAATTAGCTTTTTATACCTTCATGACCGGCCGTGTACGGTCATGACCGTACTTGCATCAACGATTTTCACCACCACGCATGATCGACCATGGATGCAGTGCTACTGGCTACTAGGCCTAGTACTACTAGTACTGCATGCTAGGTCATTGCCTGTTTTCCCCTGCCCTGGCCCTGTACTCTGTAGTTGTACAGTAGCCCTGTATTGTTCGGTTTTCAGCCATCAAACATAACCGGTCAAAAGGATAATTGGTTTATGATTGGGTCCCCCTTAGGAGACTGTGGTAATGTGTGATAAGCTGCTCCTGTACTTCATTATGTAAATGTGCACTGTGATTACTGATGTGTGTGCAATCAATGGGAGACTTTTGGAGAGCCAGTCTTAAGTCAACAGCGCAAGTGCACGTACGCGCAAAACAACGCGCGCATGATCACAATTGCGCAAGCATGGTTTGCGTGTGCGCTGTTGACTCAAGACTGGTTCTCCAAAAGTCTCCCATTGTTATAATGCTCTATAATGTACACAGAATACTGATAAAGTGATAGCATTATCACTAAATAAACACTATCTAAGACCACATACTTCATTGATCAGTCATTTAACAAGGTTATTTTATACTCCGATGGTTTTTGTCAAAAAAAATGAAGATTCATACATGAGCAAAAATATCCAGACTGATACATGTACAGTAACAGTCATCGGTGAAATTTCCAGTCCCATAATAGTGCCCACTTTAAAAAAAACAAAAAACAGTGAAACGGTATGAAAAAAAAATCTTTTCACCGTTATCTTTGATCTTTAAAGGTAATATCATACTTAGGTTTTTGTCAAAGAAATGTATACAGATTCATGGGCAAAAATATCAAGGAAGATACAATAACCATGGTAACAATCATCTGTGAATATTTCAGTCCCATATGGTGCCCACTAAGGCACTTTTTGAAAAAACAGTGAAAAACAGCCACAGTATTTCTGAAGTCTTTTCTCCTAAGATTTTCGGTCGTTGTTTTGCTAATATCTGGATAAAAACATAATTTCAGGCGGAACAATTTTAACAGTATGTTTCTACCACCACCATCTTCATACCCTGTAAAGTTATGCGTAAAGCTGTGAACATTTCTGTTTTGGTTTCTTACCAAAGTATGATACTACCTTTAAAAGATCAAAATTGTTTGTGGTCATTTGTTTGACTCTTTTCTTGTGCTGTTTTTTGTCTTGCCATCAGGTCATAACTGGCACTGTTTCCTGTGAGCATAATGACCGGTATTCTGCAACGGGTGACAGGTGCCTTTTTGAACCATGTGGCCCACCAAGGGAATCGGTGTGGGATTCTCCGTTGTCTGTCCACCTCACGGTCACTCCGACAAGAGTTTGGCATTTTGTCAAGTCTGGATAATCCACGCATTCTCATAACTGGTCAGTAAACTCCTTAAATCAACATAGGGCCTACTCATACTAGTGAATAAAGAGAGCAGTTTGCTCTTGCTAAACCAAGTTTCCGCATGTGTCCGGTGGCAGAAAAAGAGAACATGCAAAATTTTGCTTGTTCTGTTGAAAATGTTTGTATTTTCTGCAAAGGGTAAATGTAGGCTGGAAAAATGTATGTCATGTTTTGAAAAAGGGCAGCTCTCCCCAAATTGTTAATGAGGGCTTTTTTTTACTCTCCTAGAGTGGAGGGGAGTGATCACTCTCACCTCACTTTCCTTAAAAATGAAGGCCTGTATACTACCAAGAAGGAAAATTTGCCTAGCATCATTTCAGGTTTTAAAAAAACGGACCCAGGACTTGAAGTGTCTTGTTTGGCAAAAAATGAACTGGTAGCCAAAATTACTCGCGGACTTTCATACAAACTTACAAAGAGCCATTTAATAAGTGTACATGAACATGTACTCATAGTCGGAAGCAAGAAACATCATGTTGACTGGCCAGCCATTAATTAAGAACAGACATTTTGTCCTAAACATTTCTGTGCATCACAAAGTTGTCCAGCACAGTTAAGTTTACTTTGAAATACGTGAATTAAGTTGTGTTGACTTACACTTACAGTTGTTGAAAACGTCTTGTGTACTGGTAATTATTTGACAGGTGCGTTGGGACAGCTTGGACAAGGCCTGGCTAAAGTGCTACGGAACAAGTACGGCCCAGACAATGTTATAATGACCGACATCATCAAACCACCAAAACACATTCTCCAGAGTGGTTAGTATGGATCTCAGTCTTTTACTTCTTAGTGCAGGAGACAATAAACGTTCTGATTTTGGTTAGGTTGTTTCTTTGTTGATTCTTCTAATTCAGATTATGATTTTAACAAACAAAACATTTTGCATCTTGACATTTGGATCCACACTTTGGTTGACAATTATATTTCATAGTGAAGATCCTGAATGCCATACATTGTATGATGCGTCTGTCAAAATATTCATTGCTAATCCTTCTACTAAACATTATTCAAATTATAATCTTATCTACTTGTCTCTTCTTTTGTTTTCAAGAACACCATTAATCCTCAGATAACTGGGTACTGAACAATTGCAGTTGTCATTTGCATGGACAAATTTACAAGAGACAACATAGTAAAACAAAATAATTTGTCTATCTATGTGTGAGCAGATTCAGAAAGCATTGACAGTTTTTTGGTTGATATTTTCAGGTCCATACTACTTTGCGGATATTCTAGACTTCAAGAGTTTGCAAGAGTTGATTGTAAATGAGCGCATTGATTGGTTGATCCACTTCAGCGCTCTTCTGAGTGCTGTGGGTGAAGAGGTGAGTGACTTTGAGTAGTGAGCATGTAAATAGGAAAGTTTTTACTCAAATACCCGCAGTTTAATTATTCAGCTGTGATGCTCACTGCAAAAGATTCTCTCTTAAAATGTTTCAACTGCTGGTAGCTTTTTCTGTTGAAAAACGTACCCTGCCATTTCGTGTTTTGCACTTGGACATGTTGGAAACAGTGAGATTATTGTGGACTTTTTACACATTTTGGTTTAGATTGCACATATGATTGACATGATTGATGGTGAAATCTTGTTCACATTATGTAGGATATATTTTGATAAACAAAAAATTGAGAAGAACAATTGAGAAGAAAAATTTAAAGGTTATGAATAATAAGGTAATGTTTAGCAAATTGAATTAGCTTTGGAAAATCTAATGGGAAAAGAGGTTTGTAGTTACAATTTTGTAAATAAGCAAATTTGTGGTTTTGAAATTTATGATGGATTATAGGCTACCCATTTCAAAATGAGAAGCAGTTAGGCAAAAACATTGCTTCATTACTTTAAAAAGTTGTGATTGTAATAGAATGAATCGTCCAATGAAATGCATTCCTTGCCTCATGAATATGTACGAGTTACAACCATTGCCAGTTATTCATTATAGAATAAACTGACCAAAATGATGATGTCGCTTTGCTTATGAATATGTATGAGATGCTGTAATAACCATCTTTCATTTTGATAGGATGTTCCATTGGCGATCAAGGTGAACATACAGGGTCTTCACAATGTCATGGAGATCGCCAAGATGTACCAGCTTCGGCTTTTCTGTCCGAGCACCATTGGTGCGTTTGGACCGGAGTCTCCCCGCAACCCTACCCCAGATCTGACCATACAGAGACCAAGAACAATATATGGAGTATCTAAAGTCCATGCAGAGCTGCTTGGAGAGGTAGGAGATATAAGGGTCGTTGAACAAAGTAAACTATTTCTGCAATGCATTCCCTATGGAAATTTACATCAAAGTATAAATTTGTAACACACCGATCCAGTAGGCCACGCCCACCATAGCAACAGCCCAGCAACAACGCACACGCGCCCGCACACAACGCATCATGATGGCCCACATGCGACGAATCGCCGCGCATACCCTAAACCACTGAAAACACTTCTCTCTGTTGGACTTTGGTTTTGGAAAAAAACGAAAAATGTACATTTCCTCTCAGCCAGGGCATCCAGATTGAGAAATAAAATCAAAATATAAACACCACTTGACCACGATTAAAGATAAAGCTTGGGTTTGAAAAAGAATTGCCTTGTCCATATGAAACAAAAGTAAACTCGACGAAAAGTGTGTAGTAAAGAATACAGAATTTATAACGATTTGTCTGATAAAATGGCGGCAATTTGTCGGACCTTAAATAATGCCTTGTGATTGGTCAATTTGTCAGGGGGTGTGGCCTACTGGATCAGTATTCCTGTGTATAAAGAATAAATCGCTGTTGCTGTATCCCTTCATAATGATGGTTGCTGTTAAGAATGGGATTTGCAAACAAAAACACACTTATCCGATGTTTATTTTGGTCATTGCAGTATTACCATCATCGATTCGGTGTTGACTTCCGTTCCTTGAGGCTTCCTGGCGTTATATCTGGAGACACAACCCCAGGAGGAGGGACAACAGGTATGGTCAAACATCGGTCTCCAAAAAAAAAACCTGAGATGCTTTCAACCCGCAGTTGATTCTGGCTATCTTGAAATTCTGTTGAGCTCTCAGTTTTTGGCGAGCTGCTGCGAAGCAGTGCGAGTCTATGTAATACCGATTTCCATCCATCAGGCCTGACGGCCGTCCGCGTAAAATTTTAAAGTTTTTTTGTTTATTTGGATGAAAAGTTGAACTTTTTCAGTGCTTCATATTTTTTGGGACTTAATAAAATCTACAACCTCAACGTAGAGTTTATACTCTTCAAATTAATTATTTCAATTCGGAAAGAGAAAATGTTACATGACAGCTTTGCTGTTCTATTTGTTATGTTACATTTCTGCATCTTAGAGGATATCTTGAATTGTTTCCAGATTACGCTGTCCAGATCTTTGATGAAGCCCTGACGTCGGGCGTCTTCAATTGCTACCTGAGGCCAGACACCATGCTTCCAATGATTTACATCGATGACTGTCTACGGGGGGTTGTCGAAATGCTCGAGGCCCCTCAGGAGAAGTTGTCTCGAAGGACCTACAACATCGCAGCGGTCAGCTTCACTCCCGAGGAGCTAGCCGTGGAGATCAGGAAGTTTGTGCCCCGACTGGATGTTATTTACGAACCGGATTCCCGACAAGATATTGGTGAGTGCGGAAACGTGAGAATTCTGAACCCAGATGTAAAGTACCCCAATTGATTCAAATCAAAATCTTCAGCTACTTTCTGTTTTTGTCAAAGAAATGCAGATTCATTATCAAGAAGATACAGTCACAGCCATCTGTGAAATTTTCAGTCCCATACGGTGCCCTCTTTTTGAGAAACAGTGAAAAATGCCCCCCCCTTTTTTTTTTTTTAATCTTTTCACCGTTATATTTTATCTAAAAAGATCAAAATTTGTTTTGGTCATTGGTTTTCTCTTTTCTGTATAAAAATAGCATTTCAAGCAAAACAATTTTAACGGTATATTATTACCATCTTTATACCTTATAAGTTATACATACATGTAAATCTGTGAAGATTTTTGTTTCGGTATGCTACCAAAGTATGATACTACCTTTCAGGGATGAGATTTCTCAGATTAAAGTCTGATTTCAGACTTTTGTGTTTTGAATTTTGAGACTTTTTTCCTCACAGGCTGTGTACAAAAGTATAGGAGATTTTCAGATTTCAGACTTTTATGCTCCCTGTCAGCTGTTTTCAAACATTTTGATCATTGGTCAAACTCATCCCTGACCTTTAAACTTGATAGCGAGTTACTGTCCGTCCTCAGCATAACTATTTTAAAATCAATTCCTTCTGGATTCTCTTTTTTGCTTGACCACAGCTGACACCTGGCCACAGAGATTTGACGATACAGGAGCAAGGGCTGATTGGGGCTGGGCTCACCACTACGACCTGAATGCCCTTATCACCATCATGCTGGAGGTCGTAGGTCAACGGCTTGGGATCACGACTGATAACCACATGTCTTCGAGTAAAACAACATAGAGAATTTTTTTTTTTTATTATTATGAATGTATAGGACGTGAACTATTTATTAAACATGTTTACTTTTTTCTTTTCTGTTTTTAATCATTAAAAAACATTGTAACCAGGGTACTTTTCTTTCATTATGCTAACGCTTAAATCTACCCAAGTTGCCAGCAAAATATTGTAGGGTTTTTACGAACAGGATCCAGGCTACATGACTTGATGCACCATGCAGTATTGATAGTATTATTCCCAACGAGTCAGGAAAGTGCGCAATTGTAAGAGTTTTGTTTATTGCCTCTGAAATTGTTTTAAAAGTATCATTTTATATTTTTATCATGACTAGGCATCTCCAGAGGATTGTGATTGCTCATTTTTCTTCCGGCGAATCAACGAATCATTCTTGTATTTTCAGAATCAAAAATGAAAAATCCATTTCCTTCCACTGTTAAATTGAAATATACATCATTTTAATGACTGTTGAGCTTTGACATCATTGGTTGTTTGTTTTGGTGTTTAGCTAAAACAGTTAGAGGGCGCTGTTTGGAGTGGATATGTTGTGTCCGACTGTCCGATGACATGTGCTTTTTGTCTTTTTCACAGAGCTCCCTTCTATTACATAGTAGACTAGCAGGCTAGTCGTTGTAAGTCATTGCTACTTTCGTGAAACCGCTCTACTTTCTCGCGAGACTCATGGCTACGGCGAGAGTTCGGCTCTCGAACTCTCACCGTAGCCATGAATCGCACGGTTTCGCGAGAGTTGCGTGAAAGAAGAGACGATCAACGCGACTTACAACGACTAGCCTGCTAGTCTAATTACATAGCACCTCGAAAAGGCTGCTAAGGAGGCTTGCTGGCCTAACAAGGCCTGTTACGCAGAGAATCTGGCATATAAGTGGCCTCGAAAGGACCCCTTTTGGTTTGCTGGCCTCGCCTAACATGGCTTGTTGCCCCGAATAATCTGCCATATAAGTGGCCTCGAAATGGCCACTAAATAATGGGGCCTTGCTGGCCCGTCTTGGTCTGTTTCCCAAATAAATTTTCATTGAGAAAATGTACAGTTTAAATTTGGAGGGAAAAGTATTGTCAGAGTCTAGGCAATTGAATTTTATATGATGGCCCAGTTGGTACAGTCCAGTCCATGGCAATTGTGCCATCATCTCTCAGTGATGGATTTTGGCAGATTCCGGATAGATTCCCTGTAATAAATCACTGACAATTATCATTCATCATTATTATAAATTTGCTCTAATTGGTTTGTAACAAGCAGAATTGACGCATAAACAGTGTTATATTTGTTTTAATGACTCGCTTCAGGCAGAGCAAGTTTCCCTCAAACTCTCTGATATTTTCCTTGGTTTTAAAAGATTGTCGTCCCATGTCAATATCAGATGAGATAAAATGTATCATAATCTATTTTTATCTACAAAAAGAACAATTTTCTTGGAAGTTATGTTTGCCCATTATTTGGTTGGTTAGTAGGTTAGTGTAGACTATGTTTTCAAAACCTTTTGGAGAATATCCGAATACAGGAAGAGGCTTTCATTTGTAATATTTCAATGTTTTTATGTGATACACATTTTTTAAATCTCATTTTTCCATAAGATGATGTATACATAACGTTTTTAGTTTTTTTGTTTTTTTAACACTTGTTTGAAAACATGAGAGTTTATTAAGTTATTAAAGAGCACGGACCCTATCATCATGGCTTCATTGACTGAGGTTGGGTGTGGTACTCTTATTAGAGCCTAAGGTGTGGTCTACTCCCATTAGCCACGCCTATATTAGTTGGAAATTTTGTTTAAAAGGCAATTAACGAGTACTAACCTAATCACCGTGGCTTCATTCTTAGACTGAGGTTGGGTGTGGCACTTTGAATACTAAAAGGCGTGGTCTGCTGCCATTGACCACGCCCATATTCAAACTTGAAATTGTCAGTACAAAGCTTTTGTATGCCAGTTTTATCTAGTGTGAATGATATCAGGAAACTATGCAAATGCTTGCCACAGTTCCTGTTAAATGATTCAGGGGTAACATTATCCAATAGAAATTAAAATTCCTTTGAAAAAGGCAGGCATATTTTCCAGAATCGTGCAGCTAATTCTTGTGCAGTTGTGATGTTATTGATTTTTTTCTTTTTAATTTAAGTATACTTTTATTTGACATTTAATGTTTTCATGACTACTTTTTATTATAATATCATCACATGGTGTGGCCCAAATAATGCAAATTCTCGTAGTAAGGACTCATTGTTGCAGTATATTTTTGATGTGGGTATTTAAACAATAAATCAGCTCTTCGAAAAATAAGAACTTGTGTGATTTGATATTTATTTTACATCTGTGTGTGGCTTATCACTAGTCCCATCCATCCCAATTCCCTCTAAATCATTTCTGTAATTCTGGGGCTTCAGAATTCTGGGGTCGATTTCACTAACGCTTTGCGATCATCGTAAAGCCCAAATCCATCGTTAAACGGAAAATTGCTACGCAAAGTAGCGATCGATTTTCTGTTTAGCGATGGATTTGGGATTTACGATGATCGCAATGTGTTCGTGAAATCGGCTCCAGATGTCAGTTCTTGGTCTTATGCTCCATGTGATTTTTATCTTTCAATTTTCCCATTGAAAACCTCTGGATTACTGCTTGTTTCAACCGACACTGAGGAGGCTTATCATTCACGAAGTATTCTACTGAACTATTTTGGAATTTTTTTTTTTCAAGAAGTATTAATATCTCACTTTTTGATTTGTGTGACTTTCCATTTTAATTTGTGTGTCACCAAACACCATACAAAACTATCAAAGTCCGTATTGAAATAATCATCAAATACATGTAACCACAAGGGAAACTGACTGAATTTAAAGTCATTGAAAAGTAAACAAAGAAAAATTGACTGGAGCGGGATTCGAGCCGGCGACCTCCTGAACACTGTACACCGTACGGTTGTGTATGGTGTTTATGAGGTCGCCAGTTCGAATTCTGCTCCAGCCAATTTTTCTTTGTTCACTTTTCAAAATCTATTGAAATCAGTGAGTACATGAAGTATGAAGTAATAATTTACTAATAACTGCTGCAAACTGCTCATCAGCCAAAATAATGACCTAAAATTTATAAAATACTTGGAGATGGGAGGGCCTGACATGTTGAGCACGTTATAAACAGCCTGCAGCTAACTGTTCTATCACCAATTAAGTAACATTATTCTTAAAACAAAAGTTAGGACGTTTTAAAATTGATTAAAGTCGTCTAGCCCCGCCCCTCTAACTGGGATGAAACAGAAAGTCCCTTTAATTCAGAACACAGAACAGTCGTTGGGATAACACCCATAACTTAATAAACAGAGGTCAATTAAAGGTCACAGTCGCCATATCGGTGTGCGTACATGGTGTACAATGTCAAGCAATGTCCACCGAATCAGTGAAAAAAGGGACCAAATTTCTCTGTTTGTAAGAAATCTTCTGCAGGTAATAACCTCAATAGCGTTTTCATTTCTTAGTTATCGATGTTATATACGAAAATGAACATTTAAGGGTAAATATTTGAGCGGTTACGGTGTAGATTTTTAGGTTTTTGTTGTTTATTAATTTTCATCGATTCACTGTCGGTATGAGTGCGAATACGGACGACGCGCCGTCTAGCAATGTGCTAATTAAATTAAAATAATAAATGTACAGTAGCCTATGTAAGAAACAAAAAGACGCAATAGTGTTTGTGATCGATAATTTTCCTGAAAATGCTAATGTAGACAGTTGCAATGCAAGTTCAAGTTGTAGGTTTTTACATCCGGTATTTTTGGATTTTGGTAAGCCTCATCATCGAATGCTCAATTCATTTTCAGGGCAAACAGTCGTTGATCATGATATTGAGCACTTCCACCTGCAAAGGTTGTAGGCTGTGATGTTAATTAATTAAACTGTGGGGGAGACATTTTTTTTTTATCTAGTGCGGGGTGTTAAACTACATTATTTTAGTTGCAATGATTGTAAAACCCATGCCTTGCATTGGCACGGTGAGTTGGTCTGACATTTTTTTGCTTTGATCGTAACCCTTGGTCTGACATGGGGACTGGGACCTATGTCACCACATGACGGAGCAAGGTTTACGATCATTGGAGTAAGCTTTACTAGTTTGGGGATCATTTTTATAATTCAGGGTCATATTTTTATAATTATAAATATATATATTTACAATTAAGTATTTCAATTTTTATTGTTGTTTTTTTAAATTACAGCTGAACAATCATCAAAGAGGAGCACGGTAGCTTCATCGTATCTATGGCAACGATGTCTGTTCATCACTCCCGGTCACATTTAGATCGTTCTTGGTTTTCATAACTGACATATTCTCTGCAAGGCCATCCACAAATTTCCCAATCACTCTGCATCAAAGCTTTATTTTGGGCCGCTATTCTGATAAGGTGCAATTGGTTCAACCATTGAGGAGAACAATTTTTTGTTCTTTTTTAAACAGTTTTATGGTACAAACTGTTCGTTCTTCAAAATGTAGAACCGATTATCCTTGTGGGTATTCGGCACGTACTTGCCTATTATACTCCATTCATGAATAATTCATAGCCTGTTATTACAGACTCGGCTACATTATACCTTCCCATTGAGAATATTGGATGCATTGACTAAAAAGGAATCAAATAATACAAAATCGTCATGGCAATAGTGCAAACATCTGCAGAAACCATGTTTAGGATTGGATGTGCTATGTTGCTGTGCCATTTGGTGGTGGTTATTGTGATGCTGCCTCCATCGTCTGCTGTGAATTACAATGAAGTGAATGATGAGGAGGAGCCACGTTACAGTTACGCTAATGAGGACGAAGGAGGGAAACTAGTGGGTCATGTACAGAACTGGGCCACTCTTATTCAGAACTATATTTTACAAGTAAGTGTATCCCTTCATGTCCTCGTCCGTCCTTCTACGACACACCCCCAAAGACACGGTCACAAAAACACCCCCCCCCCCCAAGATAGACCCCAAAGATACGCCCCCAAAACACACTCCAAAGGCACACCCCCTAAGAAACACCCCTAAAGACACGGCCACAAAGACACACCCCCAAGACACACCCCTAAGATGCACACCCAAAGTCACAGCTACGTGCTAAAGCCCCATCTCCCCACCCCAGACTCTCCCTAAAGACACTCACAAAAGGCACACCCCAAAAACACACCCTTAAAGAAACCTGTAAATAGATAATGTCCAGGTCCATGTTGGAGATGAGATGGCCTTTTTAGTAAATTACTAATTTACTTTCAACTCAACAACTTGTACATAATTCTACACATTGTACATTGTGGACGGATGCAAGCCCAGCGGCAATGGGATAGATGACAGTACTATAAATGACTACCGGTATTTTACTCTGCACATGTATGGGATAGTTTGTCAGTTACTACATCTGTAGAAATGTTGGGCTGACTATGCCATACATGACATTGAGAACACTAAAATGAAATTCGAACAATTTATTGCCCTTCAACCATGTAGATTTAAGCACTTCACTAAGTGCCTTTGGAGCACACATGAAAAAAATCATGCGCTGGCTCAGGTCAGGTTCTTGGAGTTAAGAGTCCCTGACGTAGGAAATTCATTTTTATTTCATTTTTTTTCTTTAAACCGTACTTGTGTATACTCACAGTGCTTATTCATGTTTGTTGCATTCCAGTTGTCTAGTGATGGATTGAAGACGGAATATACCCAGAGTTTCTATGACAACGCAGACTACATGTTTGAGAAGAAGAATGCCACTAAAATCGTAGCTCACGTCAAGGAGCTGCTTGACGAGTACTTTGCCAGGAAGGAGGCCGTTGCCAGGGTGAGGATGAATATTCATGCTTTGTTGATTGATTGATATGTATTTATGTAAATCATATTCATGTTATTGTTTGGTAACCTTCCACACTATACAGCTGCTGTTTCTCATGTAATTACCTCAGTCTCTAAAAGGAGACTGGATCATAAGCCACACATTACCACACAAACCACACTGTGGTGTATTCAGGATACCACACTTACGACCTGTACCACAGGTAAAACCATGTGTGGTAAACTGTGGTATGGATACATGTGGGTCTTTAACTGCCCATGTACTCAATTGTTAATTTGTTCATACAATCAATTATTCATCTGTCGACCTTTGTGTTAAACTTTTCAGATTCATTCATCAGTCTGTTCAGGTTTTCATTTCGTTCGTAAATCTATATTACGTATATATCTATTCAATTATTAATTTATTCATTTATTCATTTATGCATATTTATTTCCTGTAGCTGATAGCCATTGAGGTCAAGCGTTTGTATGATGATAACTATGGGAAGCAGGTTCATTACCGATCCCTGCAGGATATACCTAAGGACATGTATGCTGACTCAGACATTCCAGGACGTCTTCCAAGATTGGAATACAATGCGTAAGTACAGCCGTGCAGTCGTCCTCATACATTCTTAACCTTTTTAGTCATTGAAGGGTGTACAAAGAAAATTGACCAGAGCGGGATTCGAACCTGTGTTCTGTGAAATAAACAACCGTGGCTCTTACAACTGAGCTATCCAGCCTTGTGGCAGCGATGTCCAAAATTGTCAATTATCTTTTTTCGTTTGTGCCAGTCAGAAGCCATGAAACCACGCCCTTTATCCAAAGGAACAGTGTATATTTGCAACATTCATGACGGTAGTAATTTTGGACACCTGAGAAACGGTACATGGGGGATCAGTCAAAGAGGATGTGGCTTTTCAATCGAGATAACCATCAAATATTCACAAGGGACACTGAGTGGATGCCTCTAGATGACAACCAGAGAGAACCAAGGACCTCTTGGACACTTCCGCTTCAACTTCTGCACCGACTGAGGCTCCATTTCATACATATTTTTTGAAGTACAACATTTGGCTGGAGTTTGGAAGTGAATAATTTATTTTGATCAAGAAAATAAAACTTCAGCTTTTCACAAAAATTGCCAAATCTTTATAGAACT
The DNA here is from genome assembly GCA_963971285.1 of Astropecten irregularis. Lineage (NCBI taxonomy): Eukaryota > Metazoa > Echinodermata > Asteroidea > Paxillosida > Astropectinidae > Astropecten > Astropecten irregularis. Next base: position 2,114,688 of record OZ020258.1, on the reverse strand, counting down.
TATAGATGGCAGAGCCGAAGTCAAAGCCGAAGCCAACCAAATATTGCACACAATTGACATTGCAGTACTTTGGCTTTAGGCTATTATGTCAGCAGTTTTTTTTTCTATTGAGCTGAATTTCTATCTAACAAAACTCCTGTGTTTGTGTGTCTTTTATTCAAGTTATTTTCGGCAGGCCGTCAGCACCGAATCCAGCACTGTCAAGATATCAGATGAGGTACCTAGGCATAGCCAAGATACCATCAACGCTGTGGAATACACAAAGGATCTAGACCAGGTCTTCAAGATGAACTTTGACCAGGATCCATCACTCAAGTATGATATTCAAAAGCCGCCACAATTTACTGTTGTTGGGTTTCCAAATTGGCGAAGTCAATTTTGAAGTTATGTTATCCCATCACTATCATGTTATGATGTATTTTGATAGATTCAGGACCCTACACCATGGGCCGATTTCACTAACACTTTGCGATCATGGCTAAAGCCCAAATCCATCGCTAAACGGAGAATTGATCACTACTTTGCGTAGTAATTTTCTGTTTACCGATGGATTTAGGCTTTAGCGATGATCACAAAGCTTAGTGAAATCGGCGCCTGGTGTGGCTTCAGGGCTTCGATATGGACACAGATAAGGTTAAAGTCACGTGCTCTTTTATAATTTAAGTGGGTTTCAATGGAAAATTTGGTGGATTATGATAGATTAAAAAACTACTGCTGTATCATGCCTGAGTTTTGCAGATGTAAATCAGTCAACCAAATGAGACTTCCCTCATCCTTGCTCTGTCCTTTGTTCTAACAGTTTGCCTTGACTTTATTCCTGTTTATTGCAGATGGCAATATTTCGGCTCAGTCGAAGGTGTCCTACGAAAGTTTCCAGGTCGGGAGTGGGGCCGAAATTTTGCCGGCTTCTATAACGATTATGATCCTCGCGTCCGGCCGTGGTACATCACCGCAACCAGCGACCCCAAGGATGTGGTCATCATCTTAGACTGCAGGTCAGAATGAAACCTTCTTCTCACCACACACCACTGTGAACTTTGACTTTTGACCTTTGACCTTTATCTCTCCAAAGTGTCGAGATTCATCCGTTTATGTTGATCTTTTGTTTTCAGCACGTCCATGCAAGGAAAGAAGTTTGACATTGCTATCTCCGTAGTGAGAATCATCCTGGATACTTTGACCAAGCAGGATTATGTGAACGTCATTTGCGCCCGAGCCAGTCACTGGGATGAAGTTGGAGAGTAAGTCCTAGGGCGACAACTTGTCATCTCACTCCTGAAAAGTCGTTACTTAAAAGTGTATACAAGTAGTAAAAAGCTGCAAACTGCTCATTGGTCAAAATAATGACCTAAAATTTATCAAATGCTTGGAGTTAGGAGGGCCTGACACATTTTGATCCAAGCAGGATCTTTATCGAAAGCTTAAACATCTTTTTTATTATACTGTATCCTCATTTGCATAAATTTACATGCGTTAGTGCAAAAGGCTTATTCATCTTTTCCGGTATAAAAAATAGCTACCTTTGGACCTTTAAAAAGGTCATTACAATGACTTTATACAATCTGAAACAATGATTTGTGTACTGACATTAGGTTGTTGTTGTGAGATATGGAGCCCTGCATTATTCAGTATTATTTTCCGATGTCATATAGAGGGACCCTAATACAACACGTTTAGAATCGATCTCTGTTTTTCTGCGTTCAAAAATGAAAATGAAGCTGCCTGTGTCCGCTTCTCATACATGAAACACAATGTATATGCCAGTGCGTGTACATGCACAATACACTTTCATCACGGTGTACTAGAATGAAGCAGGTCAACTCCGACTCGTACACACGCCAACTTGAACCTGAGCTGAGAGTGTGATGTTTGCGTAACTCTTAGGTTGGTGTGGCGGCGTGGCCAAAGTTCAGTACAGAGAGCCTCGGTTTTGATGCAGATAAGAGCAGACGGCGCTATTATATGAAATCATCCTTTTCCCCTGTGTATTGTATTAAGTCACTAGGATCAGTGTGGAGTGTTTTGGAAGTCAATATTTATGATGAAACTAAATTGCTGAGATTCTTGAAGGATCTTGTTAAGGAAGGCTACTAATTTGCATTCCCTGGTCCTCTCTCTGTCAATTTCCAGTTGGTATCCATTTAACACTACCGTCTTGAGTTGTAAAGATGACCGCCTCGTTCCCGCCACCACGGCTCATCGGAAGGACTTGAAGGAAAAGACCGGAGCTTTGAAACCTAAAGGAACTAGCGAACTCAAGTGAGTCATGTAGAAGCTTCTGAAGATTACCTCCGCTGAAGACCAGGGGCCAATTTCATAGAGATGCTTAAGCAAAGAATTTGCTTAAGCATGAAAAGTCTTCCATGATCAAACAGGATTGCCAACCAAATTTTCATTTGATGTTTACTGCTTTTGTTTCTTATTTAGCCATTGTTTGCTGAGCATAACATTCACATGGAGTTTTGGCTGGCATACTGATTTTATTTACCAAGGTTTTTGGTGCTTAAGCAAAATTTGGTGCTTAAGCAGCTCTTTGAAATTGGCCCAGGCCTGAGATCTATAATAATCAGGCAAATGGAATTCAGAGCATTTAAGTACAAAACAACTTGTTCACAACTTTCTGTGATGCAATTTGAACTTATTTTGATTCTCGGTTACTCTTTCTCTAACTCTCTTTGTCATTTTTCCATTTTGCAGACGAGGGTTCGAAAAAGCTTTTGAGCTGTTGTCTGGCAAATCTCGCACTGGTTGCCAAGGACTGATTATTTTAGTAACGGACGGGAAGGACACTGACGGAGAAACAGTGCGCTGTGGTCCAGGTAGATAATTCTGAAACTCACATTTTTAGCCTTTTCCAAAACCAAAGTCCAACGGAGAGAAGTGCTTTCGGTGGTTGAGGGGATGCAATGCGTTGCTTTTGGGTGATTGTGACACATTGTGGATGAGTATACCTCATTCCTGTAGAGTCAATGGCATCTTAGTTTGACGGTCTGCTCAAACTGGTTGTCACTAGCCGTGTTCATGGTTGATAAGACTTTTGCTCATTAAATCATGAATACGTATCTGGTACACAGACTTCTTTCTTTGCACATAAACACAATTTGAAGTTGCTACAAAGGAACCAGTCCATTCCAGAGATGGGTATCGCTATGCAAAACCTTCCCCTGAATCAAGTGCCAACAGGGTCTTTAGTCTCTGAAAATGGGCGGGGGATTGGGGGGTGTTTATATGCAATGATGATACTTTTATTCAGATTTAATGTGCAAAATGCTTATTCTTCTTTGTTTTTTGCATGGGAGAGGGTATGTGAATGTGAAACGGAATTCATACGTCTTTCTGTTGTTATCATGGAATGCAGGTTACTACACTAGGAGTGGCTATGTCCCGGGACCCATCTGCAAGTACGACTGGACCAAAGTATGGAATAAGGTCAAGGATCTGAACGCTATGGCAGAGCCTGAGGTAAGCTGCTTGTGTCTTGACATCTTCACTGAGACCGGGGCCCAATTTCCTGGAATCCGTTATGGCCTATTTTTGGGCACTGCTACGTGTGTAATTTATTTCTTGGAATCCATAAGCAAGACTTTTCGGTTAGCGAAGAATTTCTAGGCTAACGGTGACTAGTTTCTGCTTACTCGCTGTCAAAATGTCATATGCATTCTGCAGAAATTCCTTGCTTACCATTTATACCAAAAAGAAAACTTTCCTGTGAAATACGCTAACGGTAAGCAAAAAAAATCTGCTACCAAAGCAAAGAATTTTTGCTGACAGTAATGGATTCCATGAAATTGGGCCCTGGGGAACCGTTGTGATAAATGTTACCACTTTCTATTGAACCACTTTTGGTTTATACTAGGCCTAGTTTATACCAAACATTTGTTTTCTTTTGATCTGTTATCCAGGCTCGCATCTTCAGCTACGGCACGATCGATGATGGGGAGAATTTCCCAGGCCACCTGGCCTGCAAGAACCGTGGCTACTTCAAGAAACTGACCGATGGGGAGAACCTGATTGGTAAGATGAGGGATTACTTCAACTTCCTGTCGTCCAACTCGCAGAAGACCACGCGAGGCAAATGGACTGCGCCATACATCGATGCATTTGGTCTGAAACAGATGGTCACTCACGCCATACCAGTCATCAGCGATCGAACAGAAAAGTAAGTCTCATTTCAGAGGTATAATAAATGATTTGTATAGGTCACAGAACAGCACTTACACTTTGTCTGATCCAACATGTACATGAAATGATAAACCTGTGAAAATTTTAGCTTAATCGGACATCTGAGTCACAAGAAAATAGTGAAAACCCGATTCAATGTTTCTTATAAAACATAAAGAATGGTTTTGATCTTGTCACAAGATCAAACCTGTTTTCGGTCTTTGTTTGACTAATTTCTGGATAAATACACCATTTCAATACCCTGAAAGTTATACGTAACTCTGTGAACATTTCTGTTTGGGTATGTTACCAATCCTGTACTGTACCTTTGAAGGTAATATCATACTTTGGTTTTTGTCATGGGGAATAATATCAATTGGTCACTGGTATTTCTCTTTTCAGGAGAAATACTGCATTTTAGGCAGTAAAATTGTGACCGTATGTTTCTACCATCACCATCTTTTAATATATCCTGTAAGATTTCTGTTTTGGTATGCATGCTGCCAAAGTATGATACTACCATAATGAGGTCCATGTTGGACATGCAGCAGCAGTTTCAGTGATTAAAAGGTCAATTTTGCTTTTGGATAGCCTTTCAGCAAACTGTACTTTCTTTGGTTTCTTTTCACCTTCAGACTCCTTGGAGTCGTCGGAGTGGACTGTACCTTGGAAGAAATTGAGAACCTGATCGTCAACAATCAGTGGGGCTCTGTGTATGCATTCCTGATTGATAACTATGGAGGAACCATCTTTCATCCCCTCCTGAAACCCAGTAGCAATGTGAGTAATTGCTCCTATTACGCCTTATTCACGGCACATCCATCTTGTCACCTTCCTTGTGTACCCGTTGGAAAAGATAAGACCAATTCTAAAAAGAAAACGGGTACCAGACTATTTTTAATCCAAGGCTGCATCGGAATCTGTTGTCTAGAGCTAGGTCTAGGTCTTCACTTTAATTGGAAATACGCGGAGACACCAAGACAATAGACCTAGCCGTAGCTCTGGAAGCCCGTTTCGGACACGGCCCATACCTTGGTTTTATTGAACTACTTTGAATGTATAGTAGGATGGATGCACTGTGAATAAGGTCTATTACCTCTGTCAAAGCTGCTTCTATCCCAAGATATATAGTATAAACAGTGAGTGCACTCAGTCTAAGTTATTACATCTTTCAAAGTTATTGCAGTCCCAAGACAAATTGGCTGTTCCCAATGATATAATAGTACTGTGAGTCAGTCTTTATAATTACATTTGTCAAAATCAGTCCCAAAATGTAATAGAAATATGATGTTGCCCAGTAGTGTAATAGTACTGTGAGTTAGTCTTAATTATTCAAATTGTCATAATTATGAGTCCCAAAATGTAATACTGTACCAATATGACTTTGTCCAGTTATGTTAACATTGATCAGTCAGTCTTAAATATTACAATTCTCAAAATTATGAGTCCCAAAATGCAATACCGATATGACCTGTGACATAACATGACTGTGTTGCATCTTTTTTCTTGTATAGCTGGTGGAAGATCCCATCTTAGTTCCCATCATACAACTAGAGCAGCCTGAAGGCCAACCGGAGGAGTTTAGTGCCATCGTCGACGCCATGCTGAAAGGAGAAACTGGCTTCAGAGAAATCAAAAATGCACAGAGGGGTGTTCCAAAGGTAAGTACTATATCTTCTCAAACTTTCCCTTAAAAACTTGATGATGGAAACAAAGTAACGTAAGAGAGTAAGGTGTGGAGACACCATGTATTAACTCTTTTATAGAAGTATGGTTCTTAAAAGAACTTGTGAGAGTGCACTCCAACGCCCAGAATCCCAATTCAGTGCTCCCCCACATCCGGATTCCTTTATAACCCACAGATTTGAGGACGGCCAGAGTACACTGGCCGGAACGTCGAGACAACTTCTCACTGGTTCTTTTCAGAACCACACTTCTAGGAAAGAGTTACAGTCTCCACAAACCTTACTTTCTTAAGTTACTACCACCTTGCAAAGCTTCAAATCCTACAAAGTAACATATTTCTTGTTCCCTTTTTGAACAAAATTCACAGTATTAAGTTTGTTTGTCATTTTGTGTTTGTGTGTTTCAGGGTAGTTTTTCTGATGGTGTGAAGAGACAAGTTATGCCAGCGACGTACTATTATACCCATCTGGACCAGACGGACTACTCATTGGCTTTCAGTCTGGCTAAAACGGATGAAGTGAGTAACCCAGATGATTTGGTTTGGTCGTGTCTTTCTATCCAGTTCTTTCTAGTTCCTTTTAATAAAGAAGTTGGCCCATTTAGCCATTTGTGAGGTAAATCTGATGTATCTGATGCACACTATACTACACTGCCTTCTTTCATTGCACATAAACACTCCAGTTTGAATTTTTCAGCTGAAGACTCTGTAGGTAATAAAAATAATGGCACACGATTTGGGGCACGTTTTGCACAGCGACACCCAGTGATAACATTTATTGCATGGTAGGATACAGTTTGGATGTTGCTATGGGTATAGTCTCCTGGTTGCTATGTGTATAGAACTTGTCTATTTGATGTTGCATAAAAAATGGAGTGGATCAATGAACACTACTATCCATTCGCATGCATCGTTGATGTCTGGTAATATACTTTTTCATTTCAGGTATTTCGGAGAGCAGATGAACCTAAGGACCGCTCTAATATTCAACCAACGAGTTACTTCAACCTACTGAAGGAATATAACAGCACCCTGGCCAGGAAAGAACTACCAGGTAAATATACCTCACTAACTGAGCAACTGAGAGGTCTATGCGTTGTTGGTCTGTATCTAGGGACTGGCTAATAGGCCAATGTACCTCATACACCTGTGGCTGCCTCCATCTGGACCATTAGATAATGGTCCAGATGGAGGCAGCCATAGCAGGGACTACCTATAGTCCAACCTCTATAGACCTTTCCAACCAGGCCTCTAAAAGTCCAGATGGAGGCAGACATAGTATGGACCAACCTATTGTCCAACCTCTATAGACCTTTCCAATCAGACCTCTAATGGTCCAGATGGAGGCAGCCATAGATTGGGCTATCACATACAACCTAGCTATAGGTCAACCTCTATAGACCTTTCCAACCATGCCTCTAATGGACCCGATGGAGGCAGGGCCGGACCATCAAATACCAACCTATAGGTCAACTTCTATAGACCTAATTAAGTTTCCACACAGGCTTCCTGAATGACCCAGAGGGTGGTAGAGAGACATGACATTTCTTCCGGGTCTAGATCATAGATGAAGGCAGCCAAGACAAGTCTCAGCCTGTCACACTTCTCAAACACTTGCAGGTGAATATGACAAGATTCAAGTGTTCTACAACGAGGCCAAGTACCCGGACCTTCGTGTCTCCTACCTCTACTCCAGCTTCTTCTTGGCTCCTCGCTGCTACTGCGACCCCAACGTCTACCTCGTCGATGATGACTTGGCTAGGAAAACTGTCGAAGCTCACAAGTTTATCAACGGCCGGATGCCGGATACAGGCTGCCCTCTGACTAACAAGACCAATAAATTCACTAAAGGAGTTCGGTAAGAAGGCTGCTGTATATTTTTATGTCCTAATTATATTAAGCATGCATGTACTGTTGGTTGCTGTTATTCACTGGTTACTTGGCTGTTGAAGTAGAGATCTGGCCCAAAATACAGAGTAAATACAGGAAGTATTCTTATTCAAGAATAAGTTGCTAAATCTGTGATTTGCATAGTGTATTGTCATGCACTAAGAACAAAGGGTTCTAATAGACCGTGCTAAGAATTTGAAGAGAGTGAACATCTACTGTGTTTTCCATTTATCAGAGCTGATGTTCTAATCACGTCACAAATTGAGAAGATCTGGCGAAATCGTAACAAGAAGATGCTGACAGACGTGAAGTGGACGTACATCGGCTGTCGAAGTGGAGTCTTCCGAACTTACCCCGGTCATAGGTCAAAGAGATATTACGATCCGACAAAGTAAGTACAACGTCAAAGAATTACAATACGCATTACATATAGGGCTAGATCTTTTGGTTGGAAAAGCTTTGAGAGTTGAAATTGATAATATCTTGTACATGGATTCCTTTTATGGGGTCAGAATGGTCCTGGAGATAAAGCAAATAAATCACAGGAAAAGTTGTGAAATTGTGTTGGCAACATTTTGTGGGATCCCTGTAATTGCAGTCCAAGCCGCATCCTCTTTGAGTGATCCCCTGTGTACTGGTTCTAAGGGGTATTATGCTGAACGATAAATCGATAAAATGTTCCTTGGGACATAGCAGTATGTGCATGGTTTCATGGCTTCTGACTGCCAAATGAACAGAGATAATTGACTATTAGGGACACCACCAACATAGGGCTAGATAGCTCAGTTTGTAAGAGCACCAGTACGGTATTCTGGAGGTCGCTGGTTCGAATCCCGTTCCAGTCAATTTTGTCTTTGTTAACTTTCAATGTCTTTTCTTTTTTGTTTGTATCAGGAGGCCATGGTACCATCGAGTCATCACCAACTCAGACAAGACGTCCATCTCTACGGCGTACATGGACTCGGCCGGCGTCGGCAAGATCATCAGTGTCTCTCAGGCTGTCTTTGAAGGCATGCCGACCATCGATGAGGAGCAGTGCAATCAAACGGGAAAACGAAAACCTGGATGTAAATGCTCCACGGACGCAGATTGCGTCTCTGGTAAGCAGCCTTGAACATGTACTGTATTTAGAACCAGCGGCCAATTTCATAGAGCTGCTTAAGCACCTAAATTTGCTTAAGCACCAAAAACCTTGGTAAATAAAATCAGTATGTCAGCTAAAACTCCTTGTGAATGTTATGCTCAGTAAACAATGGCTGAATGCAAGTCAAAAGCAGTCAACATCACATGAACATTTGGTTGGTAATCCTGTTTGATCAAGGAAGACTTTTCATGCTTACCGTAATTTTGTGCTTAAGCAGCTCTATGAAATTGGCCCCTGGACAATAGGATAAAGGAACAACAATGAAACCTCAGGTGGACTTCTTTTGTTTAAAGTTGTCCTCGAACGTACAGATGTGCTTAGTCTATGGGAGTGTATCGATCGATCGAGGTACAGGGACAATAGAAAAGGCAATGCCTTGTCCTTGGACGGTATTGTAAAACGTAAATATGTGGTCTCTTTGGATAGAATCACAGACAGTAATCACTTGTTTGTTTCTTTGCCACAGGTCGGTGTTACAAGAGCCAGGCCCCCAATTTGACGGACACGACACGATGCGCATCGGAGAAGGTAGAAGCAGTGACATCGCTGGACATCCTGTACAATGACTTCCACACCAACGTGTTTGAAATTATGAGAGACAAGGACATGTCCCGGTCCTGCCTGGATTATTATGCCTGCCCAGACGGAGAGCCCGGCTGTATGACCAGGTGAGGCCTGCCAAGAACGGTTGAATCAGCCGTCCAGTTTGCAATCTTCATTTCTTTCAGAAACAATAATAATAATAATAATAATACAGCATTTATAAGGCGCCTTTATCTAGAGACCATTCAAAGGCGCCCGTCTAGTGAAACAGCCTCAGTCTCAAGATGGAAAAGCCAGGACATAAAGGTGTGTTTTTAATCTCTGTGCAAAGAGTGCGGGATTATGTGTTTCTCTCAGGTCTACTGGTAAGGAATTCCAGAGGGGGGGGGGGGGGCAGTACTTGAAAAGGCCCTGTCACCATAACTACTCAGGCGGGTTCGAGGGACAAACAGCAACTTGCCAACTCACCGGTCCTTCTCAGGACCATACACCTTCCGGAAAGAGTACATATGGTGTCTCCGCAAGTCTCACTTAGTTCTAGTCTCACCACCATGCAAAACTTCAAATCCTACTCATCTTTTTTCTCTTAAGCCAGACTCTCATGTATGATCAATTATTATCTCTTCCCTGCGACAGGTGCTACTTAATTGACAATTCGGCCAACATCGTCATCGATCCGGAGTTCATACACATCAGTGACTTAGACACGGCCAAGTACAACAGCGTGTCGCTGGGTAAGAAGGAAGGGGAGATCATGAGAGAGCTCATCTATAAGCATCGGTTCTTTGTCCGTAAGGAGACCATCGACTTTCAAGGGTCCTGCAGCCTGTCGTCCTCTTCACCAAGGGTAAGACTGCTCTTTTGCTTCCATGTGGTAGAGCTTCTCTCTGGTTTAGTGCTGGGATTTTTATCTGGTTATAGATTAATTGATCCGGATTTAATTATCCGGTTACAAATTTCTGCAAACCGTTAGCTGAAACTGAAAGGAAAAAAAGGGATTGAACGTTTGGCTCATGCTCAACAACCCAAAAAGTGTAAACAGTTGAATACATACTTGAATTTCAGTCTGTTATTTTGTCCATTTTGCCAAGTAGAAACACGCTTTTCTCATACTTGGCCTAAAAAAACCATTATACGTACTTGATCTAAATGCTTGATCTAGCATTTGATCTTGTAGCATGACCGTCGCGGTGCTAGCGTTGCCATTTAATGAAGGTGATTGCATAGGTTAACTGTTAACCTGATTTTTTTTTGCAATCAGTAACTGGATATGAAATTACCCAATTTGGTCCAGCACTACTCTGGTTTATAGAAAGGAGAAGGACTGGGAGTTGATTTCCTAAGCCATGTTTTAGGCTCCAAATCCAACTATCGTAAATCAAATTCAGATATGAAGTTGACGAGTCAGGGATGGAACTCTCAAAACACAAAACGTGAGCTGTCAATGTCACTTTATAGTTATTTATATATTGACAGTACTTACACTTTTGCTCAGTGAAGATTGATCCGCATTTTAATCATGTCAGTCTTGGTGCTTTGTGAAATCGATCCTTGCTAAGGATGTCAAATAAATTTAAAAAACGATTTCAAATTTGCGTCATTCTTGGTCTGAATTAAGCAGTACCTCATTAATTGTTCTAGTTACAATGGAAGGAGACAGATAGTAGTGCTGGGCAAAATCGGGTAATTTCATATCCCGTTACTGATTGCAAAAAAAAATCAGGTTAACAGTTAACCTAGGGTATCACATGCGACATGCTTGACATGCGATTAATGGTAAATACGTCTTCTTCAATGTGATCGTTGTTTTTTAGATCAAGCATTTAGATCCAGTACATGTAATGTTACTGGATCCGGTTTGTGAAAAGCGTGTTTCTACTTGGCAAAATTGACAAAATAACTGACTGAAATTCTACAGTTTACACTTTTTGGGTTGTTGAGCGTGAGCCAAACGTTGGTCTCGGTTTTTACCCTTTCAGTTTCGGTTAACGGTTGGTGAAAATTCGTAACCGGATAATTAAATCCGGGTCAGTTAACATTTATCCAGATAAAAATCCCAGCACTAACAGATAGTGTTGCATACCATCAAAAAGCTGTTTTGTGCTTGTGGTAGTGAAACTTTAGTTTTTGAATACAGGCTTTTCACAATAGTGCGTCACCAAAAGTTTGCAACGCGTTGGCCAATTTGTCAACAAACTGCGCATCTTTCCACATGCGCAGTTTGTCGACAAAATTAATTCTGCGCATTGTGATTGGCCAACGCATTGCAAACTCATGGTGGTGCACTATTGTGAATCAGCCGTATTTGTTCGCTCATTATCATCATTGATTGGTCACGTGATTTTGAACATGACTATTTATTTTGTCCAAAGGTTAATCTGAACGGTATTGCCAATACTCCAGAAGAACTGGACGACTACTACAAAAACAAAGGTCCCATTCCCAGCTTCTCTAGTAAGTTTGGATGCATTCAGGACGTGGTGGGTTACCAGGCCAACAGCTCGGTACTCGGTAAGCAAACTATTCAATGTGGTCATTTGTAGGTGAACAAAGAATAATGACTGGTGAGATTCAAACCTATAACATCTGGAATACTGTACTGGTGCTCTACCAACTGAGCTATCCAGCCCTATGCTAGCGGTGTTTAAAATTATCTTTGTTCGTTTTCCAGTCAGAAGCCATGAAACCACTCACATACCGCTACACATGTGTTTTTGAAGAATCATTTAAGATGATATGTTAATGAAGTAGTCGAGAAATAAGCAGTACAACTACCAAGTTCTTCATTTTCCTGGATGGGACATAGCTATGTCCAATTTATTCAGCTCACAGTTGTATGAGTTGTTTCCTGCGATTCAGTCTCAAACATTCTACTGTCCTTCTTTCAACCCTCGTGGTCCAAAGTTTGGCTTTTTGAGAAACCTCTTCACCCTGCCCCCAACCCTTGACCTCTACCTATCACTGGGCAGATGTTACTGAAAAATAGCTGTGACTCGTGAGCGCAACATGGCCTGACAATAGACTGGACACAGTCCCTCGGTTGAAATTAATCCACATCACTACATAAATATGGAAACAATATGAAGGAATGGAGAAATGTATGATGAGGCAGAGACTTGGCTTAACCGAAGAAAAAAAAACCGACCAAAGCGAATGCCTGATGCTTCAGCCAGTGTTCACTCACATTAACACATGGTCTTGTTTCAGGTGTAAGAAGCACTAGAATGTTATGAGGAGTAGGTTCGAATCCCACCATATGAGAAAGCAATGAGAAAACAGTGCTCCAACATTTCGGGAAAGAACAAAAAATGAATTATTTGAAATTTTCTGCTGAGTCACTCTCTTACAAAAGGCGGAAAGTGGAATATAATTTCTGGGGTTTTTTTTGGCACAGAGCCAAGTGGCATGATCATCGGGAACATCTCTGGCGCGTGCAAGTCCGGCTTCTACTACGTAGCTGCCCTTCCTAAGACCAACCTGTTCCTGTTGGTAGTGGAGAGCTGGAGAAACTACCGAGAGAGCTTGTACTTCAACTTCAACTGCCGCATCAACAACAGGTAGGAATCAAATCATCCACTAGTCTGCTCACTGGGTCTTCAGCAGGCTGCCAAGTAAATGGTATACCAACAGTCGTGGCTCATCTGTGCACTCTGATTACCAGCCAAAGTATCTGTGTGATGAGCATTGCTTGCAGCTGGTTCCCACCATAGATCAGCTTTGTAGCTTGGTCGAACGATTGTTTCTTTCGTAGCGAATCTTTAGTGACTACCACAAAATTGTACCAGGGACTATGCGGCCGTGGCCCAAATCTCTGGCTGCGACCACAAATTACACACAAGTCTATGGAAATGGCTGCAGTCACTGGCTAGTGGCTGCCATAGGTGTGTGTGTAATGGGCAGCCGCAGCCAGATATTTGGAACACGGCCTGAGCACTTGAAATGGACATGCTCTATCTTCTGACAAATTTGCAGCTCACAAAATGCAAACATTCTTGCTGGTGTTGATCTTGAAAGTTTTGATTTTCATCTTTCATTTGTTGGTTTCAGAGTGTCCGCCACTGGAGCTTTCCGCATCATCAACGGCACCTGCGCCCACGAGGACGTGACAGAGTCGTTAGCCGCTCAGAACAGGTGTCCAATACCCACCAACTACGAGATTACCAACTGCACCTATATCGCTGGCGCCCCTGTGAGCACCCGTGGGACCTGGGAATTGATTCTTGCCAACTTGCTGGCCTTGGTTTGTCTGATATACATGTGATAGACCGAATGATGGCAGTGAGGCACATCAAGGTGGGTCCATTACCTATTTGTTCGTCTTTGGAATTCCTAAATATGTTTGTTTACTTGTTTGTTGGGATGTTAATGGCTTCTGACTGCCAAACGAACAAATATAATTGACTATTAGGGACACAACCAATGTAGGGCTGGAGAGCTCAGTTGGTAGACATGGTAGAGCGCCTGTACGGTATTCAGGAGGTCCCCAGTTCGAATCCCGCTCCAGTCAATGTGTCTTTGTTCGCCTTTTAATGACTTAAACATTCAGTCAGTTTCCCTTGTGGTTATTTGATGATTTGTTCGTTCGTTAGATTGTCTGTTTCTTTGAGTGTTTCTTGGGGGTGTTTTGTTGGTTTCTTTCTGTGTGGTTATTTGTTGGGTCTCTGTTTTATTGTTTGTTTGTTTGTTCGCTGTTGTGTTTGTTGGGTTTCTTTGTCTAGGAGTATCTTCATTTGTTACAATGTTTTTGTTTTGTTTTCATTTTGGGTGTATTTTGCATATTTGGGCTGTGTCTTAAATCTCTGGCTGTGGCCGCAAATCACATACTCACCTATGACAGCCACTAGCCAGTGACTGCAGCCGTTTCCATATTGACTTGTGTGTTATTTGCAGTCGCAGCCAGATATTTGGAACACAGCCTTTCATTGATATGCAGACTCGTTTGCCCAGATAGGCTGGTCCTTTGATATGCCATCCCATGTGTTGTGCTTTTCAGCATCGGGCTCCATTTGGAACTAGACCATGATACTTATTAATTCGAGGACTTTAAATATTTGTTTGCATTTTATGTGATCCACGTTTCTTTCAACTTTTGGAAATATTACAGGGTATTAGATAGTAGACTGTGTGCAATTCAATTAAAACAGTATATCTGGATATTTAGAAAATATAGATTTTTTTTAGTCAGAGTAATATATTCAAAACTTTTGAAGTATTAAAAAAAATTATTGTTTTTGTTGCCAAAATAGGACCATTGCAATTGTGTGAAAAGTCGGTGGATAGCTGTATTTGAACTGGTAAAAACCAAAAAATGGAGTAGAGGAATATAATGTGTGTTTTTTTTATTGAAGATTGTCACAGCAATATAATGGAACAGTCCAAAAAGTATTAGCCAATAGGCTTGCCAGTACTCGGCGCATATTATAAATATGCAAATGTATTCATTACGAATGCCATAGCTGTGTTGATAGTGCATTCAGTCGTTATTTATTGAAATGTACGCAGTTAAAATTTAATGAGAGGTATGGAGTTGTCCTAGTTTTGTACTTAAATGTTTTTCCTAGCTGACAAGAAATGAATATTCATATATCATGACCCTTGCACTTCTTTAGAATTTTTGTGGTAAAAAATAAGGTTTTAATGAAAAGACAAATTATGAAATTGGTTTGAAATCAATGTCCAAAATTGGCATCGCACGAAGGGAAATCTAAGGTTGTTAATAATTCTGTATGTTAGGATTTCCCTTTTTAGTGTTGACTGCTTTTTTAGAAGGGTGTACATTTCTTGAAACATTTTTAACACTTGTATGGCAATGCACCTTGAACATCCTATTAAAATAAGTATGTTTAACACATTACGAGTGTCTTTTGCAATTGTATTTATTTATTTCACTAATTATTCATCAAACTATTTATTACTTTATTTATTGTAAACTTTTTTGTCGATGTTTGATTAGCAAATGCTTTGCTTTTTTCTGTTTTTGTTTTTCACATTTACGTAGTTTTGTACCAAATGTTTGATACTTAAATCATAGTACTTGATGGAAATAGTGATATTCCGTAATAATTGATATTGTGTTGTTCGGTAGCCGTTTTTGTGGAGCCGCTTTGCACATAATTATCTTTCCAGAATCACGTAACTCAGTTTGAGGATGGATTTTGAATGATGTACTTTAATTAGAAAATTAGTATGATGTGTACTTGATGTCTAACTGGTGAAACCAGACAGTTAGGCGAGTCACTGTGTGTCCAACTTATGAACTTCGAATGCAAACTTACTCAGCCACGATACTTACCTTATAATTGTCATAAATTTTTGATTTACATCTGATGATAAACCCCTTTTTAAATTTGAGAATCCTTCTATTTGATTTATTGTTGTATCTTTTAAAAACTGATACAAAAATAAGAAGAAGATTTTAATGGATTGTAAATATATTTATTTAATGAATCCGCGGTAATGGCCTAAAGGGCGACTGTAGTTTTTACAGACAAACGCACATCACATGCAAAGCAATCATAGGTCCTTTACGAAATGAGACTTGAGGCTAGGCTTGGGATTTATTTTGCTATTGCCATTTTGTGTCCTAAATGAAATGAAGGGCTTGAGAATTGAGATACATGGCGAAGCTGGAGCCTTTCTTCTGCTCCATCATGTGGCCCAATCCTTTCATTTCGTTTTGTTGACCTCAAATGGCGGTAGCGAAGTAAGTCATAAGCCTAGCCTCAAGCCTGGTTTTGTAAAGGCTCTTATAAGTCGGCATGATCATATGCAATATGTCTGGCAAAACTTGACCGCTTTAGTTATTCAGTATGGTACAAAGCAAAGCCTAATAACATTAATTGTGTTGTTGCATTCAGTACTGTTAATCAATTGGCCAAAATGGACGGATGCTCGGAAACTTTGCGAATCGAAGTTGTAGGCGCAATATCTGTGCGTTTTGAAATGTGTAGACTATTATAATGTACAAGTACTTGATTAGGCTATGTCAACTTAAAACGGTCATGAGTTATTTGTGTTACATTCATTCAGTGCAATAAGATTACCTTTGAGATATTCTGAGTGCTTCTTCAAGTTGTCGTCTGTAGTTTTGTTATCTAACATAAAATGTCTTACTGATTATGAGCAGTAAGTTAGTATCATTTAAAGGTTTGTGGATCGGTCAGTGCGGAAACACCATGTAAGAATCGTTCGTACTTTCGCACTTCTAAATGCGTTAGCACTTCTCGTAAGGTCTCAACGTTTCGAATAGTTTACTCTAGTCCTCATCAGGACTAAAGGTTTTTTTTTTTTTTTCACGGCAGCCACATGTATTAATAAGGCACCCGAACGCATGCAAATTCGACCAATCTGATTGAATATCACGTGAGAAGAGGTCGATTCTTCTGCTCGAAGATTCGTGGCATTTTTTTTTTCAAACGAATTAATTGGTAGCAATTTCACCTCGGAAAGAATCGAGTCACAGTCTACAAGAACTAAAGGCAGTGACTAGGACGTATGGCTGTGTCCAAAATCTCTGGCTGCGACCAGGGGCCAATTTCAAGTCAAGCAATCCTTGATCAAACAGGATTCCCAACCAATTTTTCATGTGATGCTTACTACTTATCTTCGGCCATTGTTTGCTGAACATAACATTCACAAGGAGTTTGGCTGGCATACCGATTTTATTTACCAAGGTTTTGGTGCTTAAACCAATGTTGGTGCTTAAGCTCTATGAAATTGACCCCACATTACACAGGCACCTATTGCAGCCACTAGCCAGTGACTGCAGCCGTTTCCATAGATGTGTGTGTAATTTGCAGCCACAGCCATGCGATTTGAGACACGGGCTATGGCTGGTCATGTGACGTGAGTTCACGTGACGAGTGGCGAATGATTCGAATTCCAAAAATAGTGTTCCCAGTTGGTGCATAATACAAGCAGTCTGCGCTTGCGCTGTGATGCAAGTGCCCATGTAGTTAGTTTTAATCTATCTATTAACTTAAGTTAAAATCCTGACGGAAATAAGCGATTTTCTAAACGATAATTCTCCCCATTTCCCCGGAGAAAACGAACTTATGAATATATTACAAGTTTTTATGGGAATTTAAATCTCAATATTTATGGAATAATGTAGCTTACATCATTTTACATGCCGAGAAAATGATTTCCTTTGATGAAATCGCAGGAGTAGAGATTTTTCAGATAGGCCCGCTTGTCTCTTTTCACCGACGACTGTTGTATTAAACCGGATCTGTCCGATAACAGTTAACTACTTCTTCGACTAGATCGCCACATGTACATTCCAGTGTACTGTTATGTGTGCGACTGTAATACATGCACACAGATAAGTAAATGATAGGACTTAAAGCAGTACTGTCAACCTTTGCACTGTTTACACACAAACAATACTTTCAGGATGCTTATAGCTTTATAACTTCAGTCAACAAAAGTGTAATGATGACCCCGTTTACACAGCAGCATAAACTTTACAAGCGCTCGGCGACACACCCATAATGTATTTATGCCTTATTAAAACACGCACTAAGCGAGTTGGGGCTGCTTTCTCGCCAAGTACAAAATCGAATTTAAAATGGCCTACATTACCGCGACTTTAATAGCGGTTCTGGTCGCGGCCTGCACGGCGCTACCTCAAGTGCAGATCGAGTACCATGACTACGACAAGCTGACGTCATTGATGACGACACTGGCTAGTAGCTATGCCAACAGGACGCATCTGTATAGTATCGGCAAATCTGTGCAAGGTGAGTAGAGTTAATCCATCTTCCATGTGATTGCATTGTATAGGGTGGGTGTGCCATTGGTGTTATAAAGAACGTTCGTTTAGCTCCCATGGGGCAGCCTTGCGCTGGGAATGATCGTGTATTACTGAACAAAACTAGCGAGAGGGCGGGCAACGAGTTTGACGTGTCGACGTGTGAAAGCTAAACGAACGCCCCATGATGTGGTGGATCTTCATAGCGGGGCACCGTACACGAATCGTCACTATTATTGTGCGATCTTCTCCCTGGTCCAGCACATGTTATCCCCCATTACAGAATGAGTGGAAATCTCTATTGCAATACCATTATGTAATCATCCCTGACTAGGCCTATTCGAAGGCAACAGCCCGTTGCTTGACTGGTTTTTAAAGTCTCTGCTGATATTATGGTCTCAGGTTATAACAAAATGCAACTGGCCTGGGCCCAATTTCATGGAATCCGTTACCGTTAGCAAAAATTCTTCGCTTACGGTAGCAGGATTTTTTGGTTACGGTTAGCGTATTTCACGGAAAAGTTTCCTTTTTGGTAACGGTAAGCAAAGAATTTGTGCAGAAGCATACGACAGCCCGTTAGCAGAAAATGATCACGGTTACCCTAGAAATTCTTCACTAACCGAGAGTCTTGCTTACGGATTCCATGAAATAGATTTCACGCGTAGCAGTGCCCGTTAGCACAAAAATAGGCCGTAAGGGATTCCATGAAATTGTGCCCTGCAGAGGACTGGTGTCCTACGGTAGCATACCTATGCAAAGCTGTATTTCCGTCTTTCAAATATTATTGCATTACATCATACTCAGATTTGCACGCGTATACCCTCGTGTCCATTTTGCTTTTCGTCTATATTTTCCATCAAGCTAGCTTGTGAGAAATTAGGGGCGTAACTCCGCCTCTCTTTTGAAGACGCCATGTTTTTTCCATGCAAGGAAGTACACTGTAACTCAGACTTTTATGGCGACTATAAACACTTATCGAGACGATTAAAT
The DNA here is from genome assembly GCA_963971285.1 of Astropecten irregularis. Lineage (NCBI taxonomy): Eukaryota > Metazoa > Echinodermata > Asteroidea > Paxillosida > Astropectinidae > Astropecten > Astropecten irregularis. The sequence continues at coordinate 2,095,524 of OZ020258.1, read as the reverse complement.
TCCATTTCTAATGGTTATGCCGAGTACAAGTAATAAACCGTTGTAAACTGCTCATCAGCTCAAATAATGGCCTGAACTTCATAAAAATGCTTGGGGTTTGAGGGTCTGGCGTGTTTCGATCTTAGCAGGATCTTTATCCAAGGTTAAGCCGAGGAGTAATTGAAATTAAAACCTTTTCTCTACCGCTGCCAGACCACTTTTGGTATTTGCCTTCCTCCATGGTATTTGTAAAAAGCAATTATTATTTTCAAGCTAGAAACAAATAGGCCTATATATAAATAGTTTACATACAATTAATAACAAATTTGCTATTAGTCAATGAAACTAAATGAACTGAGTAGGTTTCCCCCTTATAATTATCACTCACTTAAGATATTTAGGCCTATAAACAGCTTGTAGCTTCAGTTTTATTAACAAGTAGCATACATTACTTTGTTTGCATTGTTCTGGCCTATTCTCTGAACCTTATCTGCACTTTCTACAGGACGGGAGTTGTGGGTGATGGCTATTTCTGGCAGTAAACCTGATGAAATTGTTCCTCTGAGGCCTAATGTCAAGTATGTCGCCAACATGCACGGCAATGAGGTAATGATATTGTGAACCACGATTTGATTTCGTCCTTTTAAGTTCTCAATGCCCTAGATAGTAATTTGAAATCAAGTCTGACATTTTGTGGGAGTATGTACCGCCCTCAGCGGTGAATTGGGAGAATTGTGTGTGCAGACTCTCTCCATCCCAGCAAGTTAGAGGCCTTTACGAACCTTGGCTTGAGGCTAGGCTTGGGACTTATTTTCCTACCGCCATTTGAGGTCCACACTAAACGAAATGAAGGGATTGGGCCACATGCCGAACCTGAAGAAAGACTCCAGCTTCGTCATGTATCTCAAGCCCTTCGTTTCATTTAGGACACAAAATGGCAGTAGCAAAATAAATCCCAAGCCTAGCCTCGCCCTCACTAGCCTCATTTCGTATTAAAGGTCCCTGGCCTCAGTAATGGTTGATCAGAATTAGGCCAAAACTGCGTATACCACCACGCACCAGCTTAGATCTAGTCCATTAACTGACACTCACCTATAAACACAGGTACACACACCCAGGCTTTCACCCAACTATGCCTGACTTCATCTCGAATCTGAGCCATTGGTGTACAACCCTCAATTTACCTTCTTCGTCATTCTCAAACTTATTTCTCGAGTTATATAACCTTTAATTATCATCACCGATAGACTAATGTTCTCCGGAGATGACCAGAGCACTCTGTTCGAAACATCGGGCAATACGTATACCTTGTTCCTTTTACAACTCCAGGATGTAAAGGAGTGCCTTCTTACCTCAAACGGCCCCTGTTTATCAAGCTGTTCTATCCTCAACAGGTTATTGGAAGAGAAATTCTTCTGCAGTTCATAGAGCATCTCCTTGTAAACTACGACAGCGACCAGGACGTGAAGGAGCTCCTAGACACTACGAGAGTTCACATTTTACCCTCGATGAATCCCGATGGCTTTGAAGTAGCTCTGGAAGGAGATTGCGATGGGGTGCAGGGAAGGTATTGGACCATCTATAATCCGTACACTGGCAATGGTACACGAAAATCATCTAGTGTATTCATCTTTGGTCCAAAATCTTCATACGGTTTTACTCATTGACGATTACAAATTTATGGGAAGTTTCTTTTTCCGTCGAGTTTGGTTAATTATGGAGTCCAGGTCACATCGTAAGTTTTATAACTAATAATTCAAAAATAGAAAAGAGATTGTTCATCGTGGAAAATGGTACGAAGCTAGTGTCCGATGGCTTACGATGATGGGTGAAAGGTAGCGACATTTCGACTGCAGACTGCTAGCCTTTATCAAGCTTTATGTGTTGGGTCTTGGTCCTTGCTTAAAGGTAATATCATACTTTGGTTTTGTCAAAGAAATACATATTCATGGGCAAAAATACAGTAGCAGTCATCTGTGAAAATTTCAGTCCCATACGGTGCCCACTTTTGGAGAAAACAGTGAAAAACGGTCACAGTAGTTCTTAAGTCTTTTCTCTTTTATTTTTCATCTTTAAAAGATCAAAAATAATGTTGATCACTGGTTTTACTCTTTTCTGGATAAATACAGCATTTCAGGCGAAAACAAATTAACGGTATGTTTCTACCATCACCATCTTTATACCCTGTAAGTTATAGGTTAATCTGTGAAGATTTCTGTTTCGATCATGCTACCAAAGTATGATACTACCTTTAACGCAGATACTATGCTAATTTCATTGTTTACATTTTTCGTTGATCAGGCGAAATGATAAAGATTTTGATCTGAATCGTAACTTCCCGGATTTCTTCGAGCCTGATCCTTCTCTCAACATTCAACCAGAGACAAAAGCCATCATTGACTGGATCCAAAACAACCAATTTGTTCTCTCTGCTAACTTGCATGGGGGCGCCCTTCTAGCCAACTACCCGTTTGACAATCTTAGACCAGGTTGGTATGATATGTCATATTTTGCCCAGAGTCTAACGACTTTTTGAGGTTTCGAATACATGTATAGTGAACAGTCTTCAGAGATTTTTTTAAGCGGTCATTGATGGCCTAACAATGTAATCATCATTGGACATTAATTTTTACAGGCATTCAACTGTGTTCCTATACCAGTTATACCGGAAATTGGTTCCCAACATCACCGCTATATGTACCCTAATCATTGTCATTATAATTACCATTAAAAACCATCACCAACCCCATCACAATTTCATTACCACCATCACCACTGACCATCTTCATCAGAGGCACGTCACTGGCGTCAGCTCTGTGTATCTTCTCGACCATTTCTCCAACTTAGTTTTCTACCAGTCAAGGTGGTTGAGTATGGACACGAACGCGGTTTTTCCCGCCCACTGTAACCTTTAACACTCCGCCTATATTCCCCTATAGAGGACAAACAAAACGCGACACTCACAGCGATGCATTTTCTCCCGTAACGTGTTCCATTGGAACCCTTTGTCTGGCGAATGTCTCTTTTAAGCCGGTAACGACTTCTGGGAAAGACCTTTCTTCCTTATTTCCCTACTCTCTTCAATTTTAACGAGCACAGCATCTTGTTATTTATACAACTTGCAATAATGCTGCAAACTGCTCATCAAATATTGAAAATAATGACCTGGATAATATGCTAGCTTTAGAGTCAGACGGGCCTGACGTTTCGATCCACGTAGGATCTTTCTCAAAGGACAATTCGATCTAACGCCTTTGAGAATGATCCTGCTAGGATCGAAACGCCATGGTCCCCTTGAACTCGATTGGCTTTCCTGTTTGACTCGATTGGTATCCGAACACGTTGATTTTATGCCCATCATGTTACACCCACCAAACAGAAACTAGTTTCTAGAAGAGCCGATGACGAGATTACCGAAGTTAAGCAACGTCGATCATGACCATAGTTAAATGGGAAAACAACTTGTCCATGGCTGGATTCGAACCCACAATCTATACATGTAGATTGACCACAGTACAAGATCTTGAGTATGATACGTCAGACCACTAGCACAGCTCACTGTCTTTGGATCATGCGTATGGATTATGAGGATGATCTATGGATCTTGGGTTACCACCTGTTTGACAGTTGTAATGAACATCCCACGTCCTTAATTGTCCTTACAGTAAACCTGACATTTTATACTCATTATCCCTTCAGAGGACAAGGATCCCAACGACAACTCACCTTACAGCGAGTGCCCGGATGACCAACTATTCCGAACAATCTCATTGGCTTATTCCCAGACCCATCCCAGAATGCACCTGCTGGAGGAGAATAAGTGCGGTGGCAGTGAAGGCTTCCAGGATGGGATTACCAACGGAGCTGACTGGTACCCTGTAAATGGTAATTCAATCTCTGGACGTGTCCAAAACGGAGCTACGGCTAGGTCTATTGTCTTGGTGTCTCCGACGGTGTTTCTAATGGAGCGAAGACCTAGACCTAGCTCTAGACAACAGATTCAGATGCAGCCTCTCTTTAGCTCTGTCCATAAACGTTATTAGAAATTCATGTCTAGCCATTGTTTTAGCATAGAGCTCTATGGTTTTAGTGTCTCAAGTCTCAACTTGTTGTGCACCGACACATCATGTTGGCAGCTAGTATGACGCTTGTATCTTCTCATCAATTTCAGGTGGCATGCAGGATTATAACTACATATACTCTGGTTGTTATGAGGTGACTATTGAGCTATCCTGCTGCAAGTATCCCCCGGTATCTGAGCTAGAAGGACACTGGAATGATAATAAAGACGCTCTGCTTGCCTATCTTCAACAGACGCACAGAGGTTGGTTAATTATTAAGGACAGGGGCGCGGGCATCTGTACATCCCTATTGAGGAGATTTCTCATCGAGATGTTCGCAAGGCAATGATCCTTGTCTCCACCTTAAACATTGCAAACGTTTTCCCAAGACGGCTTGAGCCAAACGACCGAAACGTCGAGATAATCTCTGGCTCTTCTTTTTTCTGACTGAAATAAATTGAGAGGTTTTGTAAATCATTTTTCATAATGACGTCACATTTTTAGATTCTTCTCTCTGAATGACATTGCGCAGGTGTGAAGGGTTTCGTGACCGACCTGTACACGACAGAGCCAATAGAGGGCGCCCTCGTGTCCATAGTCGGACAGATGAGCCCACCGATTCCGTCATCCACGACGGCACTTGGCGAATATTGGAAATTATTAATGAGTGGAACCTACGAAGTACAGGTAACCGATGCTACCTGATTTTGTTTGTAATATCTGTCGGACTGTATCTTCAGGGGGCTGCCATTGTAGGGGGCCATCGCATTGACAGACTAACAACCTGGGCCAATTTCACGGCGCTGCTAAGCACACGGTTTTTTTTTTGCTCGGCCCTTACCAAATTTTTCTGCTATGCTAAGCACGAGAATTTGCTTACTGCTTAAGCAACCCCCGTGAAATTTGCCCCTGTAGTAGGCCTACATCCTGTTTACTATTGAACATTAGCTCCTTGTCATCATTCATAAAAGGGTGATGTGTGTACTCCTGAAACACTGCCCCCTATACGAAACGAACACTATAGGAGCCAATAAGGTTCCCCTTCCACTAACCACACTTGCCTACCTCTATCCTCCCATGATCACTCTGACCCCCCCCCCTTATTCTGATCCATCCATTTAAGAGTATCTTTACTTGCAATGTTCTTATCCTCTTGTCATTTAGTCTTTGAGAAAGATCCTGCTAGGATCGAAACGTCAGGCTCTCCTTATTCCAAGCATTGTCAGGTCATTTTTGTTGTTGTTAAGCAGTATGTAAATTTATTGCTTGTATTTGGGTCTAATTTATTTCTGTCTTGTCGGTATTTGCAGATATCGAAGCCTGGTTACATCAGCCAGACTAAATCCATCACCGTACTGGACAGCACGAGCCCGGACGATGTGGTCATCTTGGACTTTCAGCTGAATGCCTCAAATCTGACCTCTTTACCATCCGGCGTTGTCATGGCAATGATGTTGATTGTGGCAAAGATTGGTTGTGCTTGAAGATGTTCCATAGTAGTCGTCCCTTTAATAGCCAGTGTATCTATAACTCAGTTCTGCGTCTTTTTAAAGGTGACTATAATTATATCGCCTAGTTTATAGCAAAGGCTTGGGCCTACCATATACAGGGTTAACACTTGGTTAGTTGGTTGCCATAAAACATCACTGTATTTCTATGTAGATATTCATTATTATTGATTAATTTTCGTTGGGATGATAGAATTATGCAAATTAGGCTTGTGTATAATTATACTCAGACAGCACTACGTATTTCTTACACAATAATCATAATTACCAATAACAATTTTTTTCCATTTTTCATTTTTTTCCGTCAAAAATTTCATTTTCATGATGTTCAATTGTCCTCTTGTCATCTAGACTTTGATAAAGATCCTGGTAGGGTATACAGACGTCAGGCCCTCCTAACTCCAAGCAAAATTCATTTTACTACGCACAATCATAGTTACGAAATATCACTATAATTAGGATAGGATACGAATTCAACAATAACAATGATTAAAAGATATTCAAACATTTTGACAAAATGGTGTTATATATTTTTTAGTTAATAAAGTTGTCTACTTTTATGATTTTTATATGAATTCTATTAATTTTATGAATTTATTACAAAGGTATTAAGCCGACGAAATATCAATTCGATTGAATAGACAATGATTGGCATAAAAATGTGAGGTAAAACGGCCAGTTGAAAAGGACTGCTGATGTTCCCGAACTGTCCATTAAAAACGAGTGATTCATGCCGAATCCCCTCCAAATTTGGCACCCCACCCCCCTCCATTTCACCGATCTGTCACGAATGTCTATGTTTTGTTGATACTCAACCTGCTTTTCCGTCACCATGGTAACTGTCCCACGTGACGGAACTGACTCACGAGCCAGTTTTAAAACGATTCATTTTTGGGTTTGTTATCTCACACACGTTTGTCCCAAATATTCATCGAATCAGTAATAATGTTGTGGATGACCATTTTATGAAAATAGTTCCGATAATACTATTATAAAAGGTTAAAAGAATTAAAGGTAGTATCATACTTTGGTAAGAAACCAAAACAGAAATGTTCGCAGATTTATGTGTAACTTACAGGGTAAGAAGATGTTGGTGGTAGAAACATACCGTTAAACATTTTCCGCCTGAAATGGTGTATTTATCCAGAAATTAGTAAAACAACGACCGATTTTTTTTATCTTTTAAAAGATCAAAAATAAAAGAGAAAAGACTTAAGAAATACTCTGGCGGGTTTTCACTGTTTTCTCAAAAAGTGGGCAGTGTATGGGACTGAAATTTTCACAGATGACTGTCACTGTATCTGTCTTGATATTTTTGCCCATAAATCTGTTTTTCCTTTGATAAAAACCAAAGTATGATATTACCTTTAAGTGCTGTATACAAGCGAATCCTTTATATTATGAATGCTGAATTAGTAAAATGGAAATCCTGGCTGATAGTCGCAACAGGTGGATATGCCTATCTCAATGGATACAGAAAGAATTAGCGTACATCCGACATCACGTGAAGCCATGTGCATAAAATGACACGCACAGTGCTTGCAAGCTTAACGGGATCATTTACCAAACAGCTTGTTGATAAACAGTTCTACTTGGAACGTTTTTTTTCTTCAAACTATTATGGGAATATTTTAGTTTCCACTTTTATGAATCCAAGCAACAACCTATTAGATATCTTTAGCATAATATAATATTATCCTTGCTCATGGCATAGGCCTTATTCACAGTGCATCCATCTTGTCACCTTTTAGTTTTACGCTTTGGAAAAGATAACACCAATCCTCAAAAGAAAACGGGTACCAGACTACGTTAAAACTAAGCTTCAGTTTGATTGCACTGCTTCGAATGTATAGGATATGCACCGTGAATAAGGCATATTTCACTATCTCAACTCAACCCATATGTGCAGAATTTGAGTCATTTTATCAGAGACGATAACAAAACTATTATTACCCAGCAAACTTTACAACAACTGATTGTGAAGTCACATGACGTCACCACTCTGCCCAGACTTTCAGAAGATGATGTGGTGTCCATGACGAACGACTGTGCGGCCGAGCTAAAGGTAGCTGGTTCGAGTCCCATCCTATAGTTCAGTTTTCAAACAGGAACTTCGATTTTCACAACAGCTGTTCCAAGCCTTTCATTGAAAGATGACTCGTATAATTATGAATTATTTTGTACACAGCTCGTAGTCTTTACGGCACAAGCCTTGATCCGTTAATATGGGGGCGGGGAATAATAGGCTGGAGGGGGTGGATCGCCAACGCACTTTTCCCCGTGTAGTTTGTTTTCGGGACGTGTGCATAGCACTTATGTTGTGAATTGTCGGAGTTGGAAAGAGCCATGTATGCCCTGCGATCAGAGAGGATGTTGTTGATTAATATAACATTACTTTAGCTCGAAGAGGTAGCATTATGATAATGTAGGCACTAGGCCCGCTCTATCTTACTTTATCCATGTTGGAAGTCGAAACGGCTAACATTAAGCCACAGAGCATGAACTGAAGACAAGATTCATGTCATTAATAACTCGGCTTAAAGTAGTATCTTACTTTGGGAAGACACCAAAACAGAAATGTTCACAGGGTATTAAGATGGTGATGGTAGAAACATACCGTTAAAAATGTTCCGCCTGAAATGCTGTATTTATCCAGAAATTAGTAAAACAACGACCGAAAATCGTTTATTTTTGATCTTTTAAAAGATCAAAAATAAAAGAGAAAAGAATTAAGAAATACTGTGGCTGTTTTTCACTGTTTTCTCAAAAGTGGGCACCGTATGGGACTGAAATATTCACAGAATGTTGACTGTTACTGTATATCTTCCTTGATATTTTTGCCCACGAGTCTGTATTTCATTGACAAAAACCAAAGTATGATACTGCCTTAGTTACGTTTCAGTTAAATGTCACGGTAGGCAATCTGTAAAGATGCCTCGTTTCAGAAGAATGACTCAACAGGATAAACATACTGGATAATACATGTACATCTACTACATGTATTATTATATTGTGAGCTATCCAAATGTGTCGTCTTGGAATTAGAAAATCAATGAAATTCAAATGCATGAGGATAATGGCACATCATGCGGCTGTTTTTTTTATACGCACGGTGTTTCCCTGCTGAGGACCGAATGGTATAATACCTCACAAATCATGGTTCTATTGAGGCATGTCATTTGCGAAATAAACATAATTCAAAGGTAAATACATTTCTATTGTAACTTAAACAACAAAATATTGTGTGTGTGGTTTTTCACACCCGCCTCCAGCTCTGTACACACCCACGAAGGATAAAGTTCGCTACGAAATGACATCGAGCAAAAACGAAAACTTGGCTCGCCAAATACAGTACAGGTATAGGACCGTGTGAGTCATGCGGGTATTTTGAATAAGAATAGGAGGTTTGTACGGTAAATTACCCATCGTTGAAAAGATTCCCATATTGACTGTGCTTTGATCTTCGATTGTATTTGTCATGTCGTAACTTGTGTTGACTCACTGCGCGCTCTGGCATTGTACGTACAAAACCTGCTGGCCGCATCTCATGCACGTCACTAACAAGTATTTGATCGAGTTTAGAAGAGACAGGTTTTTGCATAACATCGTTTTCCTGTCCATGAGGATTTTTATGCGGCTATTCGATATATCCTGGATGTTATACTGGATACATAGGATACTGTTTTGAAGAGACTGTGAATCATGGATGTTATTTGCAATGGATGTTTCTTACTACTGCTCCTGACTGGCCACGTTTTATCCCAAAGCATTTTTGAACTGTCAGGTGAGTATATGTTTCTTAAAATAACAAATGGCTGACAGAATAACAATACACGCCATATACAAACCAAAGCATTCATGTTAGGTTTATCCATGGTTTTTATCAATAATATGACTGTTTTGAACACTGTGTATGCCTACTTGTAATTGTCAACAGTTACTCTTAAACCACCTGTTAATGCAATTGAATGAAAAAGTGAGGGCGTTGCAGTTGTCATATGATTATTGATGTATTCAGCATCGCAGCAATAAGAGAAATATGTATACCACGTATACTGAGAACACTGAAAATGGTCGTAATTAAGCTTTAAAGGTACTATCCCACTTTGGTAGCATACCGAAACAGAAATCGTCACAGATTTACCTATAACTTACAGTGTATGAAGATGGTGATGACAGAAAAATACCATTGAATTGTTTTTGCCTGAAATGCTGTATTTATCCAGAAAAGCGTATACTACCACAGTACCAGTGACCAAAATTGTTTTTGATCTTTTAAAGATGAAAAATAAAAGAGAAAAGACTTTAAATAATGTGGCCGTTTTTCCACTGTTTTCTCAAAAAGTGGGCACCGTGTGGGACTGAAATTGTCACAGATGACTGTTACTGTATACAGTGGCGTCACCAGACTTTTGAGTCTGGGGGGCACAAGGGGGGCACTAGCAATTGTTGGGGGGGCAAACTTTTTATATATTATATTTTTTTCACCAACCCAAATTTCAAATGGGGGGGCACGAGGGGGGGCACGGGGTTTTCCAGGGGGGGGCACGTGCCCCCCCTGGCCCCCCCTTGGTGACGCCACTGACTGTATATCTGTCTTGATATTTTGCTCATTAATCTGTATTTCTTTGACAAAAAGAAACAAAAACCAAATATGATATTACCTTTAAATGTCAATAAATTTACTGTTCTGGAAAAGCCATTGAACTAATATTAATCACGTTCATATTTAGCTTATCATCGCAACACTCTACCGACTCTTTAGAATCATGACTGACGAACCCCAAATATACCGTATTGTACTGACGGGATGAGTTTGCAATAATGCCGCATGTCGAAACAAAGTACTTCTTTTTGAAAACCATATTTTGTGGTTGTTCACACCCAGAGGTCATGAATATTGGTTTTATGGGGTGTTTGGTTGTTTGTGTGTTGGGTAAGGGTTTGTTTGTTGAATTTGGTTGGCAGTGTGGTCAATTGGCAAATGAATGGTGTTTGCTTGTTAGTAGTTGGTTTAACATGGGTGCACCCAAGTAAATAATTTCCCATAGGCTCCCATGCTAAATGGCCATTTAAAAAAAAATATAAAAAATACTTATAGAAGTTTCACAGGCAATCAAGCTATACATCAAATTGAAGCTGAAAACTTCAAATTTTATTTTCCTTTCAAGTTTCTATAGGGTGACCATTGACTTTTTGAGAAAAGTCCATCCAAAGGAAAATACCCTGAAAACGGCCATGTTGACTGGTGCCAGACTAAAAAAAATGTACCTATCCACTACAGGCCCAAGTAGAGCGACATTGGGGCCTGATTTCATCCCAACGGCTCAAAACTGAAAGTCCAAACTTTGGTGACCGGGTTAAAGATGGCGACCAACACGCACTCTGGCGAGTTCGCCCCAAAACACTTGATTTTTGGCCCGGCCCGGATAAGAAAATAATCAGCTAGGCCTAATCTATAACTTGGCATTTTCAAGAGAGTTTGGTTAATTTTAGCGATATTATTGGTTATTTTCTGTTGTTGTTTCGGTAAATGTGGGTAGATGTCCTTGTTTCTCAGTAACTAGGATGATCCAATTACAGCCTTGAGTAACCTCTTTACTGGTGTGCTTAATGCATGGTTGAATCTCAATCCATTATACAATAATGAATCGAATAATAATAGGCATACATGTTCGTATTACATGATGTTAAAAGAGGTGACGTGTCAGCATGCTTTTGTAGTATACACAATCCCACACGATAGGCACAGTGTAAACTCCATCATGCGAGACGATTTTTGTACAAAGCTTCAAATCAGATTTCGAGCGAAATGTCCTTTATTAGTGTGACAGCCTGCCCGTAAATAATGTCTTAGTCAAGTTCCGGTATGTTAAGCTGCCGAGCCAGAAACGAAAGTACATGTACGAGCATGTTTCGTCACATGTACCAAGGTCGGCCATAACTTGAATGCACAGATAGCAGTGTGCGTTTATTGCAGAGTTCTAGACATTTGGAAACAAACTCTACTTTTAACGAAAACTGAGACTCTCCTTATAAGAATAATTTGTAGGCCGAATCACATTTTAAAAATACAATTGAAGACAGTAAAAATGTATCAAAAGTAGTAGTACCATAAAAAGTGTTGATGTTATTATATCGACTGCATGAAATAAGGCTTATCTGCGGATTACAGGGCGCTTACGAAACGGAGGCTCGGGCTTAGGCTCCAGCTCGGCATCCATGTGCTGAAAATATAAGTTGTGGTTTTTCATTAAAGTTAAATCTTGGCTTTTCCTTTTTGAAACCAGAGAATCTACTTCCAAACCGCAGCCAAAAGCCTCTATCATTTCAGAATGGATTCATGAAATTGAGCCGGAGCCTGAAACGGAGCCCGAGCCTCCGTTTCGTAAACGCCGTATGACTCAGTTTCCAGTTACCCAAGTTTTCAAAGTCCCTTTCATGGAACTGGTCAACTGGACCATGGAACAAGAAACACATCATGTAAATAAACAAAGAACGATATACCCAAGGGGATGTTTCAAAACTCTATGTTTCAACTGATAGTTTAGTAACCAACGGATAATAACAAATTGACCGATAGTTTATCACCCACCGATAAGGTATCACAAATTGACCGAAATTGGTGATAAATTATCGATTGGTGATACACTATCGGTCAATTTGTTATACGTTATTGGTTAAGGATACATCTGCAGTTGGATAGCAGATTAGCATCTGCAACACGGGCTCTGTATACATTACTTATATACATGTACTTCCAAAGCAAGACTTCCTTTATTTTTGTAGCGTGATCATTCCAATTCCTCATCCGTTATTTTGTCGATTTTTCCCCGGCAGAGGTTCGGTTGTACACGGAGGCTGGGATCATCTTTGGTGGAGCTGTAGAGGTTCTCACACCTAACGGATGGGAGAGAGTCTGTTACAATGGATTCGACATCAACATGGCTGATTATGTCTGCCATAAACGAGGTAGGCTTGAGTCGTCTTATGAAAGTCTTATGAAAGTTAATAAGCATTTGCTAAACTTTGCTAACTTTAGAACTTCCTCTCGTACCAATGAGAGTTGATGATAATAATAATATCATTATTATATACATACTGCTCAATATATCCACCGAGAAGGTGCTCAAGGCGCTTAGCATGATCATCCCTGGTCATCGGGCCACACACTGAAACAATCTCCTTCCTGGGGAGTATACAACCCCGGCTACTGTAAAGTGCACGATGGTTAATTAAGCACACATAGCCTTCTCCGCACATGTACCCAGCCATTTACTCCTGGGTGAAGAGGAGCAATATGTGACAAAGCGTCTTTCCTAAGGACGCAAGCACCACTAGTCCATGGCTGGATTCGAACCCACAATGTGTAGATTGACCACAGGACTTTGAGTTCGACACACCAGACCACTAGGCCACAGCTCCACCTTGTAGTTTCTTCTAAAGCTCGAATACAATTAACGAGAATTTGACGTTATCAAGCAAACGTTTGTCTTTCATGGAGTATTATTTGTTTGTTTGTAGGTTTTGATGAGGGGGCGATGTCCGTGCGTCCGTTGGCCAGTCTCGGCCAACTGGTCAATCCGATTCCGTCCATTTCATGCCAGTTCAGCACGGTGGACGGCGATGGGCCCGTCCAGTGCCAGTACGCGTCGGCCTGCTCCGACCACGCTGTTGTCATTTGTAACTGTAAGTCCATTTTGACTGATGCTAAAACGATAAGAATTCTGACCGAGCGTACCACTCGTAGTCTCGTATAGCACTTTCTTTACCAACAATCAAAACACTGATTACTGTTTAGGTTGCTCCTACTAACATAATGTCTTCAACTACTGAGAAGAACTTTTCAAAGTTTAAAATCATTAATGGTTTTACTTTGAAATCTGCTTCGTTTCAAATCTTTTTTTGGTCACCTCCGGAATTTTCCAGTTGAATATTTGATGGCCGTTGATCTCTCCTGGTTTCAACAGAACCTATGAAGTTTGCATGAACATTGGACTATTTTATTCGATTACATGCTTTTAAAATTGATTTGATTGTAGATCCTGGTTACCTCGGCTGCTACCGTCATACCAGAAACAATCCATCGCTCAACGAAGCAGTGTTTGCATATCACAACATGACCGTGCAATTTTGCTTGTCGCTTTGTCACGAGAACGGCTACCCGTACGCCGGAGTGTCCTTCGGTCAGGAATGCCACTGCGAGGCTCATGGCATCGACGCCTCGTCAAGACTTGGTAACGGTGACTGCTATCTACCCTGTGTGGGAGATCCACTGCAGAACTGCGGAGGTGGAACGGCAGCTGGGGTCTATGACAGTAAGTCCACTAGATCACGAGACGAGTTGGACATTCTAAGCTAAATAAGAGTCCACAAGACATTTTATGTCACTTGTATCTATGGGCGTTTACGAAACGGAAGCTTAGGTTCCGTCTCAGGCCCCGGCTCCATTCCGTGAATCCATTCTGAAATAATGGACATCAAAATAGAGGCTTTTAGAAGTAGATTCTCTGGTTTGAAAAGGAAAACAGAGCTTCAGCCACAACGTAAATTTTCAGCACATGGATGTCAGAGCTGGAGCCTGAGCATGAGCCTCCGTTTCGTAAACGCCACATATTTCCAGAAAAGGGGTGATTCACTATAGTGCGCCTCCAAGAGTTGGCACCGCGTTGGCCAATCACAATGCGCGGAATCATTACAAACTCTTGGAGATGCACTATTGTAATTCGCCCGTATTGGGTCAGGTTTTAACATGGAGATAACAAAAGCAGGCCCGAATAGGCCGAGTTTCTGTAAAATTGGAGAAGTCATTTCGGCTCAGTCCAGCCGTAATCATATTTAATTTGAGGAGTGGTGCGACTTTGCTCCTGTTTTCAGTATGTCAGGTCATGTTGTGACAAATTAGACCGACTGACCTACACAGTGTAGGTGAAAAAGAACACACAATTGATTGGGCTGAAATACAATTCCCTATACGGATATTGCTCAATCATTTGCTGAAGTTGAATACCTTTCATTCATTCACATGAACCTCTGAAATCCTCACAGGTCGGCTCGGCTCCTGCAACGAAGTATACACGGACGCAGAGGGCGCTATAACATCTCCCGGTTTTCCCGGGGAATATTCGAACGACGAACATTGCACGTGGACGATCAATGTAGCCAACGCCGCCAATATCACGGTGCATGTATGGTCCATCGCTCTGTACAACGGAGACAAACTCAAAGTGGCCAATCCTTCCATAGGCGAATACATCTCGTTTACGGGCGGTCCTAGCGTTTCTAGCGTGCAGTTCGATTCGTCGGGGCGCCCTCTTGAGCCCAGCCTCGTCTTCACCTTCGATGGGAACATGGTCAAGATCGAATTCAATTCTTCCCTTTCGTCGCTTGGGGGCCAGGGGGTTGTGCTGACGTTCTCGTCGGAAGTTGAACAAACTGAAGGTGAGACGACAAAATATTATTTTTGCCGAACTATATTTTGGAGTTTGGACCATTAGATGTAATGGAGTAATGATTTGGAGATAATTTGATAACTTTGGAGATTATTGGGGATAAAATCGAAAATTGAAAATTGGTATTTAGTAAAACAATCAAGGTGTTTTTTTCTTCTCTTTTTAGTTGTGACAACAGATCCACCAGTCCAACTCAATATGACAGAAACCATCATGACGTCACAGGTTACCAACGCTTCTCGTGACGTCATTACATCCAGGCCTTTTAGCACGACGTCACCAACTCGCCCCATTACAAAACAAACCCACATTAGTACGCAGCACACAGTTGATGACCAGAGTGCAACCACTCCGATCAATTTCACCGTTGGGGGCACTGTTCCGATCACGACTGACGCAGAGGGCGCACTCAGTGCTACCCCAAGATCCGTTACGATAATTAACGAAGAACTGCCCAGTTCACGGTCGCTAGGTAAGCACCGATAAAGACAATGGCCTCTCACCAATCAAGGCCATTCTATTTACTTAACGATTTATGAATCAAATCCCTTGATAATGATCAGTCCCATGTGATGAATGATATGGCAAAATTCACACTTGATAAATTGTTACACTAGGCCTAACTTTCCAGTAGATCTTGATACGTTGAACTTCTGACAGGTGATTGAGGATTATATGAAAGGTTAAACTGTGCAATTCTCCGTGAAATATTTATTTCCTTGTAAAACTGCACCTGAACTCCTAAAAAACTATCGCTTATAAAAAAATGGAAAACATCGTAGGGACCAGCGTAAAAATTCCCATAAAAACAAACATCGTTATATTCGTTTTTTAGGAATTTGTCGACCTAATGCGCATCAGGAAAGGGTCGACAGATTCCGCGCATTGTGATTGGCCAACGCGTTACAAACTCTAGGTGGCGCACTATTCGGAGCTTGCACGTAGTGGGTTTTGTCTCGGTGGCACTTTCACAAACAAAACCTGGGGTCGATTTCACAAAACACTTAGACTGATCTGAAGTGTAAGATCAATCCCAATTGCTAGGCAAAGTGTGATTTCGTAATACAATGGTTATACTGACAACTCATTCTCAAGATTAATCTTAGTGCTTTGGGAATGCTCTGTCGACACAGTACTGACATAGGAATCATACTTATTGTTTTGTTTGTTTTACAGCTGTGATAGTCGCCATTGCTGTCGGTGTCATCCTGATTATACTACTAATACTGACGGTTATAGTTCTCTTCAAAACAAGGTATTTGACCATTTTAAGTTGATGTTATATTCAAGCACCGAATATTATATGTGAACCAGGGGGATAACTAGTCTGTTAAGTTGGAGCACATAATTTTATAACGCTGTCGTGTGACACCTGATGACGTCATCCACAAGCATAGGGCCCTGTATAAGATATTTGGTTTGGACCAAGTCTATCAAAATGTCACTGGTTAGGCTTGAATTTGCTGATTTTGTTCCTATCCGTACCGTCATCCGATAACCAGGATATCTTATATGTTATACTTCGATTCGATTATTTTTCAAACTTTTTTTTTAACATCAATGGCTTGGTTTTGCTTTTCGTTTCAAGTTCTAAGAAAGATTCCAACCGGACCAGAGCGAGAGGGAAGAATAATGGCGCGATTACAAACGCCGCCTACGGCATCTCGGACGCGAACGACGGCCAAACGGACTCTGGTATCTACGACCCTGGGTACGAGACGGCAGACGCAGTGGACGAGCCCATCTACCTGTCCATCAGGAATGACCCCAGGGCAGACCGGTCGGAGTTTCACCGCGGCCGCGTTGCTGCGTCGCGCAACGACAGCGCCAGAACCACCAAGACCGACCACGATTACCAGAGCGTGAACGGCGTGTCTCGAAGGAACACAGAGCGGTCCTATATCTCCATCTACCCAGACAATACCAGCGTGTTTGCGTCGGTCAGTCCTACGGGGACGACATCCCCGGAGAAGACGCCTCCAAACACCACGGAAACATCAGAAGATGGCTACATGGTACCCACTCCAAAAAGCTCCACACAGAGCAAGCTCACTAGGTTATGAGAAACGAGTTTTTAAACTTCCAGCTGCCTTGTGTGTGAACCTGTAATAAGCGGTGCTGATGTCTGCAAACATTTAGACAGCATTCCTGCAGATTCACGAGATGTTTGCAACTCTGAAATGTTGCTTCTGCCACGGGGCATCTAACATTTACTCCCTGGTGAAGCAAAGCATTTGGCGATACTGTATGCTTCGTATTGCTATGGGAGAGTCGTACCACGTTCCCATTGCACGTTTGGATCCCTGTAGCCTATGCGCTAGGCCGAGTGGCTCTCCACATTCCCAATACGAGGCTAGCAGCATAATTGATGCCACTCGATTCTGTATTTCACCGCACACGACGAGTCACATTGCTTACAAAACAAAGACGTCTGGGTACCATACTCTTCGAAAGTTGCTAAGGAACAGACTGCTGGTTGCTAGGTGTGTATTACAGTACTGTTTGGAACGTGGAGTTTCCACGTTTGAATAGCTGAGAGGAAAAGTATGGACTATCACGTGACATATTCTTGCCCAATCACAAAGCAAAATTAATGCCAGCGCGTGCAGTTTTCAGGATCCGTTTATTATGTTCAAATGGACCAATTTTTATTGAACAGTTTTTAATAAGAAGCATCTAGCAATCAGTGTATTTTGTATAGTTGTGCAATTGTTTAGTATGAAATTGTCTTTTGAAATCATATACATCAATCATTCATAATGGAATTGAAACGCGAGAATTATTCGTGTTGTTTTGAAAAATGTATTTAAAATAAATATCTTTCAAAATGCATTTTGTAATGCGCAATTTTTATTTACGCATTTTAATAGTTTAATTAGAATGTACATGTATATTCCTTTTAAATCATAAATGAATTACTGATAGGTCGGTCAATAAATGAAAAATAAGTTGCATTCTCACAATGCCAAATGACTGACGGCTTGTTTAAAGGTACAGTACAGGATTGGTAACATACCCAAAATATAAATGTTCACAGATTTATGTATAAGTTTCAGGATATGAAGATGGTGCTGGTAGAAATATACCGTTAAAATATTTCCCCCTGAAATGGTGTATTTATCCTGAATTAGTCAAACAAAGACCGAAAAACAGTTTTGATCCCGGGGTAAGATCAAAACCATTCTTTATATGTTTTATAAGAACAACTGAGTCGGGTTTTCACTATTTTCTCCTGACCCAGATGTCCGATTGAGCTCAAATTTTCACAGGTTTATCATTTCATGTACATGTTGGATCAGACAAAGTGTGAGTGCTGTTCTCCGACCTTTAATAATAATAATATGGGACATTTATATTGCGCAGGTACTATATGAATATATAGTATACCAATCATGTATACCTTTAAGGTCAGTATTCATTTTCTTTTAAAATAACTGTCCTGACAGCTCGCGTCTTTTTTGCACAGCTTCTCTCGAGCAACAGCAATTTTGTTCAACTTGATTTTGACCAGATAATAATGATGTTAAAGGTTAACTCATACTAACAGGATATGATGGACTGCCGATGTATATGTATGGTATGTAATGTGACCTGGGGCCAATTTCATAGAGTTGCTTAAGCACCATAATTTGCTTAAGCACCCAAAAGGGCCAAAACCCTTGTACATAAAATCAGTATGCCAGCCAAATCTCCTCGTGAATGTTATGCTCAGCAAACAATGGCGGAATTCAAGTCAAAAGCTGTAAACATCACATGGAAATTCGGTTGGTAATCCTGTTCGATCAAGGAAAATGTTCCAAGGAATTGGTTCATTGGCCTGGATTGCAAAGTTCTTCGTATCAACGGCTTATCAAGCTATTCAAATGCACGAATGCTGACTTAATATAACAGTCACCGTTGCTTGCATCCTAATCTCTATCCAGAGATAATACTCTGTGTACTCACAAGGTCAGTCCTGGTTCAACATGCGGCATAACTCCACGTTCAGAACATTTCATTAAACCCACGTTATCAGTTACATGCAGACTACATGTAAATAGGCATAACTCATTGTGCAAAGGTAATGCAATCAATGATTAATATCCCAATTGTGTTCAAGATACGAAATCGTCCATTGAAACAACTGTACCTCCAAATAAGTCTAAAATAAAGTTTTAAAGGTACAGTAACAGTCATTCGTGAAAGTAATTCCAGTGCCATACGGTGCCCACCTTTTGAGAAAACAGTGAAAAACGCACACGGTATTTTCTAAATCTTTGAATCTTGATCTCACCCCGTCATCAACACGGGAGCCTTTGGTTGCACTCTTTTCTGGATAAATACAGCATTCATTCAGGCAGAAAAATGGTCACGGTATGTTTTTACCATCGCCATCTTTATACCCTGTAAGTTATACGTACATCTGTGAAGACTTCTGTTGTAGTATCCTATTATACCAAAGTATATACCGACAACTCTTATGATTTTAAAAACAAAATATTGCCCTCACCAAAGAAATATTGTGTAATATGTAATTCAGGGTTTCTATGAAGTCTGTTTAAGGTAAAGGACGCATTGTATATGCTTTGACATTAAAATGTATAGCTTTGCGAAATATTTTAATCTTACCAGATACGTCGATAAAGCATGACTTTGCGGTTTTTCACAGTTATGCTATCATGTACACTAGCCAAATGTTATTTGCAATTCCTTTACTGTCTTTTAATAATTAATAACAAACAAATAAATAAACAAGCGAACAAATAAATAAATAAATGAATAAATAAATGAAATAATGAAGGCCAAAATGTTTGAATTTTAGGCCTCTTTCATGAATAATCAATCCCAAATCTAAAGATTCGATCAAATAATTATGTGAACCGAGAAATAGTTTATTTTGATCTTTATACCGATGCTGTTGTAGAAGCTTCACATGGTTTTTGTCATGGGCCTATATCATTACGGCTATTCATTTATAATGCAACTGTACAGATTACATGTAGTGCAGGTTACCCTCAGACCATATGTGATTACATTATCCTCGAGTGGTAATCATTACCACTCGGCTTCTCATTTTGGCCCTTATTAAATCAGTGCTTTCTTGGAATATGCAATGTTGTATACTGCCAATGGGCAAGCGAGGCTGGCCAAAGGCAGTATCAGACCATAGAGCAAGGTCATTGCTGTATAATCAGAGTAAGAGAGATGAGAATACAAAACAGCTGCACTACAAGGACGAACACATATCGAAGCACTGGTAAGTGCATACGAAATGATGACCCGAGGTCACCAAGACCAATAACGACATGAATGTGGTACATGTAGGCATACTTGTATAATGTATAATGTTTGCCGATTACCTTTAGGCAGCTAGCAAACTAGCTGGATTTTTAGACAACGTGCTTCATCTGAAAGAAACGTTTCCTTGCCCCTGGTACGTCCGGACGTCTTTGAAACATCGGGGCCACCTACGTGTCCATGACAACCTTGATTGGATGACCATTGGGGCGCAGTGGCTAGTCTTGCGTTATCAATGAAATTACGATTCGTCCACCTTTCCGTCCTCCCTCCATGCAATAAGGGTGTAGTTAGCGGGCAGGGGCTGGTACTGCACACGAGCATGTGATAGATTTCCAATATGCCTATACAGAGATTAGCAAAGGACAGCACTCCTCCATAGATACAGCAGCAGCAGCAGCAACGGCAGCATCATCAGAAATGAGCAGCATCATCATCATCATCAATGCAAGAAAAAAATATATGGGAAATACTTGATCGTTTCAATTATTAAGCGCCAATTACATTTAAAAAACCGCTTTGTGTAGGCTATGTAGGCATGTTTTTCTACTCCTAATAAGACATAGCAGAAGCGAGTGTTAGAAGAAGGGTGTAGCCCCTTAAATATTGGCCACAAATATCTAGCTCCCCCCCCCAAAAAAAAAAAAAAAATATAACTAGACCTGTGTTTGTAGTTTACAAACACTGAGCTGTTTCGTGTCATGTTTTAGAAAATATATATAATATAATTATATAAAATTTACCCAGGACAGAGAAATAGTTTATCAGCGGTGTATTAATTGTCCTAAACAACTACCAGGAGCGTCGTCACTCATCCAACAGTACACGTATATATAGATGTACATACACACGGCCATGAAAAACACAGAAATGGCAGTCTACTATAGGCCAGCGCGCATAGTATGAATGGTTGTGCTTATGGGCGGCGGAAACAGCAAAATGACTGATTTTCTAGGTTGTCATGCTACGTTTACGTGTACACAATAGGCCCACTACTATGGATAGCCATATCAGCGGTCCAAAAAGTTCCAAAGCACGCGTTTTGTGTTATGTTTGACTCTAAATGGTTAAATTAATTATAAAAAAAAAATCAGTTGATGACGTCATCGTGACGTCACTTCGCACTAGGGATACTCATACCATTTCTTACCTACCCACCAAGTTTCATTACGATCAGATATTCGCTTATATGTGTTTCTGGGAAAAAATGGCAAAATTAAATATTCAAAAATCGATAAAAAATCAGCCGATGACGTCATTGTGACGTCACTTCACATTTCGGATTGTAGTACCATTCCCTACCTATCGGCTTTTTGATGACGTCATCATGACGTCACACCTTTTTGGTAAATTGTGGCATATGCCTATAACTTACAAACATTAATACCGAAAGAATTTTGAAAATACGATTTGTCGTTCATGAGATATAAAGAAAAGGTCAAAAAATTGAATAATTCGTATAAAATCACATGACTGTAATTTTTGTCTATAACACGTCCCCATATATGGGGATGACGTCACGATGACGTACTTACGCGGGACACTATTCGGGGTGGTGGTCTTACTATGTGCCAAGTATGAAGTTGATCGGAATTCGCATAATGGTAGAAGTGACTTGTAGAAAATCCCTGTGTTATGTCTATGGGAAAAAAGTGGAATAAAAAAAAAAAATAAGAAAAAAAAAATAAGAAAAACAAAATAAGAAAAACAAAAGCTGTTCCGCTGCTTGCGAAACAGCTAATAATAATGGCTCTTCTAGCCCCCCAAAATATTGGCTTTAGAAGCGCGCCTGCAGCAGTAGCATCAGCAGTAGTATTATGGGCAGCAGCATCAGTATCAGCAGCAGCAACCACCAGTAGCAGCAGCATGCAGCAGCATCAACAGTAATAATTATTATTATCAGCAGCAATATTACCAGCATCAGCAGCAGTACTATCATCAGTACTATCAGTAGCAACAGCTAGCAGCAGCATAAGCAGCATTAGTACCGGCTAGCAGCATCATCAGCAGCTTGCAGCACCAGCAGCTTGCAGCATCAGCAGTTACAGCAACAGCATCAACATCAGCTAGCAGCTGTAACAGCAGCAGTTTAAGCAGCATCAGTATCGGCTAGCAACATCAGCAACATCAGCAGCAGCTTGCAGCATCAGCAGTTACAGCAACAGCATCAACATCAGCTAGCTGCTGTAACAGTAGCAGTTTAAGCAGCATCAGTATCGTCTAGCAACATCAGCAACATCATCAGCAGCTTGCAGCATCAGTAGTTACAGCAACAGCATCAGCGTCAGCTAGCAGCAAGGAACAACAGCAATTTAAGCAGCAGCAGCACCCCTTCGCCAAAAACACTAAGTAGGACAGAGGTCAACCAATAAGCAAAATGAGCACTCTAACTCTAATCTCAAGAACGAATCAAGCACCTTTGAGATAGAAAGATAGTATTTTTTTATTATTAGATTTCCAGCTCTATATTAGATTATTTCGAAATAATGATAAACATATACATTTATACCTCTTCTTCTTTAACAACTAAATTATCCTTAAAATTTATACAAATAACGAATATTTTGTCAAGAGATGCGTCCTAGTTCTATTACAGGTTAAGTAGCACGAAAAATCCCAGAGATTAAAAGGCAATAACCTACTGAGGTAAAAAAAAAGAGGGTTAAAGAGATAAAGTTCAGTCATCAACTTGACAGACAATGGACAATGGATTACGAAATCTAAAGCAAATACCTCGAACTGGCATTAGTCCTGGCTCAGTGCAAACATTCTTGCTTATATAACAATGATTTGTCTGCCAGATTCCACTAGTGGCAATCTATTATTTGCTCTACATGTATTTGTCGAAACTGCCATGGATTTTCGGCTGAAAGTATTGATCAATTTGATTCGTATAGTGCAGATTTATTCTCTGTTATTCTTTTAATCTCATACATCGAAGAGTAAACGGGTTTCTAACGACACTATAATACACCTTATCTCCCGTTGCTTTCTGTTGAACACTGATGGGGATCTAAGGGTAGGGATATAGGTACAGTACAGGATTGGTATCATACCCAAACAGAAATGTTCACTGATTTACGTATAACTTTCAGTGTATGAAGATTGTGCTGGTATAGAAACATACTGTACAAAAAATTCCACCTGAAATGGTGTATTTATACAGAAATTAGAAAAAAAATAAAGACCGAAAACAGTTTTGTTTTCGGGGTAAGATCAAAACCATTCTTTATGTGTAGTATAAGAAACACCGAGTCGGGTTATCGCTTTTTTCTCGTGACTCCGATGTTCGATTGAGCTCAATCAGACAGGTTTGGGATGTCGTGTACATATTTGATCAGAAAAAGTGCGAGTGCTACCAATCATGTATTATACCTTTAATGTCCCCTAGATATTTTTAAATTAGGAAAACTCCGAAGGCGTTCACTTTTCGTCGAGGGGTTGTTGTTCATTCAGTAATACAACGTTTGAAAATCTACAGTTCTTCTTGGGCATGTTGGCAAAATTCGTAGAGTTTGCAATGCATGTGTTTCTGTTACATTCACAGGTCGTGATCAGGGGCTCTTAGTTTTGTTAATCTATACATGTAGTTTAGTCGTAGGCAGGGAACGACACCATTATTATTATTACTGGGGTCGATTTCACGAAGCCCTACGATCGATCGTAACTCGAGTTACGAAGGATAACCCATCGTAGATGGCCTGTCTTATGTGGGGCTGCAATGCATCAAAGATGCCTATACGATTGATAGTAAGTTACGATGAGTTTGGTGAAATCGACCCCTGATAATTATAAGTATACTTTTGTAATTCCAATAATACAAACAGTATAAAGCAAACCTTTGAAAATATACACACACAAAAAGAGAGAAAATATTGGCATTCCATAAGACATAACGTGAGTAATTGATATACTGGTAAATGTTAAACAAATACAATACTTACTTTAAGCAGAGTGTATACTGTCAACAGTTTTGGTAACAATCTCGGTAACATGTTACCCAGATACGTTGTTGCTGAAAATGTTGTCAGTGTACACAGAGCAAAACAAGTTGGGTACCATGTTGGCCAAAATGTTGCCAGTGTACACAGGGCCCAAAGTCGTGTTGCCCAGGTGTGTTGCCCTAACTGGGCAACATGTTACAGAATATGTTACCGAAATTGTTGACAGTGTACACTATGTTTAAGATACACTTTTCCCTCATTTACACTGATTTATAAATAAAATATTTATTTTTTTAGAAGATCTCGATGTCAAAGCTAATTACAATTGGCGTTAGCTCTGTCGCCCTTTGCCATATTCAACGCCCTTGGTGCAAAGTTTATGAGCCTTAACACAGGTCAAAGTTCGTTGCACTTATCTCCAGCACTCTTATATTATAATATTTGCAGATGAAAGCAACTAAAAGATATTATTACGTGAAGGAAGGATTACCACCCAACCGTGAAATGATACATTTCAAAGAAATAGCATAACCAATGGTTATAAACGTATACAAACTGTACCAGGCTTGCTGGTATCGAAATAGGAATAAGGCCGTGTCCCAAATCTCTGGCTGTGGCTGCACATTACACACGCACTTATGGCAGCCACTAGCCGGTGACTGCAGCCGTTTCCATAGACTTGTGTGTTATTTGCGGTCCGGCAGCCAGAGATTTGGGACACTGCCTAAATCGTTGAAGAGTTGTGTCCCGTTCTCATAAGCCTTCAGGAACTCAAGTGTCCAAATAATTCACAAATCAAATTACGCCACCCCGTGTTAATGCAGCCAAGAAATTATACCCTCCATAGAACCAATGCTCTTATCTTGCAACCGGTCAGGACGCTACACTTTTTGGTAGTCTCCACTCTCCAGCCGCTCACTGGAATCTGGGTCAAGTTCATCCTGTGCAGTTGGTGCACGATTCATTCTCGTGATGAACAGAATCAGTAGCATAAACAGAGAGGCTAGAGTGTAGTATACCCCGGTCATGCAGAATGATGCTGTGTAGGTACCGGTGAAATCACGTAACAGTCCTGTCAACATAGATAGAACAGACAAAGAAATAATGAATGAATCAATCAATCAAGCAATGATTCAGTCAATTAATCAATAAAATTCAACAAGAAATTCAAAGGGGAGCCTTTCATACATATTTCTGGCGGTTTGTATCGTATGTAAACAGTGAGAGGTTTCAAACTGCTGTAGACTGCACATCAATCAAAAATAACCTGAAATATAAGTTGGAAGTTATTGGAGAGTATGACATTTCGATCATAGCAGGATCTTACTCAAAGGCTTTGACAGAGTTGTCGTGGATAATCATGACAAAACTTCCAAACCTTAAATTCTTAAATATGACTTGAAGCTATGCATGGTGGAAGTACTAAAAGAAAGGTAGGTTTGCGGTGACGTGACACCATGTACTCTCTTCTGTGAGAGTGTGTGGTTCTGAGAAGAACCGGTGGTATTATCTCTTAAATTCTTAATACGATAAAGAATCACTTCATGTATCCAGCAATTTCTATCGTTCGTCAGGTCCAAATTGAAAGGTAGAAACCACTTGCTTCGTCTTGAAATGATCACAATATCAAGAGTCAAGACTCATTGGGTGATTGTATTTACCTGCCGTAAACCCACCAGCAAAGACACCACAGCTGTCGAAGAACATTGCCAGTCCATAG
The DNA here is from genome assembly GCA_963971285.1 of Astropecten irregularis. Lineage (NCBI taxonomy): Eukaryota > Metazoa > Echinodermata > Asteroidea > Paxillosida > Astropectinidae > Astropecten > Astropecten irregularis. Next base: position 2,069,583 of record OZ020258.1, on the reverse strand, counting down.
GTAGTTGGTAGTCCTCTTAAACTGACCAGATCTCTCAGAACGACCGGTACGAGTGGGTAGACTGAGCCAGATGAGAAGCCAACCACCAAGCACGATATGACCACACCGCTGTAGGACCGAGCGATGGCATTACCGAACGCCCCAAGAGCACCTACCACCAGGGCAATGATGTAGGTGGTAGTGGCGCTGATCAGACCACGGTGTATAAACCAGCCGTGTGTCAGTCTGGTGAACGAGGATCCAGCACCGAGAGCCGACAGGGACATACCGGCCATGTTGGCGCTAACTCCCACCAGGCTGGTGCGAGCAACCACGTGGAAGGTAACGGAGTAAAAGGCACAGGCTTGGAAGAAACTGACCGGACAAATGAGCACGAACGCTGCTACGTATAACAACCAGCAATTATTCTTGAAGCTCAGTCTGTCCAATGAGAAACGCCTGCTGCGTTTTGATTGGTCCGGGGAATTAGACCCCCCTTCATCTGATTGGTCAAGAGTTTCGTCTGTGCCTTTGTCGTCTGCAGACGCTTGATTCGTCCCTGTTTCGTCTTCGCTTGGTAGAAGGACATTTAAACACGATGAAAGACTTTCGCTTCTGTTCAAAGTGGGGTCTCCCGGTGCATTTTCAGTCTCTACTGTCGTTGCATCAGCATGTTCCATGTCTACAGAGTTACCGTTCTCTTCTTCCTCCTCCTCCTGCTCCTGCTCCGACTCCTGAAGTCCTTTCTCCATCTCGTCCATCTCGATTCGCGAGTAGACTTTGGAAGCGCCCTTTTTGTCACCATGGTAACGCGGTTCACTTGGCAACGGCCTGAATAACGCTGCGGCTGCCACGGTGTGGAAAGCAATGGCTCCCTGGATCATGAGCGTGCCCCTCCATCCGTAGGCTTCGATGAGGACGTCCAGTAAGGGAGGTAGGACAAAGATGGCGACTCCAGGTCCACTGAAGGCCAGGCCGTTGACAATAGCATACTTTCTCTTAAAATAATGACCAAGGATGACGGCAGCTGACACAAACACCAAACCAGAACCGATACCTGTATTTGGAAATACACATAATAATATATTGACTATGGTATTGCAAATCCGTGAGTTATCTCTCGATTTAGCTATACCGTTAAGACCTTAAAGAGCTGGGGTTTGTTGGTAATTTGTTGAGATTTCTGTTTCGGCATGCTACCAAAGTATGATAGTTCCTTCAAAGGTTCAGTACAGGATTGGTGACATACCAAGACAGAAATGTTCACAGATTTACGTATAACTTTCAGGGTATGAAGATGGTGCTGGTAGAAACATACCGTTAAAATATTTCCGCCTGAAATGTTGTATTTTTATCCAGAAATTAGTAAAACAACGACCGAAAACAGTTTTGATCTTGGGGTAAGATCAAAACCACTCTTTATGTTTTATAAGAAAATTGAGTCGGGTTTGCGCTATTTCCTCGTGACTCAGATGTCCGATTGAGATCAAATTTGCACAGGATTATTATTTCATGTACATGCTGGATCAGACAAAGTGTGAGTGCTGTTCTGTGACCTTTACCCATCATGTATTATACATTGTGAATATCAGTAACTATTTCACCAGATTCATACCTGCAATGAGACCAAGGGTAATGAAGATCTGTATGCTGGATTGGGCGAATGAACTGCAGACAAAACCACATGACACGGCAAGCCCACCAATCAGCGACGTAGTGCGACACCCAAACCTCTTGACGCATGCGCTCCCGATTGGACCTGCCCAAAACAAACGCATAAAAAAAAATAGACATAACCGATAAACAGACTGTCATTCATGAAAAGACGAGATTAATGGGGGCAGTTAGTTGGATTTTTTTGTTGGTGGGTGGGTTATGTTGAAGTTTTTTCCTTAGTTTGTTTGAGTAATTTGTATGCAGTTAACCCTAACCCTCCTGCATACCACAGTTTACCGCATATAGTTTTTTCTGTGGTAAGGGTGGTCTCCAGAATACCACGAATTACTACAGTGCGGTTTGTGTGGCAATGCGTGGTTTATGATCCAGCCACTCTATGGAGACTATGGTAATGTGTGGTAAGCAGCTCTTGTCTTGTGTGGTAGGTGCAGAGGGCTAGGATTAACATCCATTTTCCCTGTGGAGAGTGTGGCAATGTGTGGTAAGCAGCTCTTGTCTTGTGTGGTAGGTGCAGAGGGCTAGGATTCATATCCATTTTCCCTGTGGAGACTGTGGTAATGTGTGGTAAGCAGCTCTTGTCTTGTGTGGTAGGTGCAGAGGGCTAGGATTCATATCCATTTTCCCTGTGGAGAGTGTGGCAATGTGTGGTAAGCAGCTCTTGTCTTGTGTGGTAGGTGCAGAGGGCTAGGATTAACATCCATTTTCCCTGTGGAGAGTGTGGCAATGTGTGGTAAGCAGCTCTTGTCTTGTGTGGTAGGTGCAGAGGGCTAGGATTCATATCCATTTTCCCTGTGGAGACTGTGGTAATGTGTGGTAAGCAGCTCTTGTCTTGTGTGGTAGGTGCAGAGGGCTAGGATTCATATCCATTTTCCCTGTGGAGACTGTGGTAATGTGTGGTAAGCAGCTCTTGTCTTGTGTGGTAGGTGCAGAGGGTTAGGGTTATACGACATGCAAACAAAGGGAAATTCGTTGGTGGTTATTACACACCGTAGCTCTGAAAGGGGTACATTCTTAATGCCTCTACCCCTATGATGTGGAGAAACCAGTCCCCGACACTGAAACAAGACTGATGGGTTCTGTACCTAAATCATCCACAGCAAAGGCAAAATATAAAGTGCTTTCAACCCTGAGAGGCACTAGTCCCTTGAACTACAGTGTGTCCCTCAAAAAAAATAAACGATACCCCTTTAACAACTATGGAACGATATTGTATGCTTCAAGGATGGTCGTTAATTTCATTGCACTCAATATCCCTCTATCCATATTTTCAATACAAAGCAGTCGTGCATCACTGAGCAAATACTGAATGTCTGGGAAAAGTCATTTTTGCTGCAATAACAACGTGTCTAGCATGGTTCACATGGGTAGATTACTAGATTTGCAGATCACAACTAAATAAAACTACCACGGTCACTCAATTGTAACGACAGCAAAATGGACCTTTCCAGACAAAACAGTATTTGCTCAGTGATGTATGAATGAATGACATTGAAGTTGGGTCAAAATATGCCCATGGAGATATCGAATGATACAGACTAAAAATCAAAAAGCCGAAAACATGCAACTTGTGTTCATAATTAAAAACAAAATGGGTATTGGGGGACACTTGCTGCACAATATACATGAATCCCGTGCACCTATTATTGAGACTTCTCCAAACTTAGAGTTAGGCCTATTGGAGGAAATACCAATACTTGGCTCATACTGTAAACCAGATAGACGCTCTATTCAATGTACGAACATGTATGAATGGGAAATCATTCATAATTATGTCAACATAATCTACAACAGGCTACAATATACAATCGATCATGTCCTATTATGTTCCGTATTGCCAAGTCAAAGCACATTCTGCAGACTATAAAAACACATAACTTTGTGTTCAACACAATGTTCAACTTCCCCCTACAAACATGCATGGATATTCATGCAATAATATAATTATTACAATCGAACTTGGAATACGTCAACGAGTTTATATTTCTGAAAGTACGTTTCCTTGACCCATCACATGACCCTGTAATCCTACCACGAAGCCAACACAAATATTTGCTATTGACACAACGGTTGCATTGTGTTTGGTAAACTAGAGAATAGAAATGAAATGAGCATAAGGCCCCCACATGAGGCATTATTCCTACCATAAACACCACGCAAATCATGTTGGTATTCACAAACCGTTGGATATTCTAATTTGTAAGCTGCAGAATAAAGAATATTAAAGATAATATCATACTTTGGTTTTTATCAAAGAAATACAGATTCGTTGGCAAAAATATCAAGACAAATACAGTAACAGTCATATGTACAAATTTCAGTTCCATACGGTGGCCAACTTTTGAGAAAACAGTGAAAAACAGCCACAGTATTTCTTCTTCAGTCTTTTCTCTTTTATTTTTGATCTTTTAAAAGATCAACATTTTCGGTCGTTGTTTTACTAATTTCTGGATAAATACACCATTTCAGGCGGAAAAATTGTAAAGGTATGTTTCTACCATCACCATCTCCATACCATGTAAGTTATACGTAAATCTGTGAACATTTTTGTTTTGGTTTCTTACCAAAGTATGATACTAACTTTAAGGCAGACTAACATGCAATATTGGTTTGATGGGGGAGGTGTAGAGTTAGATAGAGATAGAGGGGGGGGGGGAGGAGAATTAAATGGGAGGGGTTTTGAGATGGAACCGAATGTAATGTAATTTGAGAAGTGGCTGGCAATTCCGCGAATGGAATCAGATATACATGTACATGCTGGCCGGCTGGCCGGCTGGCTGGCTGGCCGTACATTGACGTCATTCAGCATCAACCTGAAATTTAATCTGTCGTCTCCTTGTTGTCGTTCGGGGTAGGGGAGCTCAACCAAAGACATTCTAACAGACTAGAAGTACAGGGGATGGTAAATAATACTTCAGACAGAGATCAGCTGCTATCTAACAACATGGACCTCGGATCGGAGAGATCCCTATAGCTCCATGCGTTATGCTATCGAAACCCGTGTATAAGGGCCTGTTGTATATTTCTGTTTATGATTTCTATTCAGCACATACTGGAAATTCTTATTATGGATGACACGATGGTTATTATATTATGCAATGTAAACTAATGGAAATTCAAGGCTGTGAGTGTAATGAATTAGAATTAGATACAATCCAATTTCAATTGATTGAATTGGAAAGGGCATTACCCAGAAGGGTATGCGGAATTATAATATTGATGTCGTAGCTCGAGTGTGATATAATTATTAACGGCTGTGACTACGGCTGTTGCCAGGCGCGTTTCCATGTGCGGTCGAATGTTTTAACTGCATTAACAACATCCTTAGCCGAAGCCGTGGTATAATTCGGAAATGCCAAGGCTAACTTTTACAAATAATTGTCTGTCTCTCAAGGGGTATGTGATGTATAACCATCCCATAGCGTTCAAATGACTCAATAAGCTTTCTGAGCAGTCTATCGGTTCTAATTCGGCTAACGTGATAATAAGTGATAAATCTTTATGTGGATTGTGACTTACATGTTGCTGATAATAGAGTTGATCCTGAACTGATGATCCAGCCTAACTCTGCACTGCTGATATCAAACTCCAGCTGTATAGGCGTGAAGTATACTCCGCAACAGAGCAAGGTTCCCATAGTCAAGAACATCTCGATGAAGGAGCCCAGAGCAACCAGCCAGCCCCATCCACCATCAGGTGGACAGGTCGAGTCTCTCTCATCCAGTCGTTTGACTCTGTCCCTCTTTCGTATCCAGGGCCGGCCCATGGTTTTAAAGAGAGGTCAGTGCGGTCCAGCCACAATTCACCATACCTTTATAGTTTGTCCACCAAACACACACACATAAGCAGATTTCGAATTAAAATAACAATCAAGGAAGTGGAACTTTTTGCGGCCTAGCCTGTTCAACTTCGTACTTCACTGCTATGTTAGCTCCTAAAGGAGTTGCATGCCGTGTGTTTGTATATGTGATCCGCACAGCGACCGAGAGGAAATCAAAGTGTCCTTGACGTTGATGCTGCTGCGTGGGCCCCCCGTGGTTGTCAACACGCGCCCTGACTGAATGATGAACCGGGCGGCAGCGTCCGGCCTGCCTATAACACGTCAGTGGAGAAACATTCTTTAAGACGGCCGTTTGCGCGTTTCACACCGACCTTGGTGTGGGGCTCTCTAGCAGGGAAGCTAACTAAACCAACCCAGAAGGTATCTCCGTTTCTCACAGTCACAGCGCTCCGCACCAACGGAATCCAGACGGTTGTGAACACTCCGTGTGTATGCCTAGCCTAGCCTAGCTGCATGCTGCAAGAGGAAAAGCAAACATAGTGACGTCACTGCATATTGACAGTCTAGGTGACCTCTGGTACTATACCAGCGTGTGATCATAGCTTCGGGAACGGCATCAACTGTGTATGATTATTTGAACACAGCACCATGCAATATCACATAGAAATCTCTATCAAGTTATGTCAGCTCACAGACAAAGCAGTCTGATATTAATTTCATGGTTGAAGCATGGAGCTTCATGGTTGAAGGGAGTTTATTGCCCATTCTGCAAAAAAACTCTTCTCACAAAAACCTCCAGGATTTTTGTTATGTACGTAGTCCACAGCCATTTGGGCGTAACTCGTAAGCATTTTATCCAAAACCTGTCATCTGTGAAGAAGAAGAAAAAACACAACTACAAAATCGCAAACTTTTTAGCGGATGTTTTTCCCCATGCGGACCATTCAATAACCAATCATGTACAACAACAAAAAACAGAAAAGAAATAACGCAATATGCAAGGCGACATGTTGTTTCCACATCGAGGGCATGAAGCAAAAATGGTGGCAGAAGTTCCCACAGGGGTCTCTATAACTCGTGCACTATGCCCCTTACCAACCTGCCCCAGTCTAGTACTCGGGCAAGGGAAAGGTTTAAGTCTAGCTGTCAGGGCAGTTAGATTGGCTGTACTTTGCTTATTATCAAGGAAATGATTTGAATTCAACTTTATCGGTACGCTATCACTGTGTCCCATTGTGATCTCCGCCTGCGTTCGTAGTCCACGAGTCTATGGAAACGGCTGCAGTCATACTGGCTAGTGGCTGTCATAGGGGCGTGTGTAATTTGCAGCCGCAGCCAGGAAATTTAGACACGGCCTTATATTCAATCTGCCGATCTCATGTAGTTACAGGGTCTTGATGATGGCCTGCAATGCATAGTACAAGCAGGGTAAATGTTCACAACCACTGATCACCATCCCCACTGTATTTTAGTATGGAACATAAAAAGTGCAATCATGAAAATGCATTCTAACTGCGCATGCGTACATTCCCGTCTGCATCAAACTTAAAGGTATGATGGTAAAGGTCACAGAACAGCACTCGCACTTTGTCTGATCCACCATGGAATTATCTGACATCTGAGTCACGAGAAAACTGCGAAAATTCGACTCAAATTTTCGTATGAAACATAATAATGGTTTTGATCTAATAACCCCGATATCAAAACTGTTTTTGGTTTTTGTTTTGCTAATTTCTGGCTTAATATTCAGCATTTCAGGCAGAAATATGTTAAAGGTATGTTTCTACCAGCACCATCTTCCCCATATCCTGAAATGTATACGTTAATCTGTGAACATTTCTGTTGGGGTATGTTACCAATCCTGTACTGTACCTTTAAATATGGGGATATCTGCTGGTATATACATGTACGTGTGACATTCCAATGGCGGAATGAGTGAGAGCAATGGGCGAGCGCAAGCACCCATGGATTACTGCAGTCGAGGTTGAGCACGTCGCTCACTAAAGGTTGTATCATACTTTGGTAAGAGACCAAAAAAGAAATGTTCACAGATTTACATATAACTTACAGGGTATGAAGATGGTGCTGGTAGAAACATGCTGTTACAATTTTTCCGCCTGAAATTGTGTATTTATCCAGAAATTAGTAAAACAACAACCGAAAAACTTTTTGATCTTTTAAAAGATCAAAAATAAAAGAGAAAACACTTAAGAAATACTATGGCAGTTTTTCGCTGTTTTCTCAAAAAGTGGGCAACGTATGGGACTAAAATTTTCACAGATTACTTTTACTATATCTTCCTTGATATTTTTGCCCACAAATCTGTATTCCTTTGACAAAAACCAAAGTATGATACTATCTTTAAAGATAAATTGTCTTATTAATCAGGCCAACCCGAGTAACGGTATAGTAAAACAAAATAGTACAGAAGATGTCGAATTTCTCCGATTTGACGAAACAGGAACTAAGCTTTTATTTGATAAAACTGAAAATCCGAGGATGACATTCAATAAAACAAATACTATATAAAGCAAGACGTAATGATTGGCTGATCTAGGTTTGAATTAGCCAATCAGAATAAGGTTCCTTTCTTCACGCAAAATTCCGTTCATGACAGCAGCAACAATCAATTTGTTTTGTTAATAAAAAAGACCCTTATTCATAAATTCGAGTATTCATTGCTTGAGCAGATATTCAATTCCTTCACGCAAACACGGTGTCGTCTATTGTTTGCGTCAATCCAATATTGTAACTAAAATTTCTAAAACGGGTTTGTCAAGAACCGGTTATGATTTGAAATTATAATTGTGAGACGCTTACGTCACAATAGCATCCACCTCCAGCAAAAATGAAGTCGTTTTGACAAAGGGGGCGAGGCTGGAACTTTTTTTAATGGGAGGGTGTTTTTAATTTGAGGCTTTATTCAGTGCCAATCCGTATACCATAGGCTCTATGCATATACTATAGAGACACATTAGGCTATTTTCTTTGGTTTTGTCAAAGAAATGAAGATTCATGGGCAAAAATATCAAGACAGGTATACAGTAACAGTCATCTGTGAAAATTTCAGTCCAATAAGGTGCCCACTTTTTGAGAAAACAGTGAAAAACGGCCACAGTATTCCTTAAGTGTTTTCTCGTTTATTTTTGATCTTTTAAAAGATCAAAAAGATTTTTGGCCAGAACGCCTAATTCAGTGAGTAATATAATTTATGTATAACGACTATGCACAAGTTCTGCTTTCCCACAGCCAGGGATGCCAGACTTCCGGCAATTGCCGGAATTCCGGCTTTTTCATATTTTCGGAAAAAGCCTCCGGCCGTCGGCATTTGTAGTTCGGAGCGACGACAATAAAGTTTAATAAACACTTGCGAAATTACCGAAACTACCATTCACACAGCGCTTTCTTTTTTCAGTTTACATTTTCCGAAAACCTGCAACGTATTTTGTTAAAAACCATGCTGAAAATCAAACACTTTCTAAATACTGCATAAATCAGTGAAATCGCCCAGAAACATACCGATAAAAGTGAAAGAAAATGCCACCTTTTCTGCCGTAAAGCGCCGAAACACCGCACTGGAGCGTAAAACTTACACAGCGCATACGGGCGACAGAGCCCACACAACGGCAGACATACTCTATCGCATGGTGCCTACACAGCGACCACGCGGTGTGCCGTGTGCACGATGCATGGTTTGTTGTGGTCGGAATTAATAGACTTGTCTTGGTCCTTGCATTACTTTTTTACGTACGCTGAATGGGTACTTGTGATGGTGTATTAGTCATAAGAGGGCGCACTACAAACAGCGATCGAACGTCTTGGATCAAGACTATGTATGTACAAAATGGCTGACCATGCGGTCTGGTGAACTCGAAGTCGAAACGATCGCGCGATCGCGCGGCGTACGTCAAATGTAGCCAGCGTTTTCGTGGAAATTATACCGGTAATTAGGGTTAATACTATTAGGTGTAGGGCCTATTTATTATTTCGTTTGTTCGGTAATTTTTTTCGTTTGATCGTTTTGTAATTTGAATGGCATATGATCTTTGGAGTAAAGTTGTAACGTTCCTTATCCTGCGTTTGTGAATTTCTGTTGCCGTTCGGCCGCTATTTTTTTTTATTTAGAAAAATTTAGGGCCTACGGTCTCATGGTTTTGTTGGTTTTTAGCATGACATGTATCAGTGTTCATTATGTGTATAGGCGCTTTTTTACGTCCGGTGCGCGCGCGTACGTGCGTGCGTGCATATATTCGCCTACTTTATCCATTCCCAAAAAAATTCCGGCCCTGGACTGATAACCCACTGGCATCCCTGCACAGCATAGTACTTATAGTAATAGTAATAATTAAACGATGAAATTTAAGTTAATCCACTGATTAGATAATGGCAGTAATAAACTTAGCAGTAATTCATAAAAGAAATGGACACGGGAACTCACATGTTCAAAGAGGATAGGATGTGTTTTAGTTGGGTTGGCGATTCCTCCTGGAATGCATGCTCGCTACTCCAGAGCAAGGGAAGGAATGCCAAGGCACCGAACACACCCTAACCCACCACTCAAGTCCAGGTCAAGTTCCCTTTATAAATTAGTTCTCTTCAAATTGACCCTTCATTTTTATCCCAGATGTGGTCAAGTGCAATCACTGTGGAGTATTAAAAAAACAGGAACTTGGGACCCAGAATCGTGAGAATTTGGACTTTGGTAATAGTCATACCGAAAATCTGTTGCAATGAAAGTGACCCTTTTTATGGGGTATGACATTAATACCCTGTAAGTTATAGGTAAATCTGTGAACATTTCTGTTTCGGTCTCTGAAGTATGATACAACCTTTAAAGTTCATCGCAACTTCATGAGATGTTACTTGTGGGTAATTAAATACAAAACACCAGAATGAAGTTCCTCGGTTTATTAAAGGTTAAGCGAAGTTTTCAAAAATGTGTGTTTGATAAAAATTGGCCGGTGAACATTGTCTGAATTTAACAGTGAAGGGACGCCAGTTGTTTGTAGGCCAGACACATGCGTGCCTTCTTTTTTTTATTTGAGCTTTCGGGATGTTTTTCTGCCAGTGGCGACTGACGAACTTTAGTAGAGAGTGCACCATGGTCATGGCACCGTGGCTGCCTCGGTACGTATCACCCTACCTACATCGACTGACGTAAGTGATGCCTGAATTTCCGTCCCCTTTCTTTTTTAATTCGTGAAATTGGCGGTTCCAATCGAGTTGGAATTCCCACATTCACATGACCGTGTACAATTTTGTTTTTGCGAACTGTGTGTGATTGAGTCGACAAGGTTAACGCGGAGCCATCGCAATCGAGTTAATAATGGGTGGGACTCCGAGTGCATGGGACCGAAGCCTCCGTGCAGCTTGTTCTCCCAAACAATTGTTGTATTCACCATAATAGCCAATGGCTCTTTTCTTTATTATGATCTTACTTTATGGACCAATGGTGCCACTGCCAACTGCCAATCGTTTACACTGGGCATATTTGCACTAGTGACATTCCTTTCGTTCTTCGTTGCCAGGGATCCCATTCAAACCTAAACAGTGCATTAGCGGGCGGCCTGTGCAAACAAGATTCAAATATTCGAATCCCTCACTGCCCAACCCAACTTCTTGGACAATTCAGTGGGAATGACCATATAAATCAATACAAGTAAGAAATGCATTGTCATTCGTAGTTTCAATATCGTAAACAAGCCCCGACGAACATTTGACCATCTATCGGTACCTCCATGATCAAATTAGTGGGTTAGCACTGATTTGTATCCTTTTCATCCTATCTTCTTCTTCGCTAACAGTAAAACGAGTGAGTAAATATACACGTATAAGCAATGGAACCAAGAGTAAACTCAAGAAATAACTGACCACAATGCTGTTCAGGTCTTGGGGGGCGTCTAGGCTCTCTTCTGCCGTAACAGGCTCCCAGCGAAACGTCAGATAGGGCCTAATCAGTGGACTCGCTCCTTACCGCCGTTTCATGCCAGGATTTAACGACAAAAATAGCGACCCAAAGAACCCGCACTGGCTCTTAGGTTTCCTCCATGGTCGGCTGTCTCTAGATAAGACAGCCTCGAGACAATTGAATCCGTTCACACACCGCACGGCAAGTGCGTAAATGAGACAAGTCCACAAGACTTGAAGCTCACTCAAGCATCAAATCATAATGCTTCTTCTATTCGCAAAAAAAACCCAGAGCAGAGGAAAGCTGAGATGACCCAACCATTAGAACAAGTTTATTGACCTTTTGTGAGGGCATGAAGTTGCACCCCCATCACCGTTCTGTCTGAAGCTCCGCCCATAATTCTGAGCTGCTTCCGACTCACTGCTCAGACATTAAAGGTAGTATCCGCATACTTTGGGTTTTATCAAAGAAATACAGATTCATGGGCAAACATATCACGACAGATACAGTAACAGTCATCTGTGAAAATTTCAGTCCCATACGGTGCCCACTTTTTGAGATAAAAGTGAAAAGCGGCCACAGTATTTCTTAAGTCTTTTACTCTTTATAAATACACCATTTCAGGCGGAAATATTTTAACGGTAATTTCTACCACCACCATCTTCATACCCTGTAAGTTATACGTAAATCTGTGAACATTTCTGTTTGGGTTTCTTACCAAAGTATGATACTACCTTAATAACAGTAAGTATAAGTACGAGTGAATAATAATATACACGTATAACCAATAGTGAACCAAGAGTAAACTCAAGAAATAACTGACCACAATACTGTCCCAGTCTTGGTGGGTATCCAGGCTATCTTCTGCCGTAACAGACTCCTAGGGAGGGGATTGGAAAGTTCGGGACACCTCTTTTTTTTTATTTGCACCAAAGATGTCAACCTACAAAAGTGTAAAACCTCAGTTAATGCTCTGTCAATGATGCTCATCCTACTTTGAAAGAATTCAGATCAATAAATGCGACAAAAATGCAACTTTTGTTTTTACCTCACTCCCAAATTCTGACACGCCGGAATGACCGTCAAGTTCCATTGATTTTGGTTCCTTTGCGCATGCTCTCTGTAATACTCCTACTCCCCTGTATCGCGTCTTGACCAATCAGAGATCGACTTCTTGATGGAACTTTCAGTAACCAATCAGCAACATTATAACAAGCCAGTTTAGGGCAATGTCGCCATGTTTATTTACCTGTGACTGGGTTGTTTCACCTTCGTTGTTTTTACCCCATAATTTCCCTCATAAATCAAAACCCTGCCCTCTTTCCACAAAATTAATCCTGTAGTTATTCAGAATGGAGGCTGAGTAATCTAGAAAGGTAAGTTTGGAAGTTTAAAAGTAAGTTTCCGTTCTATTATAGGAACGGGGTCCCCAACTTTACAATCCCCCAGGTGAATGTCAGATGACTCGGTGGATATCGCTCCGTACCACCGTTCCATGACAGGATCTACTGACAAAAACAGCGAAGCACCTGCATTTTTGTCTTCGCTGCACTATGAAATCGGTGTGACTATAGGGCAAGGACGAGATTGCTCAGGTGTGACCATCGAACTCTACAGTCTAGTAGGAGTTATTGAATCACGTCCATCACTCCCAAGCGGCAAGCAGTCAAGGTCGCTCACTCATGCATCACATCACAATGCTTTTTCCATACACAAAAAAGAACGCAGGGAAGGCTAAGATAACCCATGTGTGAAACCGGGCCTTTTGTGAGGACAGTAAGCTCACCGTGAAGTTGCACCCCCACCACCGTTCAGTCCGAAGCTCCGCTCATAAGTCTGAGCTGCTTCTCATTGCACAGCTCAGAGAATAAAGGCCTTTTCCCACTAGAGCGCTCATCCCCGGGGCAAACGCACACCGGAGCCGTCCCGGGGTGAAAATTTCAACCCTGGTCCCGAGCTAGCCTAGCTCTATGGTTGAACTAACCCCGGAGAAAAGGCAATTTAGGGGATGACTCAGGGGTGGCTCGTGGGTGACGGAGGGGTGAACATTTCAAGTGGGAAACGGGGCTTATCAGTTTCACCCCTGCGTCACTCAGGGGCCATCCCCGAGATTGGTCAAGTGGGAAAATTTATGTTAATTATTTGGATCCTTCGTGAGCTCACGCGATTATCGGGAGGGAAACATGCAGTTGAACAATTTTCTCAACCGCGTGTTTATCAATATCAGATGCTTTATCGTATTGTAACGACCCAGGGAAGTTCAAGACCTCACGAATAAATCTGAGTCTGCGTTGTAATGTGTGACCAGAGAACTTTAGGAAATGGTCTAATTTGTTACTGCAGAGTTGCTAACAAACCCCTCGTCGCAAGCCTTCGACACCGTACGTCCGTCCCCATACCCCAATTAGTCAAAGAGCAAAGTTCTGAAAACCCTCTTATTAAGGAGTTAGCTAAACACCCACTACATCTAAAGTTGACTTCATAAAATGAAAGTTTATATCATTAACAGCTTTGCTACATGTAGGTAGTATGTGACTCCATATTGAGTTGTGGTATCACGTTTGAGAAAATGTGGTATCGTTTGAGGAACAACAAAAAACAAGAATAACGTTCCCACAATGCAACTGAAAAAGGGGCGTGGTCGTATTTTCTGCCCCCAAGTCATTGTTATGTATTTTGGTGAATGATTATGTGATTATATCATTCGTAATCCATTCACAGAGAAATAACATTAAACAAAAATAAGTCAGAAGCAAGAGCTTAAACCCGTTTGTTGAATTTTCTTCTGTTTTTCTTAAAAAAATTTGGGGAAATATTACAATAATTTTGGGGATATTACACAAAAGTGCTACCGCAATTTGAGGTCACATAGTACCTAGAAATGTTCCCTGAGGTCTGCTCCATCAATTTCTTAAGTCAGACCTTAGATGTGGTCGGAGTTGAGAAGTCATTTTTTTCATTGTCCATGCTCCTTGACTATCTGTGTATCCTCAAAATAATGTTTGTTAAAATATGCATTTTTAGGAGTCATGCAACTAATACCATTATTGTGTAATTATGACGGGTTATCACAACCTGGGGGTTCAGTGCTTCGGGCTGTTGTGGAGACCGTGAGATATTTTGGCTTAAAATCTGGCTCTACATTGTTTTGAACGTGGAGGGTTGCTTTGTTAAAACTTATGGGAAAAGGGACATTTCGGGGTATTTTCTTCTTGCAATTTGCCAAAAATGTAATCGGCTAAAAAAAGAAAAATTTAAAAGAATTGGGTAGATGAGGGTTCAAACTATTATTTGCAATATTGCAGCAAAAACTGAGAGACTCCAGGATGGGGTATTTTGAACTGTGAAGTTGAGGTATTTTACACTAAGGTAAATGGTAGTTTTCTTAGTGTGGTGCACCTCCTTAATGGCAGTGTATGAATCAATAGCGCCCTCATGCGACCAACGAGATTCGCCGGTAAATTCTGTTGATAGCATCTGTTTATAAATATTGTTTTCATGTGACAAGAATATTACAGGAAAATATTTGCATTCTTTCTGCAACACCGATTCCATGACATTTCTCATTAATTTTGCAGCTCAGAAAGAGGATGAACACAATAATCACACTCACTTAAAATTAGCAAAATCACACGCAGAGAATAAATGACTTGAGCACAGTATTAATCATTTGCATCAAGCTTGATGAGGTTTGCTGTGGTATGTCATAGAAAGAATGGCAAGCTGTTGGAAGCTGGAGTTGCATGGTCTTTGAAATGCATGGTCTTCTTTCGGCTTTCCCCGTTGAGTTCAATGACTTCATGAAAAAACATCCGAGTTGTGATGAGTGACTAAACATTTCTTAGGAAATGGCCTAATTTGTCCAATATTACTGCCACGACTAACACTTGATCGGGGCTATGGGCTATGGACTATGGGCTATGGGCTATGGGCTATGGGCTATGGGCTATGGGTTATGGGCTATGGGCTATGGGCTATGGGCTATGGGCTATGGGCTATGGGCTATGGGCTATGGGTTATGGGCTATGGGGCTATGGGCTATGGGCTAGGGGCTAGGGGCTAGGGGCTAGGGGCTATGGGCTATGGGTTATGGGCTATGGGCTATGGGCTATGGGCTATGGGCTATGGGCTATGGGCTATGGGTTATGGGCTATGGGGCTATGGGCTATGGGCTATGGGCTATGGGCTAGGGGCTAGGGGCTGTGGGCTAGGGGCTAGGGGCTATGGACTATGGGCTATGGGCTATGTGCTATGAGCTATGGGCTAGGGGCTAGGGGCTAGGGGCTAGGGGCTTCAGGCGATTCCAAACAGTGCGCCTCCAAGAGTTTGCAACGCGTTGGCCAATCACAGTGCACGAAATTTGTTGACACTTTGCGCACATTAATACACGGGTTTACACTATGGCGGCCATCTTAGATTTTGATCGCAACTTCAAAACGAGGCACTTCCACGCATGCGCACTTTTCGAAGTGTAAGCCCGTCCATTGTTGAAGACAACACACGGGTTTACACTTTGGCGGTATACCCGTGTATACACGGGTTTACACTTCGAAAAAAGCGGATGCGTGATAATGCCTCGTTTTGAAGTTGTGATCAAAACCGCTGAAGTGTAAACCCGTGTATTGTAATTTCTCAATACACGGGTTACACTTCGAAAAGTGCGCATGGGTGGAAGTGCCTCGTTTTGAAGTTGTGATCAAAATCTAAGATGGCCGCCGAAGTGTAAACCCGTGTATTGTTGACAAATTCCGTGAATTGTGTTTGGTCAACTCTTGAAGGCGCACTATTATTTTCATGGGAATCGCCCGATAAATGCTTATGAAACTTGGGAGGTGTATTTAACTTTGAACCAGCCTGCAAGTCCACCGTGTATTATTCTATGGTGGTTTGAATCTGTAGGAGGGTAGGTTTCTGCTAAAATTCACGTCTCAAATAGGCTGTGCTCTAAAGACCTATAGTCTCCGTTTGTTTAAAACCTTTCCCAAAGTAAAAGCATTCATGATTCTGTTTACGATATTTATGTGCACTGGTAAATATTCTAAATGTCAGACATCCCAGCAACCGCCAATGTTTTCATAACAAACGCCGAAACCAGGTACATCTTTCGGCAACCTCGTCCAATATTGACGTTTTGGTAACAAAATGGTAGGTCGCGCAATTATTCTTAATTAGCGCACGGGTCTAAGTGGGGAAGGCAATAGCGGTAGTGCCTTGGCGGTTTTCACCCAGTTTCTGATCGGGGAAGATAGGTTGATCAATGGGTGATTTCTCCTTCATTAAACCCCCTTCTGCTCCCACGATTACTATGATCAGTCTGTACGCACTGGTCTGCCTTTATATAGCAGTGCGTCAAATGACTTTCAGTGATTGAGGACCATTGCTAGACAATGGGACTGGTCGCTGCGGAGTTCAAGTGAAGACTCACATGCCTTGTCTGTCATACTGTTTAAAGACCTATTGAATGTAACTTGACTAGGCGATCATATTCTGGATTTGGTTGACTGCTGAAAAAATTACAAAATGGACACCGGATATCCGGTGATCGTTTTTCTGGTGAGTTTCATTTTCTGGCGTTCCCAGACTGAAAATGACTGGCTGGCAAATAATGAATCAACTGAAAGCTAAATATATACACCGACGCATGGTATAGCAAGGGCCAACACAGCTATACTAGTTATCATTATTACGAAAAACATTCAGAGAAAATGCTACGGAACCACATTCTGACCTTTGTGGTTGTTTGATAGCTGACAAGTGCCATAATGTCATTGAAAAGTGAACAAAGAAAAATTGACTGGAGCGGGATTCGAACCGGCGACCATCTGGATACCGTACATGCGCTCTATCAACTGAGCCATCCAGCCCTACGTTGGTGGTGTCCCTTAAAGTCAATCATCTTTGTTCGTTTGGCACTCAGAAGCCATGAAACCACGCACATACCGCTATATCCCAAGGATCATTTCATCAATACGCGCAGCAATGCTGCAATAATGATTAATTTCTTAAATTTTTACAATTTTCTTTTCTCCAACAGGCACTTTTTCTCTGCATGGGCCTTGCTTCGTCTCAGTGCGTTGATGGTGAGTACTCACTAAAGTTTGCATGTGTTTAGCACACCAGTGGCGTATCTTGGTAAAAGGGCACATTGGGACAGTGCCTCAGGCGTCACTTTATAGGTGCGCAAAAACGGAAAGGGGAAATTAAAAGGAAGAAAAAAGAACAATGGGGACCTGAACTATTAAAATTAATGGAAATCTAACCTAATTAATAAACAAAGACAGATTCACATTTTAAATTGTCTGACTTTTATCCCATTGGCATCAGAAATAGGAATCAGATGAGCAATTTCAGCGCTTGCCCTGAGCACCGTTTCCCCTCTAGATACGCCACTGTATCACGCATAGTTTATTCACCAACAATGATGTTTTATTACGTACACTGCAGTATAATTCTACCTATCTTAACGAGTCCATTTCAATATGTTGCATGTGAACGTATAATAATTCCATTTCATCGCAATCACCATTGCTTTCACGAGGGATGGGCTACCCATTTTACCACTTGATTATTGAGAGAAGCAATTTTGGATTTATGTTCTGGAATCAAAAACCCCGTTCATATTGGATTTTTCGAAATTAAATTACAGCGACTTTCCAGTAAATTTGTAAGACTAGGTCCAATGAGAACGCACGATAAAATAACATCCCTCTCAACTTACGAACAATTATGATGTAAAACTAACAGGCCGAAAGTGGTCGCGGAAGATTTCCGCGCAGCCACGGTAACTAATAGCAGGGATGCAAAAAGAAAGAGAAAGGGACCCCAGAAGAATTGACGGGACCGGGATTCGAACCTGCTGGATGGTTTTCCGGGGGTTGCAGGTTCGATTCTATCTCCAGTCAATAATTTCTTTGCTCACATTTCTAATGAAATGATTCATTGTTCTTACATTGATGAATATTTAAAGAAATATACACAGCATTAGATAGGGCCTAAAATAATGATCAATAATGAAGTTGTAATGCTTTGCAACTAACGGGTATAAAGATGGCAATGGGAGAAACATATCGTGAAATGCTACCTGAAATGCTGTATTTATCCAGAAAATAGTAAAACCAATGACCAAAAACAATTTTAATCTTTTAAAGATAGAAAATAATGGTGAGAAGATTAAAAAAAAAAAATACTGTGGGAATTTTTCACTGTTTTCTCAAAAAGTGGGCATCGTATGGGACTGTAATGTTCACAGATGACTGTTACTGTATCTTTCTTAATATTTCTGCCCATGAATCTGCATTTCTTTGACAAAAAACAAAGAATGGAATTATCCTTACCCGAATTAGCTAACGTTAACAAATAAAAACAAATATGAATGAAAAGTCAACAAATAAAAATTGACTGGAGCGGGATTCAAACCGGCGACCTCCTGAATACCGTAACGGCTCTCTGCCAACTAAGCTACCCAGCCCTACGTTGGCGATTATCTACTTAACTGCCTCGGCAGATTTCTTTTTTAAAATTAAATTTGTAAAAAAATTAGCTCAGTCTGATGTCCACCACAGAGCCCAGTCTTGGTTTTGTTTACAGTTTTATGTTTTTGGAAGGATATTTTTGCAAATTTATTTTATGTTCATAAACGCTTTATTTTTCCTTTAACCATTCGCATCTTTAAAATAATAAAAGCATATTGATTATTTTGTTGAATTTCGTTTTACGAAAAAACGAAACAAGACTTAAAAATGGAAAAGACGCGGCAAACAAGGCTCAGATTGTGTTCAAATGATATTCTTCTCATTTTGATAATTACGGAGCTCTAGAGGTGCCATCCGAATTCCTGAGACAAATTATCTAGGAAATAAGACATAGTATAGGCAATTAAGATGAGGACATTTTAAGATAATTTATCACGGAATGATAATAACATTACCTCTTTAAACTGGTACCGGAACGGTTCTGCATAGACCCTCTGTAATTAGCAAATATGTTCAAAGTTGCAATTCAAACACCATCAGGAAAAACGTATTCCCGAGAGGATTTTAGAGGATGTCGACATGTTGATTTTGTGATGTCGTCATCCCGTGATAAAATACCTTAGGATGTCGACATGTTGATTTAGTGATGTCGTCATTCCGCGATAAAATACCTTACGATGTCGACATGTTGATTTAGTGATGTCGTCATCCCGTGATAAAATACCTTAGGATGTCGACATGTTGATTTAGTGATGTCGTCATCCCGTGATAAAATACCTTAGGATGTCGACATGTTGATTTTGTGATGTCGTCATCCCGTGATAAAATACCTTAGGATGTCGACATGTTGATTTAGTGATGTCGTCATCCCGCGATAAAATACCTTAGGATGTCGACATGTTGATTTAGTGATGTCGTCATACCGCGATAAATTATCTCAGGATGTCGACATCTTGATTTTATGATATCGTTATCCCGTGATAATTTTTTTGTAGTGCTGATTGCGTAACGTGTATTACCTATAATTTCTCCTGTTTGCACTTTTTATTTTTTTGTGACTGTTTTGTCTTTTACTATTTCCCCTTTTAATTGATTTAATTGTTATTTTTATTGGTTTTCTTGTAAATGTCTGTATGTAATCTGTTTTCATTTTAAACCTATCAGGGCCTGTCAGGGCCTTATGGAAGACCACCCTTTGGTGAATAAGTACCCTGGATAAATATCAGAGATAAATAAATAAATTATCTCACGATGTCGACATGTTGATTTTGTGATGTCATCATTCCGTGATAAATTATCTCAGGATGTCAACATGTTGATTTTGTAATGTCTTCATTCCGTGATGAATTATCTCAGGATTTCGACATGTTGATTTTGTGATGCCGTCATTCCGTGATAAATTATCTCAGCATGTCGTCATCTTGATTTCTGGATGTCGTCATTCCGTAATAATTTATCTCAGGATCTCAATTGTTAGGGTTAAATGTAAAGTTCAGGATTGGTAACATACCCAAATAGAAATGATCACAGATTTACGTATAACTTACAGGATATGAAGATGGTACTGGTTAAAACATGCCCTTAAAATATTTCCGCATGAAATTGTGTATTTGTACAGAAATACGAGCGAAAACAGTTTTGATTTCGGGGTAAGATCAAAACCATTCTTTATGTTTTATAAGAAAAATTCACATGGTTTTTCGCTATTTTCTCGTAACTCAGATGTCCGATTGAGCTCAAATTTTCACAGGTGTGTTATTTTAGTACATGTTGGCTTGGACACAGTGTGAATCGGCTGTTCTATGACCTTTACCAATCATGTATAATATATATACAATTAATATATTCTGTTCTTTGTCTCCTGCGATTATCATATCAATATGGTTAGCCCAACCATGCAAGCATCTGCCGTTTAAGTTCTGGTTTGTTAACATTTGGTTCCGTTTGACTATTTTGGGGTCATAGCAAGATTTTTGTTAATTTTGCCCGTCAAATCATTGTCTTTATCTCTTTTTTCCCCTATACCGTCAAAGACAAAACTCTTGAGGGGATGTGTAGCTATAACTACCCCTAAAGCGGACCCTCTTAATGTTGTTTTATTGTTTGTTTTGGACGTATGAAGAGACATGATGGTGGTCAAAATGGTTTTATGTTTATATCTTAAAGAATCTCCGATACCGCCTATCGTGCCGCCAACTAGCTGGACAGCTTGGTATAGCGTGGATGATCCCTGGGATGGTACAGACGATGAAACACATGCTGTAGTCCAAGCGGTAAGCCACTGCTTTATATACATGAAATCTAAGAAACAAAGTACAGAGAAGCATTTTAAAATCTGTTTCTCGCTAGTCCACTAATTGTTTCTTGTAAGGAAACCCCAGTTAAAGGTATGATCATACTTTGGCAGCATACCGAAACAGAAATCTTCACAGATTGTACGTATAGGATTTAACGATGGTTTCTATCCAGAAAAGAGTAAAACCAAAGGCCAGAAATTTGTTTAACCTCATAATCGATATGAAAATACCGTCATCGTTTGTGCACTGTTTTCTCAAAAAGGGGGCGCCGTATGGGACTGGAAATTTCACAGATGACTGTTACTGTATCTGTCTTGATACATGTATTTTTGCCCATGAATCTGCATTTCCGTTGCAAAAATTGGTTTCACACGACTGCATTTACGCACCCTTACACCACTTTGACTTTCATAATCCAACTTGTTTGCTGTGGCAGGCGTTTCCAGCGGTGTGCGATTCACCCACTCTGTCCGAGTGCCGTGTTAAATTCCTCCACACTGACCACTTGACGGCCGGTCAGATTCTGGCCACTAGCTGTTCGGCCACCGGGGGTCTGTTGTGCCGACAGACTGACCAAACCAACCTCGAGCCATGCCTGGACTATGAAATACGATTCGAATGTCCATCTCCAATCGGTTCGTACAAATTCTTTCTTCATTTGAATTATTATACGTTTGTAACTTTGAAGACCGAACACGAAACGGCTTCTTTTGTTTAGAGTAAACCAATTTGACGTTGGATGACGCATAGTGACTGCAGGTCCAATTTCATAGAACTGCTTTAGCACAAAACTTGCTTAAGCATGAAAAGTCTTCTTTGATCAAACAGCATTACCAACCAAATGTTCATGTGAATGTTCATGTGATGTTAAGTGCTTTTGACTTGTATTCGGCCATTGTTTGCCGGGAATAACATTCACAATGAGTTTTGGGTGGCATACTGATTCTATTTACCAAGGTTTTCGGTCCTTAAGCAAATGTTGGTGCTTTAGTGACATTTAGTGAAATCAGTGAAAAGTGACACCGAAACAGACATGGAATGACCAAAGTCGAGGCGACTCGACCAGAACTGACCTGGCTTGACCTTAAGTGACCTGGAATGACCTAACCTAACCTGGTATCTTAACTGACCTGACATGACCTGAAATGACCTTGATCTAAACTGACCCGCCAAGGGACACTTTAACCAGTAGTTAATTCTCTTCCCATTTCCTCTGATAGATATGCTCCCTCTGCCACACTTCTACTGGGACCTGAGCACTAAGACTTCAATCGATGCCGATGAACCTGTTACCTGTGATGGCCCAGTGTCGTCAATCTACCCCAATATCGGTGGAATGGCAGGGTCTGTAATGCGAACCATGCAATCAACCGATGGTTTTGACTCCTCTGATCACCTGTGTGCTGCTGCTCAGAATCAAGCAGCACCAGCAAATGGCTATGTGGATTTTGGGTCAATGAATGACAAATGCATGTCTGAGCCAGCCTGCTGCACGTCAGGCTTCACCGTGTCATTCTGGATGAGAAATAGAATCCCCCCTACAGACACCAGAGTAAGATTTATTCTCTCGATTGGTGCAGAGACCGGTAAATCAAAAGGATTTGTCGTTTATTTGAATTCAGGTATAACCATATTTTCCGTAAGAGGATACAAGCCCTTAGAGCAATTTTCATTGGATGGAAACGGTGCAGGCTTCCCCGATAGCAACCAATGGTCCTTCTGCACCTTCACGTTCGAGCTAGATGCTGGTCTGAAACATTACAAGAACGGCATTTTGGTAGGATCTGACAAGACGACAAGAGCCGACGGTGCTAAAACTCAAGATAGAGACAATCTAATCATGTTTTCGAGGTCCTGGAGCCCAAGCAACTACGGATATTTCCCAGACGTCGATATGAGCGATTTCAAAATGTTCTACCGATTTTTCAACGCCACGGAAGTCCACACCTTGTACCTTCAAGACACACAAGGTAGGTTTCCCTCAAATAATTTCATTTGCCGTCATCTCTTTCATTATAAATCCATTTGTAAGGAGCCTAGTCAAATTTCATTTAACAACGTTTTTTTTTCAATTTCAGGCTACGATCATTCCCAAATTTCATCCGGTTAATTAAGGATTATAATGTAAAAGTAGTGATACTTTCAGTTTCTTCATGCGGTGTATCTGTCGAACCTGATTTTTGTTCGCTCAAAGAGAGTAGGATTTCAGTTGCTACTGATACTACTGCTTCTGTTGTTGTTGCTGCTGTTGTTGCAGCTGCTACTACTGGTGTTGTTGTTGTTGTTGTTGTTGTTAATCCTGCTACTGCTGTTGATGGTGGTGTTATTGCTGCTGCTGCTATTGTTATTGATGCCACTGCTGTTTTTGTTATTGTTGTTGTGTGCTGTTGTTGTTTTTGATGATGTCAATGTTGTTGTTGAAGCTGTAGCTGCTGCTGCTGTTGCCGTTGTTGTTATTGTTGTTTGTTGTTGTTGCTGTTGCTGCAGCTATACAGCTGTCAGTGATGTTGGTGCTGCCGTTGCTGTTGCTTCAAAGAAGATTGAGCTTTGGGAGTTGTGCCTCCTGTCTCGAGAGTGGGTGATAGAGTTTTACGGTCCGTGATAGAGTTCATTTTAGTGGTATACGAGCAAACTTCTGCAAGGTACTCGTACTTGGATTGAAATCAGCTATATGCTTCTGGTGAATTATTAAAGTGACATTTTGATGAACTTTTTCCTACAGAATCCAAGCTCGTCATCCACTACCTGAGGAAACACAGTCACGATGACAGCTTCGGCGTCGAGCTGGAGTGCTTGGCAAAGGCCGGTACTGGCCCGCCCACGATAACCTGGCATATTTCAGATGATGGAGCCAACTTTGAACCGGTCTCTCTGTCAGTTGACGTGGCGATTTATGAAAGCTCACCCAATAGTTACAGGAGACGATCCGTCTTAATCGTCCGTCACCTCAGATTCACTTCTGATGTCATCTTTGCTTGTGAAGCCTACGATGCCGTTCGTGGAGGAAGACTGTCTAGGACTGTGACAGTGCCTAAACGTAAGTGATAACAAGTGATGTGCATCGTTAAGACTGCGTGAGACCATTCATTAATAAGTTGGAGCTCGGTTGAGGGGATTCTGCTCTCGATTTAAAACTCATCGAGGAGTCAATAGGCACGTTCTCACACACCACAAAGCGCGACTATTGGGGTCGCGATTTGGTGTATGAGAACGTGCCTATTGGGAGTATACCTACAATGACAGACGTAATTCTGCGTTTGATATAATCATATTAAAGGTCCAGTGCGTCTCAGTAGTTGTGATTTCACCATGATATGAATGACCAAAGTCAGAAGTACGCAGTCATATCAGTATAATGCACTGTATAAGAAAATCCCACTAAGACCAAGACTATACGCCGTGCTACTGCCGTGCCGAACTTAAATCAAATGAGTGCAGCAATAGCACGGCAGAAGCGCGGCAGATGCGCTGAACGCCGAGCTTTATTGAAAGTGTCATGCCACTGCCGTTCCGAATACCGATAGCGCGGCAGACCCTGTCGAGCCAAAGAATTTGCCGTGCCGAACTCAATGTGCTGAGCCAAATTCACACTAAACGCCTTGCTACTGCCGTTCCGAATACCGATAGCGCGGCAGACCCTGTCGAGCCAAAGAACTTGCCGTGCCGAATTTGCTGAGCCAAATTCGCGCTTAACTACGTGCTATTGCCGTGGCAAGCTTGAAAATGTATAAATATTTGAGTTCGACACGGCAGTAGCACGGGGTATATAGCCTAGGCCTAAGTCGTGTTGGGGCATAAATATATATAATAATCTTTTGAGCCAAGGGGCACAGTTACAATGCTAACCCTGGAGGCGTCTATATATCCTGTCCTTCTAGGTACCTTCTACTGGACGCCTTGGTTAAGCGCTGATATTCCAGAGGACGGTAACGACAGGGAGTTGTTGGAACTACACCGACAGGTATGTGGGTTCACATGATTATGATGACCAAATTAATTTTCCAGTCTTTCAATAAGATTGAAAGTTAAGTTGCGTCAATATGGTGATTATTCAAATGTTGTCTGGTCCAGTGGTGAAGTGCTGGTAAGCCGAGGTCGTGGGTTCGAATCCCGCCTATTAGACATCCTGGAAAACAGTATATTTAGAATACAGTGCCAGTATTTCGTCTGGAAAGACAAGCCTCACATAAGCTATTTTGGTTCTTCCGGGTCTTTGTTGAATTTCAGGCAAACGACCGAATCTGCAAGTATCCCAGCGACATCCAGTGTCGTACAGTCTACGACGACGTCCCGTCCAATCAAACTGGCCAGATTCTGAACATCAACTGCACGGTCTCATCGGGTTTGGAATGCCTGGGCTCTGATCAGAGCGCCAATACACACACCATGTGCTATGATTACGCGGTGCGATACAAGTGCTCCGAGCGTGAGTCAAATTCTGCCATTCAACGTGAATACTTTGCCTTGTTTTTCGATTGGTTGAAAAATACAAGACACGTTTTTTCATTACGCGATTTGTTCGTCTTTCTCATTCTGCTCAGCCCGTTTTTACTGGACTCCTTGGTATGATGCCTCAACTCCAGACGGAACGATGGAAGACGAAACATTCACGACTCACACAGCTCAGGTATGTGAATTCCTATAACCCCTTACAAATATTGTGCCACAAGATTTCTGTATTAAACACCTCGTTAAATGTATAATTTCATGATTCATCCGTGTCACATTAGAGCTACCCAGACCTGTGTGTTCAGCCGATAGGCGCAGAGTGCCGCGTGAAGTCCAACAGCCTAGACCTCCTTGCTAGTGGATTGGTTCCGGATGTTCCGTATCTATGCAATGCTTATGGGTTCCGCTGTCAATACGCGGATAATGCCGGATCCTGCCCGGACATGGAGGTGCGCTACAGATGCCCGAATGTAACATCAGGTATAGTAGATACACCAATCCCCACATGGGGAACTCTTTGTAAAATAACGAAAGAAGAAACCTCAAATGTAACGTGACAAAGGTAACGTTCAGGGAACACTTTTATCTTTTACCAGTAAGTGTGGATAAAATTTACACCATTAGGTATGTAAAGGTAATAACTGAGCGGTATTTAAAGAACATCCTTTATCAAATGCAATAAACATTTCCAACGTGTATTCCACCGAAAACCTTTTGCCAGTATTAGCAATGAAACCGACAACTAAAATACGCTTACATTTGACACATTAGATGCATTCGTGTAGCTCCCCCGGGTCGACACCTGTCAACTTCGTCCCTATTCTCACGCTTGTTTTGTGCAGTATATCACGACCATTCCCAGTAAGGGCTGACCCGTGCTAGCTAAACGAATGAACCCTTATGATAACCAACAGGGGCCTTTCCAAGTAGTGCGTCACCAAGAGTTTGCAAGGCGTTGGCCAATCACAATGCGTGGAATCTGTCGACCCTTTCCAGATGCGCGTTGGGTCGACAAATTCCGTGCATCACGATTGGCTAACGCGTTACAAACTCTTGGAGGCGCACTATTGTGAATCTCCCGTACTAATTGATTCCACGAACATTTTGTGATCCAGAGCAACTGTAAATAAACAGAATAGATATTGAATGAAGACGGTCCTATTGGTAAGTATCACGTTATGCGACATAAATCAATAAATCATCCTCAACCCCTCCAAAACTCAGCAAAAAGAAATGATTTGATCACTTCATAACTGCGATACTTCAGTTTTCACTCCGATCACAGATTTCTCTTTCCATTCATTACTAACTCGCAGGGTCTACAGGCTTAGATCTCAGCATGGTTAACGTACGGCAGCTAGAAGTCCCAAGAAACTCCATAGTCAGCCTCGAGTGCAGCGTCACAATGAACGGAACTTCATCAGGCGTTCACGCTCTCGATTGGGCGTGGTTCGACCCGAGCGACCGACCAGCAGTGGCCGTTCCGTTTACAGAGGGAGGAAGCGTGATGATCGTCGAGAATGGCGCCTCGGCTGTGCTGACAGTCGATGGTTACCCCTGCAGCGTGTACGCTGGAAAGACAATTGCGTGTGTCGTGAGAGATGGAATTGTTCAAGTGGTGAAAACTACACGTCCGTACTTTGGTAAGATCGCCTCAAGTCGGTCTCAAAATTAACATGTAGCATGTAGTGAATCTTAAGCCGTGACCCAATTTTCTGGCTGCGGCTGCAAATTACGCATGCACTTATGGCAACCGCTAGCCAGTGACTGCAGCCATTTCCATAGACTTGTGTGTTATTTGCAGTCGCAGCCAGAGGATTGGGACACGGCCTGTGTTGTTGAAAGAATAGAAATATGGGCACCAAGATGGCGGATCTAGCTTCAACATGATCTGCTTTATTAGTTTTCCTGTATACTTTGAAGAGAGCAGTGCAAAATGTTGGCAGTAATGCAGTTTAAAAAAGAAATACTCAGAATCCTTTCAAAATACGATGACAACGATCAAGCAGGTCACGTCCTCTAATTCATATTCATTAGTTTGAAGGGAGCTGTGTATCATTGTCGTTGTCATAGTTGGTATGATAAAATTATCAAGGAGCGAAAGGACTTGGTAAATCAAAACTGTTGTAGACTAAAAGAAGGTAGGTTTGCGGTGAAACCATGTAATCTCTTCTGTGAGAGTGTGTGATTCTGAGAAGAACCGTTGGTATTATCTCGACGTTCCGAACAGTGTGCTCTGTTCGTTCTCAGGAGAGTGTTGTAGACTAATAGAGAAATCACGTGCGTATATTTACAGAGGTTCCTTCACCGGTCCTGCTGGCATTCTGGGAGCTAAGTGGCAGAACAAGCCCCGACGAACCGGACCCAACCTCTTGCTCCACCGTGTCCACATACAGTTTCCCATCCACCAGTAGTAGCGACCACGAGACCACCGTCATCGGTCACGTGGCATTCACAGACGCCCCCAACGTCGCCGATCACTCCTGCGCCGTTCTTAGCAACACGGACGGCGCACTGAACCTGGGAAGCTACGAAGGCGAGTGCCTCTCCTCTCCGGACCTCTGCGCATGCGGCGTGACATTCGCACTCTGGGTCATGACCTTTGAACCGGGCGAGCTGACTTCTGATTGGTTCCTGCTGAGTTCGGGCGGCCAGAGTTCGTCTGCTCACGGTGTTGCGTTTTATCTGTCGGCATCGGATCAGTCTTACAGGATGGCTTTGCGGACGTCAACTAAATCCTACAACGAAGCAGTGGTTGCCCATGACAACATACCTAAAGAAACTTGGTTTCATCTTGCTTTGGTATATAACAACAACGAAGGGATTAAGGTAATTTTCAAAGTTCTCCTCTTAACGATTATTACACATTAATCACCAGACATGTCGAAAGAGACAAAAATGAAATCCCAAGTGTACTAGTCATGTGAATTTCAGTCACCTCCTTGTTGGATATGCCTAGTTCCTCTGAAGTTCAAACACATTCAAAAACCGGAAAAGGAACTAGAACTATTGCACTTCAAGTTCATATAAGTCACAAAAGCTGTGATGTATTCGTTGCCATTGAAAAATGATTTTGGGGGTTTACGAAACGGAGGCTTAGGCTCATGCTTAGGCTCAGGCTCTGTCAACCATATGCTGGATAGGTCGTGGTTTTCCATTGAAGCTGAAGCTCTGTTTTTCTTTTCAAAGCAGAGAATCTTCTTCCGACCCGCAATCAAAAGCCTCTATTTTGATACCCGTTATTTTAGAATGGATTCACGAAATGGAGCCTGAGCCTGAGCCAGAGCTCAAGCCTCCATTTCATGAAGGTAACTGATAACGATTTCATCTTGTTAAAGGAAAATAATCGCACTGTTTTTTTTTTCGTCAAGGTTTATGTCAACGGTATTGAAGTTGCTGCGTCGCACGACTTTCAAACGGAACTGAAGAATGACGAGCAAACTAGCTTTGTCGTTGGTGGCGCCAATTCCTTCACCGGGTTCTCCAAAGCCGCCTTTAGTGACTTGAAGGTATACGCAGGCGCAATGAACCAGTTGCAGATCAGTGACGTCATGACGTGTAACTCTCTGAGTAAGTATCACTTTCATTCATTATTTGGTAAAAAAAACCCAAATGCTTAATTGTCATTTCCAGGGAAACACTTTCTCAACTACAGCCTGCAAAAACCTTGGACATTTCCTTGCTTGTTTTCTTACCGTGTAACGACATATCTATCGAGGCATCCTTGTGTTATTTACGTCCTTAGATAGCACATTTGAAATCACCAAGGTTCGGCAATGGACGCTTCCACCTGATAGCGCCATCAATGTTGAATGCCAAGCCAGGGGGATCCCCGCCCCGACTCTGGAGTGGGTTTTCCAGGACGGGAGTCAAGAAACCCTGCTTAGCCACGCCCCTCCATCGGTCGAGCTGACCACGGACAATGTGAGCAACTGCATCACGAAGTCGACCCTGCGAATCTACACAAGCCCGGGTAGTGATAGTGTGGTGGACGAGTTGGGCATGCTAGTTTGCCGCGCAACGCACGGTGGACAAGAACTTGTGCAGGACTTACAACTCGTATTCCGTAAGTATGCGCACAAAGAAACATTGAATTCAGATTTGGTGCAATGCCTAGAAATGCAGACGTACAACTGAAAATATGATCAGGCAGCTAAAATGTCAACAGAAAAACCAGGAACAAAATTCATAAAAGTCAAGCAACTTAGAATAACCATCAAGTACTGCGTATGCTAAGAGCTTTGCAACGGTATGGTACCTTTGGGTACAATTTGTGCTGGCTAAAACCTTATTACGTCTTGGAGGTAAACCTCCAGCAAATTATAATTAATGTTGCTGAGTGGACCTTTTCTTATTTAGAAAAGAAGTTAACTTTATGAGGTTCATACACTGTCTGCCTGGTGTCGCTGCTGCCACAATAATGTGTATCGATTGAATTGGTTTATAGAATGGTTAGAATCACGTTACATTCTCTCTGTATTTCCAGCAAGCTTCAGTGGCAGTGTCTCCGTTTCATCACCTCATGACATCATACTGGGGGACACCCTACAGCTTCTATGCCAGGTCTCTGAGGATAAGATATACACCATAGACTGGTACCGTAGGACATCATCTACTCAAGAAGACACCACAGCGACTGATGAACTACTCACACCGACAGAGGGCGGTAGATATCACGTGACCACAAACATCACCTCGACTACCAGCGGTGAATCTTCACTGGAGATTCGCTCATTCGGCGAGGAAGAAGGGGATTTCGGAGAGTACATCTGCTCTGTGAACAGAGGACTTGGGAATGGAATGGCACACATTAGCAGAGGTAAGGTACTGAATACCTGTCTAGTTGATGACAGTTGGCGAGTCACATTTCATATTGCTATGTCACTTAAAGGTAATATCATACTTTGGGTTTTGTCAAAGAAATACAGTTTCTTGGGCAAAAATATCAAGGAAGATACAGTAACAGTCATCTGTGAAAATTTCAGTCCCATACGGTGCCCACGTTTTGAGAAAACAGTGAAAAACGGCCACAGTTCTTAAGTCTTTTCTCTTTTATTTTTGATCTTTAAAAGATCAAAAACAATTTTGGTCACTGGTTTCACTCTTTTCTTGATAAATACAGGATTTTAGGCAGAAACATGTTAACGGTGTACTTCTACCATCACCATCTTTATTATACCCTGTAAGTTATAGATGAATCTGTGAAAATTTCTGTTTTGGTATGTTACCAAAGTATGATACTACCTTTAACGTCTTAGTTTTACTCTGTCATGTCTAGATGATGTACAGACAAGAGCTGGTCCGTCAACCCAACATACCACCAAAGCAGACATCCAAGCTGAAACTACCCAACCCTCTACTCTCGATCCAGACCTGCGCATGACCACTTCAAATCAGCCAATCGATGAAGACACACCAATATCAGAAATGGTCCCCATGACAACCGAGGAAAAGTCAGGAGCACTTTCAACCGATACCATCACAGCGCCCTCAACGCCCGCCATGATGACCTCTGAACCAACAGATGGACTTTTGACTGATATTTCTGGTAAATGTTTATTTCATGTACACTTTCTGTCCGTTTCCCCGCTATTCTGAAACACTTTTGGCTGAAAATAACAGCAATTTCTTCTCATTTTTTCGATGACCAATTTCAGATTCATTTGTAAGCGATGCCATTGATGAAGGCGATGGTAAAGACGGGCATTCAGATAAAACCATCATACGAAAACGTACGTAAATCAAAGTATCGCACATGTCTCTCGTACCTCATAATTAAAAAATGATGTGACTTTGAATCTATAAAATGCCACGTGCCTTAACATCAGTTTAATAATTCGGGCGATTCCAAGTAGTGCGCCTCCAAGAGTTTACAATGTGTTGGCCAATCACAGTGCGCGGAATCTCTTGACCCTTTTCAAGCAGATGCGCTTTTTGTCGAAAACAATTCCTTGAATTGTGATTGGCCAAAACGTTGCAAACTCTTGGTGGTGCACTATTTGGAATCGCCCGAATTAGTCATAAACAGAACAGTATTAAGGCTTGTACCAATTCTCTGGCTGCGACCGCGAATAACACACAAGGTGTATGAAAACGACTGCAGTCACTGGCTAGTGGCTGCCAAATGTGACGTGCATGTGTAATTTGCAGCCGCATCCTGAGGTCAAGGACACGGCCTAAGTTTTCAGATGGTGCACAAAATGCTAAATCTTTCACAGATTTGTTATTTTCCCATTCGAGGCATAATCATGTTTACAAGTGATGTTATTGAAACAGATATTGTTTTAAACGAACAATAATAGGAACCTAACCTAATCTCGTATAAGATTTACCACGTAAAGTGTACATTCTGCTAATTACTTCTTAAACCTTCGTGTTGGGATTGGAATTGAAATCATACCCACATGACGACTTTGACGACTGGTATGTAGTATGGGTTCGCCACGAATATTTTGTGAATGGCGGGAGCTTTTTTGTTCGTTCCTTTGTCAGTCATGCTCCTAATATAACACTTGATCACTGTGTCCATTACTTGGCAGGTACCCTGGCTTGGCTGGTACCCGTCGGTGTGTGTCTTGTATTCATTGGTATCCCGGGCATAATCGTGTGTCACATGCTTTGCAAAAAGTAAGCTTTTTATCGTCTCTGTCTCATCTACATATTTAAAAAAAAATGACACTTACCCTCTGGTGACGTCATCAGATAAATTACCATTTGTTATACCAGATTGTATTTTGCTCATTACTTCTGGTAGAAGTTATCGTAGATCGTATTGTCTCTTTTTCAAGTCATTGCCTGATTCATGCAGCATAATATTATTGTCAAAACCTACCCGTGGGATCTATCCCAAAGTTGTGTAGCCTCACCCTTGCAGAAAACAAAACGGGAATGAATTTTCGGCTGATTTATGAAATATCATTTTTCTTGGGGCTACTTTATTTCTAAAAAACAAATTGCGATTCAGTTATTGAGGTTGTTATAAAACAAATCACCTTTGCTTGTCCTTTGCAGGAAACACCCAGTCGATACTCTAGACTTGCTGCTACGCAACACCAAAACAGTCGGCACTACCAAGGCTAAGCCAACCAAGCCTGCTAATCAGACACACCCTCCCGCGCATGCGTCGGCCACACCCACTGCCACGCCTGTCCCTTCGCCCTATCAGCCCAACGTCAAGAGGGTTCAAGTCCAAGAGGCCTCGGACCAGCTTGATGATATTTAGTGAACCTGCACTAGTGAATAGCAGGTTCGAATTCCGCTCCAGTTGAATACATCGAACAGTTCTAATGATCGTGACTAATAGAATCATACTTAGTAGAACGCCCCCAATCTAGACGGTAAAGTCATCAGACTGAGCCGAAATACGGAGGCTCTAATGTGTCATTTGAAGGGCCAAAATAATACTAATAATGATTAATCAGCTTGTTGAAACGTAAGACAATCGATGGAATTCTAAAAGAGAATAAGTGGAATTAAAGTCGCCAAAATATTACTAATGCTAGCCGGAGAGGCTGAAAGTACATGGTATTATTAAGCTGTTCATATTTTTTTTCGTGACGCTATGTATGTATAGAAGCACACAGTGCCTGTGATGAAGTTTGTGAATTGCTCGTAGTAAAAGTAAAGAATTGTTCCAAATTCTGTGTGATTGAATTCGAATAAGTACATGTTTAATAAAATATAAATAGATCCTTGATGTTTTTAATACCAGTTTTTACCACATTTTTCAACGCATTTTGTTACATTTCAGAATCACTGTAATGTAGTTTATCAGTTTGAACTTTGTAAGATACGAATGGCTGCGCGCAGGTTTAAATTCAGATCCACGCGAGAGCAGTTAACATTTGCATTAATTAGTCATCAATTTTCGACCTTTTCACATCTATAAACTTTCGAATTTTCGCTGCTTGCAAACATATGTATTAGAATAACGTCTTGACATTGTTATCAAATTTAGGGAAATACTTTACATGCACTTCTATGTTGGAATAGGGACTGCTATTTTTAATAGTAAAGAGTTATACACATTTTAATCAGCTTCAGCTTCATGTAAAAAGTGGTCACGTGTCATTTATGAATATTGTGATTAGATTTAAATGTACTTGAATCAAATTTAAAGTTCATTTTTGTTGCTATTATTTGACTAATTCAATGAAAATTAAATTCAAGCCACTTATTTCGTTGGATTTATGTCACAATTATTTGGGCATCGCTCCGATCTAGCAACTGAAGAAACATATCCCAACATCCGAAACGTGTGTAGTAACAATGCTGCAATTCGTCACCGCAATATGTAGATACAGTAGTCACATATTAATTAAGTTCCATTTCGAAGACATCAAGTCTTTAAGTCGCTCTAGGGGTATTATTTTTATGGTATTTTTACCGACAAGTCATTGCTTAAACCATCAACAATTGAAACTAAAATAAAATTTGAATATTAGGGCTAAAGCTTTTTTTTGTTGTACAGCTTGATTGCCTCAGAAAGTAATAAGTCCTTTTAATAAGAAAACATATTTTAAAAACAAGACAATAAACAATAGAATAGAACAATAAAAAAAAACAATAACCGCATGGAACATTGCATTCTGTAAAATGGCATTTGAAATTATTCTCATCTGGCTCTTGAGCCTTAACATGACTAGATGTTTCCAATAAATTAGCCAATTACTAATTATGTGCTAATTAACAACATCTGCTGACTACAGCCACGTACGATGTGATGCTAGCTGACAGGGACATAAATTGAATCTATAGTTCTCCAACTTGAACTATGCTCCTTGTTCACGTGACACAGATAAAGACAAGACATCATACAGCCAGTTTGAACTACATTTGCATACTCATTACAAAGCTTTTATTAATTATATTCAATTAAAACTTGTATTATACATCGCTGTGACTGTAAACAAGGTGTTTACTTTTTCAATAAACATATTAAATTGCTTTTGTGTTATAAGTGATATTCGCTGCGACATATTCGTTTCTATTTTTTAATCGCATTGAAGAATTTACACACTTGTTGTTATTTATCTCCTTGGTTGTTTGTGCGTTTGTTTGTTTCTTTTAATAAACACCAAGGAATTGCAAAATTATTCATCAAGAAAGACAGTTAAAAAGAAGAAAACTGGCAAATATATATATAACCTACGACCCTCTTCAACCAAATACACGTACTCGCACTATTTGAATTTTGATTCGTACTAACACATTACGAGAAGAATCTGGAAATCACTACATTTTCTGCTCTTTAAAGGTAATATCATACTTTTGTCATGGGCAGAAATGTCCAGGGAGATAAGGTTACAGTCATCTGTGAAAACTTCAGTCCACTACTGTGCCCACTTTTTGAGAAAACAGTAAAATACGGCCCGGCAGTATTTCTTAAGTCTTTTCTCTTTTATTTTTGATAAAAAAATAATGTTGGTACATGGTTCTACTTTTTTCCGGATTCATACAGCATTTCTGGCATGAAATATTTTAATGGTATGTTTCTACCATCACCACCTTTATACCCTGTAAGTTCTAGGTAAATATGTGAAGATTTCTGTTTCGGTATGCTACCAAAGTATGATATAACCTTTAAGCAGTATTGTACTCATCACTAAATTGAAAATTAATGATATTGTCATAACATGTATTTTTCACGTATTCACCGATCCGTCGGCGCGAACATGGAGGTAAAAAACACCCGCCATTACTGGTTGTCCGGCAACAACAGAATTCGCGCTCCGCCGACTTAAGAAATTACAGGGTGTACGTCCCATGATTAGGGGATGTACACCCTGCAGTATAGAGTGCAGCGGACGTAAATTCTTTTGTTGCCGGACAAAATACGGGCGGGAGCACACCAGTAATGGCGGATGTTTTTTACCTCCATGTTCCCGCCGTCGGATCGGTGTATATAAATAGTTCATTGCTTTATACATAGGGCCTAGCATTGATCTGAAACAGGTCAATTTTCTTTGCGATTTTTCTTGACGAAGTAGTGAACCCGCGGAGTGAACACCAGTATGCGGACGTGATAGAGACCAGCAAACAGTTCACATTGTTTCTTACCGCCTATATCTGGCTCGTCGGCGTAGTTGAAACCTTGACACAGCGGGTCGTTAAGGCAGATATAGATGCATTGTATGAGACTGCGCACAGCGTATACCTTCTCTCTGAAGGATGAGGGCGCACTCCAGTTGGGCCGTAACGCGCCAACGACGCCTTGAATGTAGTCTGGACTGCTAGGTACCCCTAAGGAGAGAAAAAAAAAAAAAGCGATAACAGTATTGTTTATGCCGCGTCACAGCTTGCTCTTCTCAGCAAAAACCTAAGAGGGTATAATTCTTCCACATTCAAATGTTTGGTGAACGTGCAAACCAAAATAAGCACTGATCTGAGGCCAACTTCAAATAGCTGCTAAAGCACTAAAATTTGCTTAAACACCAACGACCTTGGAAAATAAAATCAGTATGCCAGCCAAAACTGCTTGTAAATGTTATGCTCATCAAACAATGCCCAAGTACAAGTCAAAAGTAGTAAACATCGTTACATGGAAATTGGTAATCCTGTTTGATCAAGGAAGACTTTTCATGCTTAAGCAAATTTTGTGCTTATGAAATTGGCCCCAGATCAAATTGACAGTTTTCAAATTTATTATGCTTAAAGTTAGGAGGGCCTGAAGCGTTTCGATCCTAACAGGATCTTTCTCAAAGGCGAACAAAGTATTCAAATTTGGCAGAACGTGGCATTCTCAAATTCCTGTTATAGCTGTTTATAATGTATCCACTAGATATGGCAAACATGTGGTACTGGGTTCGAATCCCGCCTGTGTACATGCCAAAGTGGTAAATGGTATCTCTCTTCGACGTTAACCACACACTGACTCATCGTGTGAGTTATCAGCATAACGAAGCAAAGATAGGACTATACGAGTTTAAGTTTCATAACCATAATTTTGTATGCATATTTCAAACAAGGCTTTGTATTGACAATTACAAGTCTATATCATTATAAAATCATAAAGACTGTGTTTCTCCCAGAAATAAAAGCAAATCACATACAAAAGTCAGAAGAAAAGAAGGAAAGATATGGAAGGAAGACAGAGATAAATAATGAAAAAGAAATGTTCAAATTCTAATAAATTAAATTAATCATGAAATATGATAAGAAAATTGGTTGGATTTCACAAAACACTAATGCAAGTCGTGCATTATGGCATCACATTTTGCCCAGCAATTACGGTAAATTTACATTTAAGATTAATAAATATTGTAGAACTCTGTGAAATCCATGCCCTAATCCTAACATTGGTTAATCAATCAATTATTACATTCATCAAATAACCAACCAACTCACCAAGGAAGTAACGAAATGAATGATATTTGAAATATAATGATATCACAGACTCTCACACTCATAAACAAGATCATAGGTTCCTTCCTACCGGTACCTATTCCCATACTCTGCTTGAGGCGAGGCTAACGATGAAGATAAATAACATGTAATCTGATATTATGCCATCATAAATAGCACGAATAGCATGATACATCTTCTATCAATTCTTCTTCCCATAGTCTCGT
The DNA here is from genome assembly GCA_963971285.1 of Astropecten irregularis. Taxonomy (NCBI): domain Eukaryota; kingdom Metazoa; phylum Echinodermata; class Asteroidea; order Paxillosida; family Astropectinidae; genus Astropecten; species Astropecten irregularis. Next base: position 2,032,453 of record OZ020258.1, on the reverse strand, counting down.
ACTCCAGAAATCATCTCAACTTCATTATTACTTACCTTGCCGGTGACTACGTATGTAAGCTGGGTGCATCCACGGAGGTCCGAGTACACCAGCCTGACATGTACCGAGTCAAAACAGCTGCAGATGTACAACTTGCTATCGAATCGTATGCCTTTTAAATGTGCATTCAATGGCCAGTCTTCTTCATTTGGTTGCGTTGATAATCTTTCCAATGATCAGTGGAATGATAGCCACTATTCACAACCGCAATATCTTTGGTTTGAAAAAACAAGGCTCACCGTTCATTGGACGCCACGAGTAGGTGACAGTGGTAAGCCACGCCGTGGTATACATCTTGTACTTAGGGGGAGCGTCCAATCAGCATCGTCCGTTGCTGTCAGGTATTGCACGCTTTCGTGTAGTCATTGGGTGTAATACAGACTTCATACAGCAGCGCTTGGCCAATCAGCGCACATGCTTTTACCAAAGTCTACTTCCACGCGCCAAACTCCTCTGCGATTGGACGCAAGTTCCAATATGCAAATGATCCGTCGCGCGTCGCTGATATTGTTTACCAATATAGCGTCGCTGATATTTTTTACCAATATAGCGGGGGCGGAGTGATCTTAAACGGACGACTGCAATTATAAACTGGGTTACGTCAGGATGTAAACAGGCAAGCCTCAAAGAATCAGACCTAAAAAATACCGATCAATGTTGGAGCTAGACAGAGGAAGAAACTAGTTTCTAATTAACGTATCTCCGCTCTGGGCATATACACCGACCCGTTAATTAGGCAAGCCGACATCTCTATCAAATCAACCGTAGATCATAATCTTTGTCTTGCTGAGCTTCTTGATAAGGATGACACTGTTTGGAATGATTCTTTTTCTGTACCCTCTCCTTACAAGACAGATTTTCACACAATATCTAGTCCTTATGTTTCCTTTCAAGATTTCAACACTCATATTGACAAGTTCACTGATCCTATTATTTTTATGCAACTTAATATTTTTAGCCTCCCAAGCAAGTGGGATGATTTTAAGACCCACTTGCATTTTTTGAGTCAGAAGAAAAAAATTAATTTCATTGCTTTATCAGAAACATATCTTAATGATGTTAATTGCAATGATTTTGATGATCTCCCTGGTTATTATCCTTTAAGTTTATGCGAGAAGCATCGTAGTGACAGAAAGGGAGGTGGTGTTGCATTATTTATTGATAATAAATTTAATTTTATTGTTCGAGAAGATTTGTCGTACTTCTCTACTCAAGTCGAACTTATTGTTGCAGAAATTAATCCAGCCACTAAGGATAGTTTTTTTGTATGCTCATTGTATAGGCCTCCAGGAGTATCCCTGGCTGACTTGGACGCGTTTAGAGATTTTCTTAAAAATTTTGTTCTTCAAGTGAAACATTCTAAGGTAAAAGCCTGTTATATTTTAGGAGACATTAATATTAACCTGTTACAATATGGTTGTCAGTCCTCCTATGGGTATTTTGTGAGTGAATTTATAGACAGCCTTTTTGCTGATAATTATGTTCCTCTGATTCTCAGGCCTACTCGGATTGACACAAATTCGAATTCTCATACCCTGATCGATAATATTTTCACGAATAGGGTAGATACAGCTGCAGCCTCTTTTATTTTAAAAAGTGACCTCTCAGATCATTTTACTTCCTTATATTCCTTTGAAAAGGGTACTGGCCAGCGAACTGCTCCGGTTACGAAACGTACCATAAGAAAATTTAATTCATCTAATTGCCAAGCTTTTCGTGGGCTTCTCTCAACAACTAATTGGTCACAAGTTTTTGAGTCCGAGGGTCCTGACCAGAAGTTATCTACTTTTAATGATATTTGGAGCTCGGCATTTGATTTTTCATTTCCCCCAGTTCAACTAAAAATTACCAGTCGCCACACCTTCAGATCTCCTTGGATGACTTCTGGTCTCTTGAACTCTTGCTATAACAAACAAAAGTATTATGTTAATAGGAACAAAAGCCCGACTAAGCTTGCCTTTTATAAAAAATATAATAATTTATTTAATAAGCTGAAGCGTATTGCCAAAACAACTTATTATCATAATAAACTGAATGATTTAAAAGGCAATGCTAGAGAAACATGGAGAGTTCTTAATTCTATGATTAAACACAGTTCCTCCAAATCCTCTTTAGGTTGTATAAGTAGTATTATTATGGATAATAAGTTAATTACTGATGCTAAGGACATTGCAGAAGCACTTAATAATCATTTTTGTTCTGTAGGAAAATCAACTTGCCAAGCAGTGCCCAAATCCAACAAGGAGTCGAGTCACTATGTTAATTCTGCTACCTCTCCCAGCAACACATTATTTTTAAATCCTACAGATTGTGTTGAAATTATTGGGGTTGTACAGAAATTTAAAAATAAGAGTAGTTCTGGGCCAGATGAAATTAGTAATCGTATTTTAAAGGAATTTATTGATTTAATTTCTTCCCCTTTAGCCGATATATTTAATGCTTCATTTATACAAGGAGTTTTTCCTGATTTGTATAAAATTGCTAAAGTTGTACCTGTGTTTAAAAAAGGTGACGTTCAAGACCCGGGTAATTATCGGCCTATTTCTTTATTGAATGTCTGCTCTAAGGTCCTTGAAAAATTAATGTATAAAAGAGTTTTTTCATTTCTTGAATCTAGTAATGTATTTTCGCCTTATCAATATGGATTTCGTTCTGGTAGAAACACTGTTCATGCCATGCTTGATTTCTGTAATAATTTATCTGATGCTCTTAATAAAGACCCCTCAGACTTTTCTCTAGGTATCTTTTTAGACTTGAAGAAAGCTTTCGACACAGTGAGTCATGATATATTAATTAATAAATTGTATTTTTATGGTATAAGGGGTGTTTCACTTGGCTGGTTTTCTAGCTACCTTGAGAAGCGTAGGCAGTATGTAGTTATAGATGGAGTTGAATCTACTCCTCAGGAAATTAATTGTGGAGTTCCACAGGGGTCAAATCTTGGACCTTTATTATTCTTGATTTATATAAATGATTTGCCCCTTTGTTGCACGCTGCTAAAACCTGTATTATTTGCTGACGATACTACTCTTTTTGCCTCTGGTACAGATTTATTAACTTTAGCCACTGATGTTAATACAGACTTATTGGTTATTCAAGATTGGTTTAGAGCCAATAGGTTAATGGTTCATCCCGATAAAACTTTTTATATTTGCTACTCTTCTAAGCAAAAGGAAATATTTTTGCCTAACGTGACTTTACGTTTAGAAAATAGTATTCTTAATAAGGTTTCTTGTACCAGGTTCTTAGGACTGGAAACGGACAAAAACATGCTTTGGAAGGAACAAATCTCTTCAATATGTAATAAGATTTCCAAAGTTAACTACATTCTTAATAGAACTAAGAATTTGTTGAGGATTAAAGACAGTTTGTCTATTTATAATACATTGGTTAATTCTTATTTAAATTATGGAGTCTTGGCTTGGGGTGGCATGTATAAGGTTTATCCTTCTTTTTTTAGCAGACTTGTAACACTACAAAAGAAATGTATAAGAAATGCCTGTCATGCTAAATACAATGCGCATACCACTCCACTTTGTAATAAATTTAGAATTCTTAAGTTTGGTGATGTATTTAATGTACACATTGTTACTCATTATTACGATTACTTTCATAAACTACTTCCTGAGAATTTAAGCCATCAGTCTTTTTTCCCACTAAACCAGGACTTGTACCATTATTCTACAAGACAAAGTAATTGTATTCATTGTAGTAGTACATTTAGACTGGACATAACATCAGCTAATTACCGTAATATTTTGCCTCGAATTGTTAATGGTCTTCCTGATCAACTTAGACTTCTTCTGGTCAGTTCATCCAAAAAGCTTTTTGTTAAACACCTCAAGGAATTCTATTTAAATAAGTACAATGATTTTGTTTGTACAAATCTTAACTGCTACTCGTGCCTACATTCAGCAAGACGTTAATTCCTTTTTTCCCTATTTTTTTCTCCTTTATGTATACGACTTTTATGTTTTTGTATGTGCTCACTTTATGTTTGAACTTACTACATTTATAAACTCTACCTGGGATCTTATTGTTTGCATTATTCCAAATACATGTAGTTTACTTTGACCGCAGTCTCGGGTGCTCCACTACAGAAGGCTAGTCCTTCTCTGGATGCCACCCCCATTCATGCTGTATTGTTCTGCTTTTTCTATTTTGATACACTTGTTTTAATCATTAATCTTTATTCATTGTATGTTTGAAGTATGAATGGAAATAAAACAAACAAACAAACAAACAAACAAACCGTGATGTTTTAAATTGCGAGCAAATCAGGAATACAATGAAATTTGTAAAAGAGTAAGGCAGTTGAGGACGGTTGTTTACGCCGAAATTTCTAGCCATTTAGGTCGGCAAAACATCCTGAATTCACTGGTAAACATCCCTTATAGGTTGCTAATGATCGTGCATGAGCTCACCTATTTGATTCATGCATTATTCATCGGCGAAGGATGCAGCCAGTCAGGTTAGTGAGTATTTCACAAGCAGTTAAATGTGGTTTTGTATCATAGCGCATGCGCGGCAGAACGCGTCTGATTGGATGCACGCGCGTGGTAGGTGACATGTTGGTTGTTGGTTAACCACTTGCGTCGCACCAACCATATAAAAGCAGGGGTTTGCGAACAATTTGAATCATTTCGATGCACCATCTTCGTGTAACCAGTACCCTGTCGTTCAGACGGCAGCTGGGACTAATGCCAAGATGAACTTGATGCATCTGTGCATGGTAAGTGGCCTCACATATCTTCGACATTTGGAAAAACAAATCATGACTTTATGATAGTAAGAGCTAGACCTGCAGCATGTTAGGCCGTGTCCCGAATCTCTGGCTGCGGCTGTAAATGGGAGACTTTTGAGAACCGGTCTTCAAGTCAACACGCGCTCGCTATTGTGAGCATGCGCGTGTTGTTTTGCGCCTGCGCTGTTGTGCGTGCGCGTGCGCTCTTGACTTGAAGACCGGTTCTCAAATGTCTCCCATTACACACGCACCTAAAACAGCCAATGACCGCAGCCGTGTCCATATGGACTTGTGTGTAATTTGCGGTCTTACCCAAGACAATTTTGGGACACGGCTTAATGCCTTAGACCATGGAGCTAGGAACAGGCGAGTCTGGTCCGTTGGACCAAGTTCTTGTATGGAATATCTAAGATAGTAGTTGGTTTATTCTCAGGCATTGGGTGCGGTGCTCGACTTATAATTTCCAATATAAGCACCAAAGTTTGCTTAAGCACCAAAAAACCTTGGTAAATATAATCAGTATGTCAGCCCAAACTCCTTGTGAAAGCTCAGCAAATGATGGCCGATACAAGTCAAAAGCAGTAAACATCACATGGACATTTGGTTGGCAATCAAGCAAGCAAATTTTGTCCTTAAGCAGCTCTATGAAATTGGCCCAAGGGAAATGATGTCATGCAATTTATGCACGTTACAATTCTATTTATATTTCGATTTGATGTAATCGAAATCAACTGGGGCGATTCTTGTTTGGATTCGTTTGAGGCTTTTTTATCATTTTACAAAGACACTGGGTTTAGGTATGGATTTTCTAATGATGGTCTCACATATTGACACTATATGGAGTTACATGTATATTGATCCTTACTACCCGTGCACCCTACTTTGTATTTGACGCAAGCTCGTATAGGTCTACACTGCAATAACTGCTCGCTCACGTGTAAGTGCATTTTACAATTCCTTAAAGGTAATATCATTCTTTTGTTTTTGTCAAAGAAATGCAGATTCATTGGCAAAAATATCAAGGAAGATACAGTAACAGTCATCTTTGAAAATTTCAGTCCCATACGGGTGCCCAGATTTTACCAAAACAGTACTCCAAAATCGGCCACAGTATTTCTTCAGTCTTTTCTCTATTATTTTTTATCTTTAAAAGATCAAAAATATTTGTTGTCACTGGTGTTTACTCGTTTCTGGATAAATACAGCATTTCAGCCAGAAAAATGTAAAGGCATGTTTCTACCATCACCACCTTTACACCCTGTAAGTTGCTGGTAAATTCTGCTTCGGTATGCTGCCAAAGTATGATAAAACCTTTAAACCAAACATTATACGCTGTGGCCCATATATGGTTTGTACCAATGTATCATACTTATTACATCATTAGAAATAGAAGTAATAGCGCCACGAACGGTGATCATGACATTAAAGGCACAGTCATCGTCTCATTTTATGAAATATCTTCCCACCTTTTATACGACACTTGATCTCTTATTCCTATTCCTAACAGTTCCTGTTTGGGCACTTAATAACAGCATCAGCTCAATGTGTAGATGGTAAGTTTTTGTTTCCGTTTGGCATGGCTTACTATAAGCAAACAAAATTGATCGTGGTTTTGTCATTAATTTGAATTCTTTAAAATCTTGAACATCACTTCGAAGGCCTTGGGTCCTTGTATATGGATCTTATCGAAGATTTATGGAATGTCACAGTCGAGTTACTTGTTCCTTCCAGCGGTGTGAAGTTGAGTCTTATACTTAGTTGAATATAGGATGCATTACACCAAAGCGGTTAAAAATAAATGCGCCGAGGTGATAATAATAATGTGTATACCCTCAAATTCATTTTAAATATGCATTTTCGGGGGCCATGCAGTTAATATAATTGTGCGATTATGACGCGTTTTTACAACCAGAGGGTACACTGCTTCATGCTGTTGTATACTTGAGAATTGTTGACTTAGAATGTGGCCCTACACGGCTCTGAATGTGGAGGGTTGCACCCAGAAAACCAGCAGCAAGTGAGTTGAGAAAACGGACATTTTCTGGGGTGTTTCTGTGTATGGGGCAACGGCGAACAATCTCAGCGGCTGGCCCATTAAAAAATGAAAAGAATTAGATAGATGAGAGTTTAAACTATACCATTTACGTTATTGCACCAACAACTGAGGGACTCCTAGATGAGGTTTTTGAACTGTGAAGTTGAGGTTATTTCCATTGAGGTCAATTGGGGTTTATAGTGTGCTGAAACTAAATTGCATTGTATTTGTTTGCCGCCACCAATAGTCTGACGACACTTAGTCTCCAGTAGTCCATAGCAACCGAACTCCATTTTTGGCGCGATTACTTAAACGATAGTCAATTTGTGCTTTGGGATTGATTATTTGTTTGTTTGTTTGTTTGTTTGTTTGTTCGTTAAAAAGAATCTCCGATACCGCCTACCGTGCCACCATCTAGCTGGACAGCTTGGTATAGCGTGGATGATCCCTGGGATGGTACAGACGATGAAACACACGCTGCAGTCCAGGCGGTAAGTAGACATTTTGGTTTGATACATACCCAGAACCGGCTTTCGTAATAGACAGATCAGAGACATAAAGCCCACTAAATTATGAACAACGTTGATTCTTTTTTTTCAGAGATAACACGTCACATTACAGGGTGAGTCAAAACGAAGTTGACTGTGATTGGCGATGTTTTTCAAAACAAACAAATGACACTCAAACGTTCAGTAAAGCATTATGTTTAAGAAGCACTCTCTCCTGCTCATTGGGAAAAAATGAAACAAATTGATCATTCCTAAGAGGAGTTATGTCTATTTTAGTTAAGGTAGGGCCTACTCATTTTGCAAGCTGTCTATGGAATACTTGACAACACAAATGCAAAGTAAGCATTTTAGCTGTGTATATAGCTAAAATGACTATTTAATACCATTTGCCACTTACTCAGATGGTTAAATTCAGTCAAGCATTAACAGTCCATGGACAGCTTGAGAAATGCGTACCGGTACCTTTATTAACAATAGACGTGAGTCCTCTTAGGAATGATCAATTTGTTTCATTCTTTTCTTCTTTCTAATAAGCAGGAGAGGATGCTGTATATTGAGAACTGTATTCACTATACTTGCACAAAATGTACAGTAACCATTTTACGCACCCTTACACCACTTTGACTTTCATAATATATGGGGTGCCGTTGCCTAGTGGTCTGGTGTGTCGAACTCAAGATCTTGTGGTCAATCTACAGATTGTGGGTTCGAATCCAGCCATGGGCTTTGGTGCTTGCGTCCTTGGGCAAATGACACTTTGTCACATATTGCTCCTCTTCACCCAGGTGTAAATGGGTACCTGTGAGGGTAGAGATGGCTTTGTAGTTTGATTAGCCTCTGTGCATATTATGGTAGCACGGGGCTGTATACTCCACAGGGAGCTGAGATTGTTTCAGGAATGTAAATGGGCCCGATGACCAGGGATAATAATAGAGTAAAGCGTTGTGATACCGTTCTTGTGTGTAAGAACGCTATATAAATGTCAATATTATTATTATTAATATCAATATAATCAAACTTGTTTGCTGTGGCAGGCGTTTCCCGCGGTGTGCGATTCACCCACTCTGTCTGAGTGCCGTGTAAAATTCCTCCACACTGACCACTTGACAGCCGGTCAGATTCTGGCCACTAGCTGTTCAGCCACCGGGGGTCTGTTGTGCCGACAGACTGACCAAACCAACCTCGAGCCATGCCTGGACTATGAAATACGATTCGAATGTCCATCTCCAATCGGTTCGTACAAATTCTTATTATCTTTGCTTGTGCTGACGACTTCATGTTAAAGGTATAATACATGATTGGTAAAGGTCACAGAACAAAACTCACACTTTGTTTGATCCTGCATGTGTATAAAATGATAAACCTGTAAAAATTCCAGCTCAATCAGACATCTGAGTCACGAGAAAGTTGTGAAAACCCGACTTATTTTATCTATAACATATAAAGAATTGGTTTTGATCTTACCCCGGGATCAAAACTGTTTTCAGTATTTGTTTTAATAATTTCTGGATAAATACATCATTCCAGGCGTTCATTCAACCTTTCAAATATTTTAAAAGTATGTTTCTTCCAGCACCATCTTTATGCCATGAAGGTTATAAAGTAAATCAAAGAAAACTGGCTGAAGCGAGATTCGAACCAGCGACCCCCGAAATACTTGTCTAACCAATACCATCATCAAATAGCCACGAGGGTGTGGTTATTTAATTATTGATCAAAAAGCCATATCCTCTTTGAGTGATCCCCCATGTACTGTTTCTCAGGTTGCATCATTGCTGATGCTGCCCGTATCTTAAAATATCCTTGGGTTACATCCGTATGAGTGGATTCATGGCTTCTGACTGCCAAACGAATGCTGATGATTGACAATTAGGGACACCACCAACATAGGGCTGGATAGCTCAGTTGGTCAGTGTCTATATACCGTTTTCCAGGGGCCACTCATCATCGAATCACGGTGCAGTCACTTTTTCCCTTGTGGTTATTTCATGATTATAAATTGAGAGGAAGATTAGAACCCTTTTTATTTTTCTCCCATTAGATATGCTGCCTCTGCCACACTTCTACTGGGACCTGAGCACTAAGACTTCAATCGATGCCGATGAACCTGTTACCTGTGAAGGCCCAGTGTCGTCAATCTACCCCAATATCGGTGGAATGGCAGGGTCTGTAATGCGAACCATGCAATCAACCGATGGTTTTGACTCCTCTGATCACCTGTGTGCTGCTGCTCAGAATCCAGCTTCACCAGCAAACGGCTATGTGGATTTTGGGTCAATGAATGACAAATGCATGTCTGAGCCAGCCTGCTGCACGTCAGGTTTTACCATGTCATTCTGGATGAGAAATAGAATCCCCCCTACAGACACCAGAGTAAGATTTATTCTCTCGATTGGTGCAGAGACCGGTAAATCAAAAGGATTTGTCGTTTATTTGAATGGAGGTAAAACTGTATTTGCCGTGAGAGGATACAAGCCTTCAGAGCACTTTGAATTGTATGGAAGCGGTGCAGGCTTCCCCGATAGCAACCAATGGTCCTTCTGCACCTTCACGTTCGAGCTAGATGCTGGTCTGAAATATTACAAGAACGGCGTTTTGGAAGAATATGCCAATACGGCAAGAGCCGACGGTGCTAAAACTCAAGATAGAGACAATTTGATCATGTTTTCGAGGTCCTGGAGCCCAAGCAACTACGGATATTTCCCAGACGTTGATATGAGCGATTTCAAAATGTTCTACCGATTTTTCAACGCAACGGAAGTCCACACCTTGTACCTTCAAGATACACAAGGTAGGTTTCCCTCAAATAATTTCATTTGCCGTCATCTCTTTCATTATAAATCCATTTGTAAGGAGCCTAGTCAAATTTCATTTAACAATTTTTTTTTTCAATTTCAGGCTACGATCATTCCCAAATTTCACCCGGTTAATTAAGGATTATTATGTAAAAGTAGTGATACTTTCAGTATCTTAATGCGGTGTATCTGTCGAACCTGATTTTTGTTCGCTCAAAGAGAGTAGGATTTCAGTTGCTACTGATACTACTGCTTCTGTTGTTGTTGTTGTTGTTGCAGCTGCTACTACTGGTGTTGTTGTTGTTGTTGCTCCTGCTACTGCTGTTGTTGGTGGTGTTATTGCTGCTGCTGCTATTGTTATTGATGCCACTGCTGTTTTTGTTATTGTTGTTGTGTGCTGTTGTTGTTTTTGATGATGTCAATATTGTTGTTGAAGCTGTAGCTGCTGCTGCTGCCGTTGTTGTTGTTGCTGTTGCTGCAGCTATACAGCTGTCAGTGATGTTGGTGCTGCCGTTTGAACTTTGGGAGCTGTGCCTCCTGTCTCGAGAGTGGGTGATATAGATTTACGGTCCGTGATAGAGTTCATTTTAGTGGTATACGACCAAACGTCTGCAAGGTACTCGTGCATGGATTAAGGCAGCTATATGCTTCTGGCGAATTATTTAAATGACATTTTGATGCACTTTTTCCTACAGAATCGAAGCTTGCCATCCACTACCTGAGGAAACACAGTCACAATGACAGCTTCGGCGTCGAGCTAGAGTGCTTGGCAAAGGCCGGTACTGGCCCGCCCACGATAACCTGGCATCGTTCAGATGATGGAGCCAACTTTGAACCGGTCTCTCCGTCAGTTGACGTGGCTATTTATGAAAGCTCACCCAATAGTTACAGGAGACGATCCGTCTTAATCGTCCGTCACCTCAGATTCACTTCTGATGTCATCTTTGCCTGTGAAGCTCACGATGCCGTTCGTGGAGGAAGACTGTCTAGGACTGTGACAGTGCCTCAACGTAAGTGACAACAAGTGATGTGCATCGTTAAGACTGCGTGAGACCATTCATTAATAAATTGGAGCTCAGTTGAGGGGATTCTGCTCTCGATCTAACACTCACACACCACAAAGCGCGACTATTTGGGTCGCGATTTGGTGTATGAGAACGTGCCTATTGGTAGTTTTCCCTTCAATGACAGACGTAATTCTGCGTTTGATATAATCATATTAAAGGTCCATTGCGTCTCAGTAGTTGTGATTTCACCATGATATGCATTACCAAAGTCAGAAAGGCACAGTGATATCAGAATAATGCACTGTATAAGAAAATCCCACTAAGACCAAGACTATACGCCGTGCTAATGCCGTGCCGAACTTAAATCAAATGAGTGCAGCAGTAGCACGGCAGTAGCGCGGCAGTTGCACTAAACGCCGAGCTTAATTGAAAGTGTTGTGCCACTGCCGTTCCGAATACCGATAGCGCGGCAGACCCTGTCGAGCCAAAGAACTTGCCGTGCCGAACTCAATTTGCTGAGCCAAATTCGCAATTAACGCCTTGCTACTGCCGTGCCAAACTTGATAATGTATAATTATTTGAGTTCGACACGGCAGTAGCACGGGGTATATAGCCTAGGCCTAAATCGTGTTGGGCATTTTATATATAATAATCTTTTGAGCCAAGGGGCACAGTTACAATGCTAACCCTGGAGGCGTCTATATATCCTGTCCTTCTAGGTACCTTCTACTGGACGCCGTGGTTAAGCGCTGATATTCCAGAGGACGGTAACGACAGGGAGTTGTTGGAACTACACCGACAGGTATGTGGGTTCACATGATAATGACCAATTAATTTTCCAGCAGTCTTTTAACAAGACTGAATGTGATTTTGTGTCAATTGGGTGATGATTCAAATGTTGTCTAGACCTCACGTATTCTTGCATATTCTGGGTTTGAGACCGCAGTCCTGCAGTGGTGAAGCGCTGGTAAGCAGGAGATCGTGGGTTCAAATCCCGCATAAAACATCCTAAAAATCAGCATATTTAGAATACAGTGCAAGTATTTCGTCTGGACGGACAAGCCTCACATAAGCTATTTTGGTTCATCCGGGTCTTGGTTGAATTTCAGGCAAACGACCGAATCTGCAAGTATCCCAGCGACATCCAGTGCCGTACAGTCTACGACGGCGTCCCGTCCAATCAAACTGGTCAGATTCTGAACATCAACTGCACGGTCGCATCTGGTTTGGAATGCCTGGGCTCTGATCAGAGCGCCAATGCACACACCATGTGCTATGATTACGCGGTGCGATACAAGTGCTCCGAGCGTGAGTCAAATTCTGCCATTCAACGTGCATACTTTGCCTTGTTTTTCGATTGGTTGAAAAATACAAGACAGGTTTTTTATTACGCGATTTGTTCGTCTTTCTCATTCTCATTCTGCTCAGCCCCTTTTTACTGGACTCCTTGGTATGATGCCTCAACTCCAGACGGAACGATGGAAGACGAAACATTCACGACTCACACAGCTCAGGTATGTGAATTCCTATAACCCCTTACAAATATTGTGCCACAAGATTTCTGTATTAAACACCTCGTTAAATGTATAATTTCATGATTCATCCGTGTCACATTAGAGCTACCCAGACCTGTGTGTTCAGCCGATAGGCGCAGAGTGCCGCGTGAAGTCCAACAGCCAATACCTCCTTGCTAGTGGAGTGGTTCCGGATGTTCCGTATCTATGCAATGCTAACGGGTTCCGCTGTCAATACGCGGATAATGCCGGATCCTGCCCGGACGTGGAGGTGCGCTACAGATGCCCAGTGTCGGATAGCCCAGGTGACAAAGGTAACGTTCAGGGAACACATTATCCTTTACCAGTAACTAATTGTGGATACAATTTACACCATTAGGTATATAAAGGTAATAACTGAGCGGTATTTAAAGAAGATCCTTTATCAAATGCAATTATTTCCAACGTGTATTCCACCGAAACCTTTTGCCAGTATTAGCAATGAAGCCGACAACTAAAATACGCTTCCGTTTGACACATTAGGTGCATTCGTTTTTGCTCCCCGGCCCGGGTCGATACCAGTCAACCTCGTCCCCATTCTCTCGCTTGTTTTGTGCAGTGTAGAACGATCATTCCCAGTAAGGGCTGACCCGTGCTAGCTAAACGAATGCACTCTTATGATGACAAACAGGGGCCTTTCCAAGTAGTGCGCCACCAAGAGTTTGCAAGGCGTTGGCCCTTTCCAGATGCGCACTAGGTCGACAAATTCCGTGCAACACGATTGGCCAACGCGTTACAAACTCTTGGAGGCGCACTTTTGTGAATCCCCCGTATTAATTGGTTTGTTGTATCACAGATTTCTCTTCTTTTTAACTCATCACTTCTTCATAGGGTCTACTGGCTTAGATCTCAGCATGGTAAACGTACGGCAGCTAGAAGTCCCAAGAAACTCCATAGTCAGCCTCGAGTGCAGCGTCACAATGAACGGAACTTCACCAGGCGATCACGCTCTCGCCTGGGCGTGGTTCGATCCGAGCGACCGACCAGCGGTGGCTGTTCCGTTTACAGAGGAAGGGAGCGTGATGATCGTCGAGAATGGCGCCTCGGCAGTGCTGACAGTCGATGGTTACCCCTGCAGCGTTTACGCTGGAAAGACAATTGCATGTGTCGTAAGGGATGGAATTACTCAAGTGGTGAAATCTACACGTCCGTACTTTGGTAAGATCGCCTCAACTCGGTCTCAAAATTAACATGTAGCATGCAGTGAAACTTAAGCCGTATCCCAATTTTCTGGCTGCGGCTGCAAATTACGCATGCACTTATGGCAGCCACTAGCCAGTGACTGCAGCCATTTCCATAGACGTGTGTGTTATTTGCAGTCGCAGCCAGATAATTGGGACACGGCCTGTGTTGTTGAAAGAATAGAAATATGGGCACCAAGATGGCTGATCTAGCTTCAACATGATCTGCTTTATTGGTTTTCCTGTATACTTTGAAGAGAGCAGTGCAAGATGTTGGCAGTAATGCAGTTTAAAAAAAGAAAAACTCAGAATCATTTAAGATACGATGAAAACGACAAAGAAGGTCACGTCCTCTAATTCTAATTCATCAGGGAATCTGGGTTTTATATTGTTGTCTTTGTCACAGCTGGTATGATGTATGACCAAGGAGCAATCCAAATTGTTGTAGACTAGCTATAGCAAAATCGCGTGTGTATATTTACAGAGGTCCCTTCACCGGTCCTGCTGGCATTCTGGGAGTTAAGTGGCAGAGCAAGCCCCGACGAACCGGATCCAACCTCTTGCTCCACCGTGTCCACATACAGTTTCCCATCCACCAGTAGTAGCAACCACGAGACCACCGTCATCGGTCACGTGGCATTCACAGACGCCCCCAACGTCGCCGATCACTCCTGCGCCGTTCTTAGCGACACGGACGGCGCACTGAACCTGGGAAGCTATGGAGGCGAGTGCCTCTCCTCTCCGGACCTCTGCGCATGCGGTGTGACATTCGCACTCTGGGTCATGACCTTTGAACCGGGCGAGCTGACTTCTGATTGGTTCTTGCTGAGTTCGGGCGGCCAGAGTTCGTCTGCTCACGGTGTTGCGTTTTATCTGTCGGCATCGGATCAGTCTTACAGGATGGCTTTGCGGACGTCAACTAAATCCTACAGCGAAGCAGTGGTTGTCCATGACAACATACCTAAAGAAACTTGGTTTCATCTTGCTTTGGTATATAACAACAATGAAGGGATTAAGGTAATTTTCAAAGTTATCCTCTTAACGATTATCACACATTAATCACCAGACATGTCGAAAGAGACAAAAATGAAACCCCAAGTGTATACTAGTCATAAACATTCCCATCACCTCCTCTTCGTATATGCCTAGTTTCTCTAAAAGGTGAAAGACATTCAAAAACGGCAAAAGGAGCTAGAACTATTGCAAGTCCATATAATAAACAAAAGCTGCGTATTCGTTACCATTGAAAAACGTCTTAAGTTTACGAAACGAAATGTTCAGGCTCAGGCTTAAGCTCAGGCTGAGGCTCGGGCTCTCTCATCCATATGCTGGATAGGTTGTGGGTTTTTTTCATTGAAGCTGAAACTCTGTTTTCCTTTTCAAACCAGAGAATCTACTTCCGAACCGCAGCCAAAAACCTTTATTTTGACACCCGTTATTTTAGAATGGATTCACGAAATGGAGCCGGAGCCTGAGCCCGAGCTCAAGCCTTCGTTTCGTGAAGTTAAACTGATAACGATTTGACCTTGTTAAAGGAAAATACTTGCACTGTTTTTTTTTCGTCAAGGTTTATGTCAACGGTACTGAAGTAGCTGCGTCAAACGACTTTCAAACTGAACTGAAGAATGACGAGCAAACTAGCTTTGTCGTTGGTGGCGCCAATTCATTCACCGGATTCTCAAAAGCCGCCTTTAGTGACTTGAAGGTGTACGCAGGCGCAATGAACCAGTCGCAGATCAGTGACGTCATGACGTGTAACTCTCTGAGTAAGTTTCACTTTCATTCATTATTTGGTAAAAAAAAACCAATGCTTAATTGTCATTTCCAGGGAAACCCTTTCTCAACTACAGCCTGCAAAAACCTTGGACATTTCCTTGCTTGTTTTCTTACCGTGTTGTAACGACATTTCGATTGAGACATCCATGTGTTATTTACATCTTTAGATAGCACATTTGAAATCACCAAGGTTCGGCAATGGACGCTTCCACCTGATAGCGCCATCAATGTTGAATGCCAAGCCAGGGGGATCCCCGCCCCGACTCTTGAGTGGGTATTCCGGGACGGGAGTAAAGAGACCCTGCTTAGCCACGCCCCTCCATCGGTCGAGCTGACCACGGAAACTGTGAGCAACTGCATCACGAAGTCGACCCTGCGAATCTACACAAGCTCGGGTAGCGATAGTGTGGTGGACGAGTTGGGTATGCTAGTTTGTCGCGCAACGCACGATGGACAAGAACTTATGCATGGCCTACAACTCGTATATCGTAAGTGCACACAGAGAAACATTGAATTTAGATATGGTGCAATGCCTAGAAATGCAGACGTACAACTAAAAATGTAATCAGGCAGCATAAATGTCAACAGCAAAACCAGGAACAAAAGGCCATGTAACCAATAAAGCAAGTCAAGCAACTTAGGATAACCATCAAGTACTGCGTATGCTAAGAGCTTTGCAACGGTATGGTACCTTTGGGTACAATTTGTGCTGGCTAAAACCTTATTACGTCTTGGAGGTAAACTTCCAGCAAATTATAATTATTTTGCTGAGTGGACCTTTTCTTATTTTGAAAAGATTTAAACTTTATGAGGTTCATACACTGTCTGCCTTGTATCACTGCTGCCACAAATGTGTATTGATGTACAGTAATTGGTTTATAGAATGGTTAGAATCACGTTACATTCTCTCTGTACTTCCAGCAAGCTTCAGTGGCAGTGTCTCCGTTTCATCACCTCATGACATCATACTGGGGGACACCCTACAGCTTCTATGTCAGGTGTCTGGGGATAAGATATACACCATAGACTGGTACCGTAGGACATCATCTACTCAAGAAGGCACCACAGCGACTGATGAACTACTCACACCGACAGAGGGCGGTAGATATCACGTGACCACAAACATCACCTCGACTTCCAGCGGTGAATCTTCACTGGAGATTCGCTCATTCGGTGAGGAAGAAGTGGATTTCGGAGAGTACATCTGCTCCGTGAACCGAGGACTTGGGAATGGAATGGCACACATTAGCAGAGGTAAGTTACTGAATACCTGGCAAGTTGATGACAGTTGGCGAGTCACATTTCATATTGCTATGTCACTTAAACTTTGGTTTTTGTCAAAGAAATGCATATTCTTGGGCACAAATATCAAGGAAGATACAGTAACAGCCATCTGTGAAAATTTCAGTCCCATACGGTGCCCACGTTTTGAGAAAACAGTGAAAAACGGCCACGGTATTTCTTAA
This sequence comes from Astropecten irregularis, assembly GCA_963971285.1. Lineage (NCBI taxonomy): Eukaryota > Metazoa > Echinodermata > Asteroidea > Paxillosida > Astropectinidae > Astropecten > Astropecten irregularis. Next base: position 2,015,348 of record OZ020258.1, on the reverse strand, counting down.
GTCTTTTCTTTTTTATTTTTGATCTTTAAAAGATCAAAAACAATTTTGGTCACTGGTTTAACTCTTTTCTTGATAAATACAGCATTTCAGGCAGAAACATTTTAACGGTATTATGTTTCTACCATCACCATCTTCATACCCTGTAAGTTATAGATGAATATGTGAAAATTTCTGTTTTGGTATGTTACTAAAGTGTGATACTACCTTTAACGTCTTAGTTTTATTATGTCATGTGTAGATGACGTACAGACAAGAGCTGGTCCGTCAACACAACATACCACCAAAGCAGACATCCAAGCTGAAACTACCCAACCCTCTACTGTCGATCCAGACCTGCGCATGACTACTTCAAATCAGCAAATTGATGAAGACACACCAATATCAGAAATGGTCCCCATGACAACCGAGGAAAAGTCAGGAGCACTTTCAACCGATACCACCAAAGCGCCCTCAACGCCCGCCAAGATGACCTCTGAACCAACAGAAGGGCTTTCGACTGATATTTCTGGTAAATGTTTATTTCATGTACAATTTCTGTCCATTCCCTCGCTATTCTGAAACACTATTGGCTGGAAATAACAGCAATTCTTCTCATTTTCGATGACCAATTTCAGATTCATTTGTAACCGATGCCATTGATGAAGGCGATGGTAAAGACGGGCATTCAGATAAAACCATCATACGAAAACGTACGTAAATCAAAGTATCGCACATGTCTCTCGTACCTCATAATTAAAGAATGATGTGACTTTGAATCTATAAAATGGCACGTGCCTCAACATCAGTTTAATAATTCGGGCGATTCCAAGTAGTGCGCCTCCAAGAGTTTACAATGTGTTGGCCAATTACAGTGCGCGGAATCTGTTGACCCTTTTCATGCAGATGCACATTTGGTCGAAAACAATTCCTTGAATTGTGATTGGCCAAAACTTTGCAAACTCTTGGTGGTGCACTATTTGGAATCGCCCGAATTGGCCATGAACAGAACAGTAAGGTCGTGTCCCAAAACTCTGGCTGCGACCGCAAATACCACACAAGTCTATGGAAATAGCTGCAGTCACTGGCTAGTGGCTGCCAAAGGTGACGTGCATGTGTAATTTGCAGCCGCATCCTGAGGTCAAGGACACGGCCTAAGTTTTCAGATGGTGCACAAAATGCTAAATCTTTCACAGATTTGTTTTTCTCCCATTCGAGGCATAAGCATGTTAACAAGTGATGTTATTGAAACAAATATTGTTTTAAACGAACAATAATAGGAACCTAACCTAATCTCGTATAAGATTTACCCCGTAAAGTGTACATTCTGCTAATTACTTCTCAAACCTTCGTGTTGGGATTGGAATTGAAATCATACTCACATGACGACTTTGACGACTGGTATGTAGTATGGGTTCGCCACGAATATTTTGTGAATGGCGGGAATCTTTTTGTTCGTTCCTTTGTCAATCATGCTGCTAATATAACACTTGATCACTGTGTCCATTGCTTGGCAGGTACCCTGGCTTGGCTGGTACCCGTCGGTGTGTGTCTTGTATTCATTGGTATCCCGGGCATAATCGTGTGTCACATGCTTTGCAAAAAGTAAGCTTTTTATCGTCTCTGTCTCATCTACATATTAAAAAAAAAAAGACACTTACCCTCTGGTGACGTCATCAGATAAATTACCGTTTGTTATACCAGATTGTATTTTGCTCATTACTTCTGGTAGAAGTTATCGTAGATCGTATTGTCTCTTTTTCAGGTCATTGCCTGATTCATGCAGCATAATATTATTATTGTTAAAACTTACCCGTGGGATCTATCCCAACGGCCTTGCCCATTCAGAAAGGAATTTTCAGCTGATTTTCGAAATATCATTTCTGAGGACTATTTTATTAAAAAAGAAATCACCACGATGCTGCAACCAGCTGATAATTCAGAGGACCTTACGATTCAGTTCTTGAGGTTTTTTTTTTTTTTCTTTTTTTTTTTTTGGGGGGGACCGCAAATACGGGTTGGGCACTAAAAGCAATAATATATCGAGGCATCAATATCTGATCGATTGGACTTTATTGAGTCTAGAACTGAAAATAAAAACATCACTATTGAAATGTTATCACATCTTAATGTTCCGTTACATATAACATACAACAGTAACTTTGGGGGGGGGGGCATGATGATTACCCCTTTCTGCTGAACAAAGAAACACTTGTGGGTAATTTTAAGGTGTAATCATCCACACAGAATATTTACAAACCCCCCAAAACGACTCAACATTTATGAAAATCCGTCGTTTAATGGCCGAACTACTATTTAGGGGCGTGGCCAAGTAGAACACCCTCTCCCCCAAATGAGGAGGCGGCCACTGAAAAAAAAAATATCCCCGTCAAATTCTGATTGTTTAGACCTTTAGAACCCAGAATTGCAAAAACTGAGAGAGAAACATCAATTTCAGCATCATCACACGGGAGCTTTTTCCTTCCCATAGCATACCACACGTTATTGGTAATGTTCGTATTTGCGTCCGCATGAAATGTTAAAATTTGTTAGTAAGTGCTTAAACCCCAATTTTTTTTAATTTCTTTTTATTGGTGCGTTGTTCAAAATAATGTTGTTATTATTGTAAATGGAAAATTTTGAAGCTTTTTCTATTGTTGTAAAATGTTGATTTTTTTTTGAATAGGTGTGTTGTCCAAAATAATGTTGTTACTATTATAAATGAAAAATGTTAAAGTTTTTTTTTATTGTTTCAAAATGTTGAATTTTTTTTTGGATGGGTGTGTGGGTGATGGATGGGTGTTTGCTATCATGTTTGTCACTTCACGTAAGGCTGCAGCGAGCCATGACAGCTTCGCTGTTCTAGTTTGATACTAGAAGACAACTAATTACAGAGAACAGAATGGAAAGACCGAGGCACGGAGTATGAGGGCATCAAAACTACACCGAGACCAAAAGACGAGATCCCCGGTTATTATTTTTCCGGAGATGTCAATTCAACTATTTCATTTGGATGGGCTTGATTCTAATTGGGTCGACTGCCAGGCTAGTCAACTCCTTTTATTGATGTCTGTGTTTTTAATTAAACGACGATAATCTCGCACGGAATTTTGTTTTTGCCAAAGTAGCAACAGATTTCATTTCAACAGATTAAATTTCCCTGTAAAACCGTACATATTTCTCAAAGTATCCGTGTCACCAGATAGACATTACGTATAATACATGATTGGTAAAGGTCACAGAATAGCACTCACACTTTGTCTAACCAAACATGTACAATTTTTTGTACATGAAATAACAAGCCTGTGAAAATATTGAGCTCAATCGGACATCTGGGCCACGAGAAAATAGCAAAAACCCGACTCAATTTTTCTTTTAAAAACATAAAGAATAGTTTTCATCTTACCCCGAGATCAGTCAAAACTTTTTCGGTATTTGTTGGACTAGATTCTGCATATAAATACAGCATTTTAGGCGGATTTATTTTCACGGTATGTTTCTACCAGCACCATCTTCATACCCTGAAAGTTATAGGTAAATCTGTTGACATTTCTGTTTGGGTATGTTACCAAACCTGTACTGTGCCTTTAATACTGCAGTACATACAGGTTTATATATTGTTGTCATTTATTATGACTCCATTCATAAGGTGTCTATAGCAACTCACAATTTTCATGGTACATTTTAAACGAACGTCAGTAGCTGATCAGAACCAAATTCGATTGAAATTAATCTGCATTTCTAAATGCATTACGCGTATAATGATTCCGCATAGGCCATATCCAATAGGTTGTGTGTGCTATGCGGACTGAACACTGAGCAAATATTGAACAAAAGACCATTTTGATAAACTCACTAGAAATGCAGTTAAATTGATTCTCACGTGCGAGAAATATCTTAATTGGGGTATAAACGCCACCCAAGGTTGCCATGGCAATCTGGCACACGATTTCACAGGTGTGATGAAATAAGCCTTGACAATAATTATTTCAATTTTGTCTTCAGCAAAGCCACGTCAGCGCAGTGTTTATTGAGGCCACCTCCATCTGCATTAACTGTTTGTTTCTGTCTGGCTGTTCCGAGGAAGACACAGTTTTAAAGCTACTATCATACTTTGGTATAACATACCGTAACAGAAATCGTCATAGATTTACCTATAACTTACAGGGTGTAGAGATGGTGATGGTAGAAACATACCCGAAATATTGTCTGCCTGAAATGCTGTATTTATATCCAGAAAAGAGTAAAACTAGTGACCAAAATCATTTTGGATCTTTTAAAGATCAACACTAAAAGAGAAAAGACTTAAGAAATACTGTGGCCGTTTTTCACTGTTTTCTCCAAAAAAGTGGGCACCGTATGGGCCTGAAATGTTCACAGATGACTGTTACTGTATCTTCCGTGATTATTTGTGGCCATAAATCTGTATTTCTTTGACACAAACCAAAGTGTGGTAATACCTTTAAAATCAAAAGCCTTTCCTTCGTTCTTATATCTTTAGAACCTTTTATCAATGTTTCCCAAAGATCTATATTAAATTTAATGTTAATATGGCTCTATGGTGTTTCCTTATAATAATATCTCTTCAATATGGATGACAATTCCTATCTACATCTCCACCGCGCATACATCTATAGTCCTTTACCTACAGTGGTTTTTGTCCCATTGTTAACCGCGAATGTTAAATACGAAAAATGTAATTGATTGAATAATATTTGTGAATGATTCCACGGTCTGGAATCATTCATTCAATGAAAGGATAAAACTGCATATAATACCGCCATGACATGTAATGTATTAGGACAAACAAAACCAAATCCATAGTAATGATTACCAAATCAATTCTGCCCTAGATCGAAGCCATTACACTGTATTCAATTCGTTGCCACCATGTAATGGCTTGTGGCCACCATGTAATAGCTTGTGGCCACTGGCCACAATGTAATAGCTTGTTGCCACCATGAAATAGCTTGTTGCCACCATGTAATAGCTTGTTGCCACCATGTAATAGCTTGTTACCACCATGTAATAGCTTGTTGCCACCATGTAATAGCTTGTTGCCACCATGTAATAGATTGTGGCCACCATGTTATAGCTTGTTGCCACCATGTAATAGCTTGTTGCCACCATGTAATAGCTTGTTGCCACCATGTAATAGATTGTGGCCACCATGTAATAGCTTATTGCAACAATGTAATAGCTTGTGGCCACCAGCTTGTTGCCACCATTTAATAGCTAATGGACACATAATAATGGCATATAATACCGCCATGACTTGTAATGTATTAGGACAAACAAAACCAAATCCATAGTAATGATTACCAAATCAATTCTGCCCTAGATCGAAGCCATTACATCTGGGCCACGAGAAAATAGCAAAAACCCGACTCAATTTTTCTGATAAAAACATAAAGAATAGTTTTCATCTTACCCCGAGATCAGTCAAAACTGTTTCGGTATTTGTTGGACTAAATTCTGCTTATAAATACAGCATTTCAGGCGGATTTATTTTCACGGTATGTTTCTACCAGCACCATCTTCATACCCTGAAAGTTATAGGTAAATCTGTTGACATTTCTGTTTGGGTATGTTACCAAACCTGTACTGTGCCTTTAATACTGCAGTACATACAGGTTTATATATTGTTGTCATTTGTTATGACTTCATTCATGGTTGTCTATAGCAACTCACAATTTTCATGGTTCATTTTAAACGAACGTCAGTAGCTGGTCGGAACCAAATTCGATTGAAATTCCTCTGCATTTCTCAATGCATTACGCGTATACTGATTCCGCATAGGCCATATTATATCCAATAGGTTGTGTGTGCTATGCGGACTGAACGCTGAGCTTAATTAATTGAACAAAAGACCATTTTGATAAACTCACTAGAAATGCAGTTAAATTGATTCTCACGTGCGAGAAATATCTTAATTGGGGTATAAACGCCACCCAAGGTTGCCATGGCAATCTGGCACACGGTTTCACAGGTGTGATGAAATAAGCCTTGACAATAATTATTTCAATTTTGTCTTCAGCAAAGCCACGTCAGCGCAGTGTTTATTGAGGCCACCTCCATCTGCATTAACTGTTTGTTTCTGTTTGGCTGTTCCGAGGAAGACACAGTTTTAAAGCTACTATCATACTTTGGTATAACATACCGTAACAGAAATCGTCATAGATTTACCTATAACTTACAGGGTGTAGAGATGGTGATGGTAGAAACATACCCGAAATATTGTCTGCCTTAAATGCTGTATTTATATCCAGAAAAGAGTAAAAATAGTGACCAAAATCATTTTGGATCTTTTAAAGATCAACACTAAAAGAGAAAAGACTTAAGAAATACTGTGGCCGTTTTTCACTGTTTTCTCAAAAACAGTGGGCACCGTATGGGACTGAAATGTTCACAGATGACTGATCTTCCGTGATTATTTGTGGCCATAAATCTGTATTTCTTTGACAAAAACCAAAGTGTGATATTACCTTTAAAATCAAAAGCCTTTCCTTCGTTCTTATATCTTTAGAACCTTTTATCAATGTTTTCCATAGAGCTATATTAAAATTAATGTTAATATAGCTCTATGGTGTTTCCTTATAATAATGTCTCTTCAATATGGATGACAATTCCTATCTACATCTCCACCGCGCATACATCTATAGTCCTTTACCTATACGGTGGTTTTTGTCCCATTGTTAACCGCGAATGTTTAATACGAAAAATGTAATTGATTGAATAATTTTTGTGAATGATTCCACGGCCTGGAATCATTCATTCAATGAAAGGATCAAACTGCATATAATACCGCCATGACTTGTAATATATTAGGACAAACAAAACCAAATCCATAGTAATGATTACCAAATCAATTCTACCCTAGATCGAAGCCATTACACTGTATTCAATTCGTGGCCACCATGTAATGGCTTGTGGCCATCATGTAATAATCTTGTTGCCACCATGAAATAGCTTGTTGCAACCATGTAATAGCTTGTGGCCCCTGGCCACCATGTAATAGCTTGTTGCCGCCATGTAATAGCTTGTTGCCACCATGTAATAGCTTGTTGCCACCATGTAATAGATTGTGGCCACCATGTAATAGCTTATTGCAACAATGTAATAGCTTGTTGCCACCATGTAATAAATTGTTGCCACCATGTAATACCTTTTTGCCATCATGTAAAAGCTTGTTGCCACCATGTAATAGCTTATTGCCATCATGTAATAGCTTGTTGCCACCATGAAATAGCTTATTGCCATCATGTAAAAGCTTGTGGCCACCATGTAATAGCTTATTGCCATCATGTAAAAGCTTGTTGCCACCATGTAATAGCTTATTGCCATCATGTAAAAGCTTGTTGCCACCATGTAATAGATTGTGGCCACCATGTAATAGCTTGTTGCCATCATGTAATAGCTTGTTGCCACCATGTAATGGCTTGTGGCCACCATGTAATAAAGCTTGTTGCCACCATGTAATAGCTTGTTGCCATCATGTAATAGATTGCGGCCATCGTGTAATAGCTTGTAGCCACCATGTGATAGCTTGATGCCGCCATGTAATAGCTTGTTGCCATCATGTAATAGCTTATTGCCATCATGTAAAAGCTTGTTGCCACCATGTAATAGCTTATTGCCACCATGTAATAGCTTATTGCCATCATGTAAAAGCTTGTTGCCACCATGTAATAGATTGTGGCTACCATGCAATAGCTTATTTCAACAATGTTATAGCTTTTGGCCACCAGCTTGTTGCCACCATTTAATAGCTAAATGGACACAGGAAAATAACATGTGGCTACTCGATGAGAACATGTAATTTTCTAAAACCATACAGGAATAACAACAAATAACATCATTGCTGAGGAAAATTTGAAAAAAAAAAAAAATAATGACAAAGACAGAAAAACGAGATAGAAAAAAGAAAGAGAACAAAAGATTCTGTTCATAATTCTATCGTAACCCTAACAATTTCATCAATATTGGTTTTCAAATTTTGTTTGGAAAAGAACTAGACCGTCAGCCCAGGGCATTTTTGGTAGTTGAACGAGGTACCAATATTTGAGTGTTGGATCATGTAGGGGGTACCTTAGTATGAACAGAAATGGTTGTCTGCCAAGTACCCCCTGTTGTGGGTAGGCAGGGGGACCCCTACAAGGGGCTAAAATGGGTCCAAAATAGTTGGTAAGGGTACCAGGAAAAACCTATGCCAACCGATCAGGCTCAGTCCATGGTACATGAAAAAAAATTACTTCAGACATTTTGTCCGTTGTTAAAGGGGTGCCAGACACCCCCAAAATGTGTACCCCGCCATAGGAATGTACACAAAAATTAATACGAACATTACCAATAACGTGTGGTATGCTATGGGAAGGAAAAAGCTCCCGTGTGATGATGCTGAAATTGATGTTTCCCCTCAGTTTTTGCAGTTCTGGGTTCAAAAGGTCCAAACAATCAGAATTTGACGGGGATAATTTTGTTTCAGTGGGCCCCCTCCTCATTGGGGGAGGGAGTGTCCTACTTGGCCACGCCCCCAAATAGTATTTCAGCCATTAAACGACGGATTTTCATAAATGTTGAGTCGTTTTGGGGGTTTGCAAATATTCTGTATGGATGATTACACCTTAAAATTACCCACAAGTGTTTCTTTGTTCAGCAGATGGGGGTTATCGTTATGCCCCCCTCCCCAAAGTTACTGTGCGGGCATGATGGTATATTTAAAGGTTTACTGTAATCAAAACACATATTAAGTTAAATACAACTGTATTATAAAACTCAACCTGGCTATCATTGTTTGTGCAAAAAAATATTGTGGATAGAAAAAGGTGGTATTTTAGACCCATAATTTTGCACCCCACTTTTCGCGACGAAAAACCTTGCTTACGTCACATGCAGAACGCCACGCAGTATACTGTGGTGTGAGCCTATACTAGTTCTGTATGTGACGTCACACTTTATTGTTGCGTGGATCGGTTCCCAGGAGGGCTTTTTAAGGGGGCGGGGCATACATGTACTGATTTTGTAACTTTTTAGTCAAAATTAAGCACTTACATAAAAATATAAATTTATATAGTAATTAATTATGCATTAAGCAATTCTTTTAAAGCTCTTTCACCCCTATACTAATTTGGATTACAGTAAACCTTTAACGGAACATTAGGATATGATAAACTTCAATAGTGATGTTTTTATTTTTAGTTCTAGATTCCATAAAGTCCAATCGATCAGATATTGATGCCTCGGTATATTATTGCTTTTAGTGCCCAACCCGCATTTGCGGTCCCCCCCAAAAAAAATTAAAAACCGACTGGAAAGGCTATTAATAACCATTTCATGACCGATGCTGATGATTATTGTATTGTGGGTTTTTAGATATTCTGAATAGAAAATTACACCTTTAAATCACTAGAAGTGTGGATTTGTGACTGTCACTTCAGTGGATAGGTGTTATCTTGATTAGGAACCCTCCTGTCACTGACCATGAGGCTATGTGGATGGTCTTTAATGTGTTAAGGGAAACAAACGCCTTAATAGGAAAATGACAAACACAAAAGGCTCAGCAAGACAGTTATGGCCGAAAGAGTTCTTTTTTGAGGGGTCCTTTCCTTTTCCCAGCTTCATTTTGTCAGCATTAGAAAATTGGTACATCAACAGTCTTGGCTTTTTGCAAGGCGAAGACCTCCTTATCTCTGTCATATGCAACGCAATATTTGCATCCACTTGTTCCACTGTATAACAGTTGAGATTATAAATTACCCGAGAGTGACCAACAACTTCTGATTGCTATTTGTCTGCATGGTTAATTTCCTTGCTCATATCGCTAGGCATGGTTTCGTATTTTCCACACTATAAACTCACTGCTAGGAGTTTAATCACACATAAAACAGAAACTGGGCTCTCTTCTTTCAGTCCTTACAACAACGGTATCTATCTTATGCCCTCCTTCATCTTTTTCTTGACCCAAACATTGTGCTCTCCTTCCTTTGAGCTCTTTGGTATTCCATTCTCTATTTCTGTTCAGATCCATTTTGTTAACATCCCTTCTTCACATCCCCTCCTCCCCAGGCGTAGTTTTAGAGCCAATGTGTTTGGGGGGCTTGATTTGCTTCTGTTGTGTCCTATTAGGACTAGAAAAGCTTGCACCTAGGCCTATAACTCAACACGTTTTTCAGACTTATTTGGCTCGTAATAATTGAAAAACCTTGCTTACGTCACATGCAGAGCACCACGCAGTAAGGCCCGGTTCAGACGTCGTGCTTATGCCGTGTCGAATACAAATCAACTTGGATTTTTGTATTCGGCACGGCATAAGCACGACGTCTGAAACCAATTTGGCTCGGCAAGTTGAATTCAGCACGGCAGAAGCTTTAAGCTCGACAGGGTCTGCCGTGCTTATGTCATTTAGCACGGCAGTAGCAAGGCGCGGTTTCAGACGTCGTGCTTATGCCGTGTCGAATAAAATGTCAATTCGCAGTTGGTCCTGAATATTGGTAAAATTTTCTATTCAGAATATCTAAAAAACCAACAATACAACAATCATCAGCATCGGTCATGAAATATAATAGCCTTTCCAGTCGGGTTTCTCAGTATATTAAAACAAAATCACCTTTGCTTGTCCTTTGCAGGAAACACCCAGTCGATACTCTAGACTTGCTGCTACGCAACACCAAAACAGTCGGCACTACCAAGGCTAAGCCAACCAAGCCTGCTAATCAGACACACCCTCCCGCGCATGCGTCGGCCACACCCACTGCCACGCCTGTCCCCTCGCCATATCAGCCCAACGTCAAGAGGGTTCAAGTCCAAGAGGCCTCGGACCAGCTTGATGATATTTAGTGAACCTGCATTAGTGAGTAGCAGGTTCGAATCCTGTTCGAGTTGAAAATGTCGAGCAGTTCTAGTCACTGTGAAACTGGATATAATGCTCACAATCTAGACGGTAACGGCACGAGTATAAGGGGGAATACGGAGGCTCTAATGTGCCATTTGGAGGGCTATAATAATACTAATAATGTCTAATCTGCTTGTTGAAACGTAAGACAATCAGTGGAATTCTAAAAGAGAATAAGTGGAATTAAAGTCGCCAAAATAGTACTAATGCTCCCTGAAAAAGTACATAGTATTAAGCTTTTCATATTATTATTTTTCTTGACGCTATGCCTGTAAAGAAGCACACAGTGTATGTGATGAAGCTTGTGAATTGCTTGTAGAAAAAGTAAAAAATGTGTCTAAATTCTTTGTGATTGACTTGGAATAAGTACATGTTTAATAAAATACAAATATATCCTTGATTCTTTTTAATACCAGTTTTTACCAAATTTTTCAACGCATTTTGTTACATTTCAGAATCACTGTAATGTAGTTTATCAGTTTGAACTTTGTAAGATACGAATGGCTGCGCGCAGGTTTAAATTCAGATCCATGCGATCAGTTAGCATTTCCATCTATTGAAATTTAATTAAATGTTAAAATAGTCAATTAATTACTCATCAATTCAGTCGACCTTTTCACATCTATAAACGTTCGAATTTTCGCTGCTTGCAGACATGTATTACAATAACGTCTTCACATTGTTATCAGATTTAGGGAAATACTTTACATGCACTTCTATGTTGGTACATGTATATGGACTGCTATCGTCAATAGTAAAGAGTTATACACATTTTAATCAGCTTCAGCTTCATGTAAAAAGTGGTCACGTGTCATTTATGAATATTGTGATTAGATTTAAATGTACTTGAATCAAATTTAAAGTTCATTTTTGTTGCTATTATTTGACTAATTCAATGAAGATGAAATTCAAGCCACTTCTTTCGTTGGATTCATGTCACAATTATTTGGGCATCGCTCCGATCTAGCAACTGAAGAAACATCCTAACATCCAAAACGTGTGTAGTAAGAATGCTGCAATTCGTCACCGCAATTTGTAGGTAGTCACAAATTAATTCAGTGCCATTTCGAATACATTAAGCCGTAAAGTCATTGGTGAAACCATCAACAATTAAAACGTAAATGAAATTCGAAGATTAGGCCTAAAGCTTTATTTTGCTGTACAGCTTGGTTGCCTCAGAAAGTACTTTTAATAAGAAAAAATATTTTAAAAACAAGAAAATAAACAATAGAATAGAACAAAAAAAAAACAATAACCGCATGGAACATTGCATTCTGTAAAATGGCATTTGAAATTATTCTCATCTGGCTCTTGAACCTTAACATGACTTGATGTTTCATACAATAAATTAGCCACTTAATAACTATGTGCTAATTAACAACAGTTACTACGATGTGATACGAGCTGACAGGGACATAAATTGAATCTATCTATGGTTCTCCAACTTGAACTATGCTCCTTGTTCACGTGACACAGATAAAGACTCATCATACAGCCAGTTTGAACTTCACTTGCAAACTCATTACAAAGCTTTTTATTAATTACATTCAATTAAAACTCGTAATATGCATTGCTGTGATTGTAAACAAGGTGTTTACTATTTGAATAAATAAACTTAATTGCTTTTGTGTTATATGTAATATTCGCTGCGACATATTCGTTTCTATTTTTGAATCACATTGAAGAAGTTACACAATTGTTGTTATTTATCTTCTTGGTTGTTTGTTTGCGGTTTCTTTGTTTTAATGAACACCAAGGAATTGCAAAATTATTCACCAAGAAAGACAGTCAAAAAGAAGAAAACTAGCAAATATATTTTAACCTACGACCCTTCTTCAACCACTGATACAAGTACTCGTACTACTTGAATTTTGATTCGTACTAACAAAATTACGAGATTAATCTAGAAATCACTACATTTTCTGCTCTTTAAAGGTAATACCATACTTTGGTTTGTGTCAAGGAAATGCAGATTCATGGGCACAAATTTAAAGGCATATATGGTAACAGCCATCTGTGAAAATTTCAGCTCAATACAGTGCCCACTTTGAGAGAACGGTGAAAAATTGCCACAGTATTTTTTAATTGTTGTCACTGGTTTTCCTATTTTCTGGATAAATACACCATTTCAGACAGAAATATTTTAACGGTATGTTCCTACCACATGCACCATCTTCAAACTGAAAGTTATACGTAAATCTGTTTAATAATTTGTTTCGGTATGCTACCAAAGTATGATACTACCTTTAAGCCGGTATTGTTCTCATCACTAAATTGAAAATTAACGATATTGTCATCACATGTATTTCCACGTTAAACTAATAGTTAATTGCTTTCTGAGCATAGTTGATCTGAGCTGAAACAGGTTAATTTTCTTTGCGATTTTTCTCGACGAAGTAGTGAACCCGCGGAGTGAACACCAGTATGCGGACGTGATAGAGACCAGCAAATAGTTCACATTGTTTCTTACCGCCCATATCTGGCTCGTCGGCGTAGTTGAAACCCTGACACATTGGGTCGTTAAGGCAGATATAGATGCATTGTATGAGACTGCGCACAGCGTATACCTTCTCTCTGAAGGATGAGGGCGCACTCCAGTTGGGCCGTAACGCGCCAACGACGCCTTGAATGTAGTCTGGACTGCTAGGTACCCCTAAGGAGAGAAAAAAAAAAAAGCGATAACAGTATTGTTTATGCCGCGTCACAGCTTGCTCTTCTCAGCAAAAACCTAAGAGGGTATAATTCTTCCACATTCAAATGTTTGGTGAACGTGCAAACCAAAATAAGCACTGATCTGAGGCCAACTTCAAATAGCTGCTTAAGCACTAAAATTTGCTTAAACACCAACGACCTTGGAAAATAAAATCAGTATGCCAGCCAAAACTGCTTGTGAATGTTATGCTCATCAAACAATGCCCAAGTACAAGTCAAAAAAAGTAAACATCGTTACATGGAAATTGGTAATCCTGTTTGATCAAGGAAGACTTTTCATGCTTAAGCAAATTTTGTGCTTATGAAATTGGCCCCAGATCAAATTGACAGTTTTCAAATTTATTATGCTTAAAGTTAGGAGGGCCTGAAGCGTTTCGATCCTAACAGGATCTTTCTCAAAGGCGAACAAAGTATTCAAATTTGGCAGAACGTGGCATTCTCAAATTCCTGTTATAGCTGTTTATAATGTATCCACTAGATATGGCAAACATGTGGTACTGGGTTCGAATCCCGCCTGTGTACATGCCGAAGTGGTAAATGGTATCTCTCTTCGACGTTAACCACACACTGACTCATCGTGTGAGTTATCAGCATAACGAAGCAAAGATAGGACTATACGAGTTTAAGTTTCATAACCATAATTTTGTATGCATATTTCAAACAAGGCTTTGTATTGACGAATACAAGTCTATATCATTATAAAATCATAAAGACTGTGTTTCTCCCAGAAATAAAAGCAAATCACATACAAAAGTCAGAAGAAAAGAAGGAAAGATATGGAAGGAAGACAGAGATAAATAATGAAAAAGAAATGTTCAAATTTTAATAAATTAAATTAATCATGAAATATGATAAGAAAATTGGTTGGATTTCACAAAACACTAATGCAAATCGTGCGTTATGGCATCACATTTTGCCCAGCAATTACGGTAAATTTACATTTAAGATTAATAAATATTCTATAACTCTGTGAAATCCATGCCCTAATCATAACATTGGTTAATCAATCAATTATTACATTCATCAAATAACCAACCAACTCACCAAGGAAGTAACAAAATGAATGATATTTGAAATATAATGATATCACAGACTCTCACATTCATCAACGGTTCCTTATTTCCTATTCACCCACACTCTGCTTGAGACGAGGCTAACGATGAAGCCACATAACATGTAATCTGATATTATGCCATCATAAATAGCACTATAGCGTGATACATCTTCTAGCAATTCTTCTTCCCATAGTCTCGTACTCCAGAAATCATCTCAACTTCATTATTACTTGCCTTGCCGGTGACTCTGTATGTAAGCTGGGTGCATCCATGGAGCTCTGTGTACACCTGACATGTACCGAATCAAAACAGCTGCAGATGTACAACTTGCTATCGAATCGAAAGCCTTTTTATGTCTATTAATGGTCAATCTGCTTCATTGGGTTGCGTTGATAATCTTCTCAATAGTCACTGCAATGATAGCCACCATTCACAACTGTAATATCTTTGATTAGAAAAACAAGGCTCTTGAACACCGTTCATTGGACGCCACGAGTAGGTGGCAGTGGTAAGCCACGCCGTGGTATATATCTTGACTTAGGGGAATCGTCCAATCAGCATCGTCCGTTGCTGTCAGGTATTGCACGCTATCGCTTTGTCATCGGTTGACCATTACACAGACTTCATACAACAGCGCTGGGCCAATTAGCGCACGTTCTTACACCAAAGTCTACTTCCACGCGTCAAACTCCTATAGGATTGGACGCAAGTTCCAATATGCAAATGATCCGTCGTGCGTTGTTGATATTGTTTACCAATATCGCGTGGGTGATCTTAAACGGACGACTGCAATTATAAACTGGGTTACGTCAGGATGTAAACAGGCAAGCCTCAAAGAATCAGACCTAAAAAATACCGATCAATGTAGGAGCTAGACAGGGGAAGAAACTAGTTTCTAATTAACGTATCTCCGCTCTGGGCATATACACCGACCCGTTAATTAGGCAAGCCGACATCTCTATCAAATCAACCGTGATGTTAGAAATTGCGTACAAATCAGGAAAACAATAAAATTGGTAAAAGAGTAAGGCAGTTGAGGACGGTTGTTTACGCCGAAATGTCTTGCCATTTAGGTCGGCAAAACATCCTGAATCTACTGATACACATCATTTATTAGGTTGCTAACAATCATGCATGAGCTCTCCTATTTGATTCATGCATTATTCATCGGCGAAGGATGCAGCCAGTCAGGTTAGTGGGTATTTCACAAGCAGTTAAATGTGGAATTGTATCATAGCTCATGCGCGGCAGAACGCGTCTGATTGGATGCACGCGCGTGGTAGGTGACATGTTGGTTGTTGGTTAACCACTTGCGTCGCACCAACCATATAAAAGCAGGGGTTTGCGAACAATTTGAATCATTTCGATGCACCATCTTCGTGTAACCAGTGCCCTGTCGTTCAGACGGCAGCCTGGACTAATGCCAAGATGAACTTGTTGCAACTGTGCATGGTAAGTGGCCTCACATATCTTCGACAATTGGAAAAAAACAAATTATGACTTTATGATAGTAAAGAGCTAGACCAGCAGCATATAGGCTATGTCTTAAATCTCTGGCTGCGGCTGCAAATTACACACGCACCTATAACAGCCACTAGCCAATGACTGCAGTCGTTTCCATATAGGCTTGTGTGTTATTTGCGGTCTTACCCAAGAACATTTTGGGACACGGCTTAATGCCTTAGACCATGGAGCTAGGAACAGGCGAGTCTGGTCCGTTGGACCAAGATCTTGTAGGGAATATCTAAGATAGTAGTCGGTTTATACTTGGACATTGGTACTGCGGTGCTGGACTTTTAATTTCCTGAGTAAGGCTCCTTTTCATCTCTCAACACAGAAGCTAATAGCTAGCTGTATAAGGGTCAATATGACTCCGTGCTTAATTATAAACCCTTTAATAAACCAAGCCCTTGCTTTTAAGCAGGAGTCGGGCTGAATGCTTCCCAGGAGATGAACAAATTTCAAAATTTGAATGATAATATTTTGCATCATACTGATCAGGGGCCAATTTCATAGAGCTGATTAAGCACCAAAATTTGCTTAAGCACCAAACACCTTGGTAAATATAATTAGTATGCCAGCCCAAACTCCTTATGAATGCTCAGCAAACGATGGCCGAATACAAGTCAAAAGCAGTAAAAATCACATGGACATTTGGTTGGCAATCAAGCAAGCAAATTTTGTCCTTAAGCAGCTCTATGAAATTGGCCCCAGGGATATGATGTCATGCAATTTATATGCACGTTTCAATTCTATTTATATTTCGATTTGATGTAATCGAAATCAAGTGGGTCGATTCTTGTTTGGATTCGTTTGAGGGTTTTCATCATTTTACAAAGACACTGGGTTTAGGTATGGATTTTCTAATGATGGTCTCACATATTGACACTATGGAGTTACATGTATATTGATCCTTACTACTCGTGCACCCTACTTTGTATTTGACGCAAGCTCGTATAGGCATACACTGCAATATAACTGCTCGCTCACGTGTAAATGCATTTTAATTCCTTATAGGTAATATCATACTTTTGTTTTTGTCAAAGAAATGCAGATTCATTGGCAAAAATATCAAGGAAGATACAGTAACAGTCATCTGTGACAATTTCAGTCCCATACGGTGCCCAGTTTTTGCCAAAACAGTACCCCAAAACCGGCCACAGTATTTCTTGAGTCTTTTCTCTTTTATTTTTGATCTTTAAAAGATGAAAAATGGTGTTGACTCGTTTCTGGATAAACACACCATTTCAGCCAGAAAAAATGTAAAGGCATGTTTCTACCATCACCACCTTTACACCCTGTATTCGTTGCAGGTAATTCTGTGAACATTTCTGTTTCGGTATGCTGCCAAAGTATTATAGTACCTTTAAACCAAACATTATACGCTGTGGCCCATATATGGTTTGTACCAATGAATTATACTAACATCATTATAAATGGTGATGACATTAAAGGCACAATCATCGTCTCATTAAATATTTCCACATCTTTTATACACTTAATCTCTTATTCCTAACAGTTCCTGTTTGGGCATTTAATAACAGCATCAGCTCAATGTGTAGATGGTGAGTTTTTGTTTCCAATTGACATGGCTTACTATAAGCAAACAAAATTGATCGTGGTTTTGTCATAAATTTGAATTCTTTTAAATCTTGAACATCACTTCGAAGGCCTTGGGTCCTTGTATGTGAACCTTATAGAAGATTTATGGAATGTCACAGTCGAGTTACTTGTTCCTTCCAGCGGTGTGAAGTTGAGTACTTATACTTAGTTGAATATAGGGTGCATTACACCAAAGCGTTCAAAAATAAAGCTGATTATAATAATGTGTATACCCTCAAATTCATTTTAAATATGCATTTTCGGGGGCCATGCAGTTAATATAATTGTGTGATTATGACGCGTTTTCACAACCAGAGGGTTCACTGCTTCATGCTGTTGTATACTTGAGAATTTTTGGCTTAGAATGTGGCCCTCTGAATGTGGAAGGTTGCTTCCAGAAAACCGGCAGCAAGTAGGTTGAGAAAACGGACTTTTTCTGGTGTGTTTTTGTGTATGGGGCATTGGCGAACAATCTCAGCGGCTGGCCCATTAAAAATTGAAAAGAATTAGATAGACGAAAGTTTTAACTATACCATTTACATTATTGCACCAAAAACTGAGGGACTCCTGGATGAGGTTTTTGAACTGTGAAGTTGAGGTTATTTACATTGAGGTCAATTGGGGTTTATTTAGTGTGCTGCAACTAAATTGCATTGTATTTGTTTGCCGCCACCAATAGTCTGACGAGACTTAGTCTCCAGTAGTCCATAGCAACCGAACTCTTTTTTTTGGCGCGATTACTTAAACGATAGTCAATTTGTGTTTGGGATTGATTATTTGTTTGTTTGTTCGTTATAAAGAATCTCCGATACCGCCTATCGTACCGCCAACTAGCTGGACAGCTTGGTATAGCGTGGATGATCCCTGGGATGGTACAGACGATGAAACACACGCTGCAGTCCAGGCGGTAAGTAGACATTTTGGTTTGATACATACCCAGAACCGGCTTTCGTAATAGACAGATCGGAGACATAAAGCCCACTAAATTATGAACAACGTTGATTCTTTTTTTCAGAGGTAACTCAATATAACACGTCACATTATTGGGTGAGTCAAAACGAAATTGACTGAGATTGGCGATGTTTTTCAAAACAAACAAAATGTATCTCAAGTTCAGTTAAACAAAGATTTAACAATCACTCTCTCCTGCTTTCAGAAAAAAACGAAACAAATTGATCATTCCTAAGAGGAGTTATGTCTATTTTAGTTAAGGTAGGGCCTACTCATTTTCCAAGCTGTCTATGGAATACTTGATAAAACAAATGCAAAGTAAGCATTTTAGCTCTGTATGTAGCTAAAATGACTGTTTAAAACCATTTGTCACTTACTCAGATGGTTAAATTCAGTCAAGCATTAACAGTCCATGGACAGCTTGAGAAATGCGTACCTTTATTAACTATAGACGTAAGTCCTCTTAGGAATGATCAATTTGTTTTATTTCTTTTCTTCTTTCCAATAAGAAGGAGAGAATGGTGTATATTGAGACCTGTATTCACTATACTTGCACATAATGCACAGTAACCACTTTACGCACCCTTACACCACTTTGACTTTCATAATGTATGGGGTGCCGTTGCCTAGTGGTCTGGCGTGTCGAACTCAAAGTCTTGTGGTCAATCTACAGATTGTGGGTTCGAATCCAGCCATGGGCTATGGTGCTTGCGTCCTTGGGCAAGACACTTTGTCACATATTGCTCCTCTTTACCCAGGTGTAAATGGGTACCTGGGAGGGTAGAGATGGCTTTGTGGTTTGATTAGCCTCTGTGCATCTTATGGTAGCGCATGGCTGTATACTCCACAGGGAGTTGAGATTGTTTCAGGAATGTAAATGGGCCCGATGACCAGGGATAATAATATTGTAAAGCGTTGTGATACCCTTCTTGTGTGTAAGAACGCTATATAAATGTCAATATTATTATTATTAATATCAATATAATCAAACTTGTTTGCTGTGGCAGGCGTTTTCTGCGGTGTGCGATTCACCCACTTTGTCCGAGTGCCGTGTTAAATACCTCCACACTGACCACTTGACGGCGGGTCAGATTCTGGCCACTAGCTGTTCAGCCACCGGGGGTCTGTTGTGCCGACAGACTGACCAAACCAACCTCGAGCCATGCCTGGACTATGAAATACGATTCGAATGTCCATCTCCAATCGGTTCGTACAAATTCTTGTTATCTTTGCTTGTTCTGACGACTTCATGTTAAAGGTATAATACATGATAAGTAAAGGTCACAGAACAAAACTCACACTTTGTTTGATCCTGCATGTGTATAAAATGATAAACCTGTAAAAATTCCAGCTCAATCAGACATCTGAGTCACGAGAAAGTTGTGAAAACCCGACTTATTTTATCTATAAGATATAAAGAATTGGTTTTGATCTTACCCCGGGATCAAAACTGTTTTCAGTATTTGTTTTAATAATTTCTGGATAAATACATCATTCCAGGCGTTCATTCAACCTTTCAAATATTTTAAAAGTATGTTTCTTCCAGCACCATCTTTATGCCATGAAGGTTATAAAGTAAATCAAAGAAAAACTGGCTGAAGCGAGATTCGAACCAGCGACCCCCGAAATACTTGTCTAACCAATACCATCATCAAATAGCCACGAGGGTGTGGTTATTTAATTATTGATCAAAAAGCCATATCCTCTTTGAGTGATCCCCCATGTACTGTTCCTCAGGCTGAAGCATTGCTGATGCTGCCCGTATCTTAAAATATCCTTGGGTTACATCCGTATGAGTGGATTCATGGCTTCTGACTGCCAAACGAATGCTGATGATTGACAATTAGGGACACCACCAACATAGGGCTGGATAGCTCAGTTGGTCAGTGTTCATATACCGTTTTCCAGGGGCCACTCATCATCGAATCACGCTGCAGTCACTTTTTCCCTTGTGGTTATTTTATGATTATAAACTCAGAGGAAGATTGGAACCCTTTTTATGTTTCTCCCATTAGATATGCTGCCTCTGCCACACTTCTACTGGGACCTGAGTACTAAGACTTCAATCGATGCCGATGAACCTGTTACCTGTGATGGCCCAGTGTCGTCAATCTACCCCAATATCGGTGGAATGGCAGGGTCTGTAATGCGAACCATGCAAGCAACCGATGGTTTTGACTCCTCTGATCACCTGTGTGCTGCTGCTCAGAATCAAGCAGCACCAGCAAACGGCTATGTGGATTTTGGGTCAATGAATGACAAATGCATGTCTGAGCCAGCCTGCTGCACGTCAGGCTTTACCATGTCATTCTGGATAAGAAATAGAATCCCCCCTACAGACACCAGAGTAAGACATATTCTCTCGATTGGTGCAGAGACCGGTAAATCAAAAGGATTTGTCGTTTATTTGCATGGAGGTAAAACTGTATTTGCCGTGAGAGGATACAAGCCTTCAGAGCACTTTGCAATGGAAGGTGCAGCGGGTTATCCCGATGTTAATCAATGGTCCTTCTGCACCTTCACGTTTGAGCTAGATGCTGGTATAAAGTATTACAAGAACGGCGTTTTGGAAGAATCTGCCAATACGACAACAATCGACGGTGCTAAAACTCAAGATAGAGACAGTCTAATCATGTTTTCGAGGTCCTGGAGCCCAAGCAACTACGGATATTTCCCAGACGTCGATATGAGCGATTTCAAAATGTTCTACCGATTTTTCAACGCCACGGAAGTCCAGACCTTGTACCTTCAAGACACGCAGGGTAAGTTGGAAATACATTTCGTTTTTAGATTGATACATTAATTCATAGGTAATGCACTGCAATCATATAAATTGACTGCAAATCAGTGTTTGTTCCCTTCAAAAGCAGCTCTTGCGTATTAAAAATAATCCAGAAATTTATCACATGAAAAACACAATGAAATATTATTACTAATGGAATGAGCTGGAAGTAGAATCACAAGAATGATTCTTTTTAATTTCTAGAGAAACAAAATCACGTATTATGCAGTCTTGTACAAGAAAAACCCAAATAAAGACATTATTATTTCTCTGAAAAAAAAGAGTTGCGCAATGGGATACTTTTCAGAATCGGTCAACAATTATTTCTCTGAAAAAAAAGAGTTGCGCAATGAGATACTTTTCAGAATCGGTCAACAGCGCACGCGCAAACCATACTTGCGCAATTGTGAGCATGCGGGCGTTCTTTTGCTGTTTGCGCTGTTGACTTCCCTGCCGATTTCACGAAACATTGCGTAACTTACGCAACGTGCAAATGTTGCGTAAGTTTTGTGAAACGGGTATTACTTGTGCATAACGGGCAGGAAAATGTTGCGTAAGTTACGCAACGAAATGTTGCGTACGCAACATTTGAAGTTTCGTTAAATCGGCTGCGGTTCTCCAAAGTCTGCCATTTTGTGCGGTGCTTGGTTAGGTGCCATCTTTGTCTGTTCGAACATCCCTACAGTTCTTGTGATTTCAATTTTTACTACAATTCCAATGGCCAAATTCACTGTTTATTGCTCTTAAATGGATGGTACAGAATTGGTGAGACAAAATACACTTCAAGATCTCAGATTCACATAAAACTTACACAGTATAATGGGTTGAGAAAAGGGTGGCCCTGAGCCTGTGCCTGACCTAAGCGAGAAAACATCCCATAAAATGTTTTTGTCTGAAATGCCATATTCGTTGAGAAACACATGAAACTATTTTCCGATTGGAATAAATCGCTTCGAAGCGTTTTATGAACGCATAATATCGTTGAAATGTGTAAACGGGTTTTCACTATTTTCTCGTGACCCAGATGGCTGATTGACCTCAAACTTCTACAGGTTTGTCAGTTAAGGTATACGATGATAATGTGCTTTCACTGTCAGCAACGGTTTTGTCGCAAAAACCAGTTCTGTACCATCCATTTAAATATTGTATGGATTGTTAAAAATTGCATGTCAATTCAAAACTTTACAGGCACAACTTTACGAGGAATGAAAAATGACGATGGTTACAAATACATGTAATAAGGAATGCATCATTGATAGAAATTTTTGAGGTAATGTTTCAAAGCTTTTATACCTCATTTTCCTTCGAAATAGAATCGAAGCTCGTCATCCACTACCTGAGGAAACACAGTCACGATGACAGCTTCGGCGTCGAGCTGGAGTGCTTGGCAAAGGCCGGTACTGGCCCGCCCACGATAACCTGGCATCGTTCAGATGATGGAGCCAACTTTGAACCGGTCTCTCCGTCAGTTGACGTAGCGATTTATGAAAGCTCACCCAATAGTTACAGGAGACGATCCGTCTTAATCGTCCGTCACCTCAGATTCACTTCTGATGTCATCTTTGCATGTGAAGCCTACGATGCCGTTCGTGGAGGAAGACTGTCCAGGACTGTGACACTGCCTAAACGTATGTAGATTATTTGTCTGTTTGTCTGTTTGTTTGTGGTGTTTGTTTGTTTGTTTGGGGATTTCCCTAAACTGTCTGAATGTAAATGAACCTACGTCAGCAAGGTACGGTGAGTCCCAACGCTTCACGAAAAAAACGTGCCAAAATTGAGAATTGATCGTCCTGAGTTCAAAATTGATGCCGACTCGAGTCCATACCAGCCAGGGTCGTCACGAAGAGCACATGACGCGGGTCATACTGTTACCTGCAGCAAATGACCCGAGTCAATTTTTTCCCAACAGATGATTTCCAAAAACCAGGGAAATCCTTATTATATTAAATGTGGTGTCTATTTCGTTTTATTACCGACAGGTGGCAAATTCTGGTCGCCGTGGTTGAGCGCTGACAGCCCGGTTGACGGTGATGACATAGAGACACTAACACGTCACCGACAGGTGTGTAGGACCTCTCCCAAATCTCCCAAATACCTCAGACAAGAATCGAGAACTGATATATTTCTGTCACTGAAATTAACTTGAAACAAGTTAAATCCAATTTGATCTACCTACTTTTCAAAGTAATCTTCTTATTGAATTGGTTTAAACGGAATTTAAATAATTTGATTCTTGCAAACTAGGCTTGCCCTTCACCGACGTGGATGAGCACTGCATACTCAGTGCTTATGAGTGCACGTGAACAAAATTACATGCTGGCTCAGGTTGGATTCGAACCCACGACCTCCTGCTTACTAGTGCAGAGCCATGGAGGTCGTGGATTCGATTCCCACCTGAGCCAGCATGTGATTTTTTCACGTGCACTCACAAGCACTGAGTATGCAGTGCTCACCCACGTCAGTGAAGGGCAAGCCTCGTTTGTATTATCTATCTCCATACCAAAATCATTAATATTCAAAATGTATTCTTGTAGGGGGATGATCGCCTCTGTAAGTACCCGAGTGACATCCAGTGCCGTACAGTCTACGACGACGTCCCGTCCAATCAAACTGGTCAGATTCTGAACATCAATTGCACGGTCGCATCGGGTTTGGAATGCCTGGGCTCTGATCAGAGCGACGATGCACACACCATGTGCTATGATTACGCGGTGCGATACAAGTGCTCCGAGCGTGAGTTAAATTCTGCCATTTAGCGTACACGATTTGCTCTGTTTCTCAAATGGTTAAAATATACTAAGCATACATTGTCACAATAAGCTATTTGAAAGAATGGAACAGGTACAAGACGGGAGTTGAAGAGAGGCAAATGCCCGTAGGCCTCATTGCGTTTTTCATTATGCGATTTGTTCGTCTTTCTCATTCTGCTCAGCCCGTTTTTACTGGACTCCTTGGTATGATGCCTCAACTCCTGACGGAACGATGGAAGACGAAACATTCACGACTCACACAGCTCAGGTATTTGAATTCTGATAACCCCTTACAAATATTGTGCTACAAGATTCCTGCACCTCATTTTCAAATGAGTGCCACTATTGATGACTCGGGAGTCATGTTGGCGTAGCAGTTCTTTCCTCGCCTTTCACCTCTGCGGACCTCGTTCAAGTCCGGCTCGGTCCACAAGTGGATTGGGTTTTCAGTCCCTACCTGACTCAGTGGGTTTTACCCAGAATATTACTCTGGGGTTTTCCTCCCACCTCTAAAACTGTATCTTCTTCTCATCATCTTTCTATAAATGGTTTCATCAAGCTTTCGAGCTACATTGCCTTTTTGGCACTACAGGTCGCTTTTGAGAAATCCTTCTACGGTGTCATTACCAGAAGTAAATAATAATAATTTGGATGCTAGGATACCGTTGTATGCAGTTGAATGCTGGTAACATATTCAAGTAATTGAAGTTGTTAAAAAAAGCACAATTGATATTATTTCATTATTCTTCCGTGTCACATTAGAGCTACCCAGACCTGTGTGCTCAGCCGATAGGCGCAGAGTGTCGCGTGAAGTCCAACAGCCAAGACCTCCTTGCTAGTGTAGTGGTTCCGGATGTTCCGTATCTATGCAATGCTAACGGGTTTCGCTGTCAATACGCGGATAATGCCGGATCCTGCCCGGACATGGAGGTGCGCTACAGATGCCCGTATGCAACACCAGGTATAGTAGATACACCAATCCCCACATGGGCAACTCTTTGTAAAATATCGAAAGTAGAATCCTCTGTGCAACTTTTGTAGAATTGTTAGGCTGTGTCCCAATTCTCTGGCTGCGGCTGCAAATTACGCATGTGCCTATGGCAGCCACTAGCCAGTGACTGCAGCCATTTCCATAGACTTGTGTGTTATTTGCGGTCGCAGCCAGATAATTGGGACACGACCTTACCATTGCGACTCCGTACCAATGAATGATGAACCCCAAGTCTTTTGGAATTGTTTGAAGACTGCCCTCTCTTGAGCGAATTAAGACAAGCCTTGCCTCTAGTCGGTGCATTAAACAAATAATGACCCAAACTCCAATCAAAATGGTAACTAAATATTTCATTTCGATCTATGGCCGTTTACGAAACGGATGCTCATGCTTCGTCTCAGGCTGTGGCTCCATTTCGTGAATCCATTCTGAAATAACTGGTATCAAAATAGAGGCTTTTGGCTGCGGTTTTGAAGTAGATTCTCTGGTTTGAAAATGACAACAGAGCTTCAGCTTCAATGAAAAACAACAACCTATATTTTCAGCATATGGATGTCAGAGCTGGAGTCTGAGCCTGAGCCTGAGCCTGAGCCTGAGCCTGAGTTTAAGCCTCCGTTTCGTAAACGCCCTATTATTATATGTTTCAACCATGTTTGACATTTCATTCCAATGTATAGTTACAGAGTTGAGCATCAATAGCTTACTGCAACAAAGTCATCACTTAGACCCGATTCTGAGGCTGACCTGTGACGCCACCATCGGATCCCCACAAGTAGCCGGGTTCTCCCTTGGATGGGCGTATCTGGACCCTACACAGCCCTATGCATCGACGAGTTTGTCGGCAGGGGGCGCTATCACGATATTAACTGTAAATACCCTGATCATTGAAGACTTTCCTAGCAGCCTACTTGCTAATAAATCGCTGGTATGCATCGTGCGAGACGGTATCATCATTGATGCGGAAACCATCGATATTACTCTTCGTAAGTTGATTTTAACGCATAGGATCACGGATCCTTCTGATCCAGATCCCATTTTAGCGTACCCTTCATAGGACGTGGACCCGCAAATTTGGGATTCCGTGCGTAATAAACAAACAGGCCCAAGATTATACCTTTATTTCTGTTGCTGCCCAAAGTGTGGAAAATTTTCATCTGAAATGACAGTAAATGTGACTGTGACAAAAAGGCGCATGAGACGATTTCACGAAACTCTACAATCGATCGCAAGTTACGAGGGATAACCCATCGTATCCTACACAGGGCTGCAATGCATCGTCACAAGTCCTACGATTGATAGCAATTGTTACGATGGGTTTTGTGAAATCGAAACCAGGCTTACTGCAATGACATTTTGGTGTGAGAGTTAGCTATTGGTCTGAACAGTCCGGGCGAACTCCCTTTGTCTCATTATACCCAAATGCACCCAAATGTACCCAGTTATACCTTGATATATCCACATGTGGTGCCCAAGTTTACCTATCTGTAATATCTCCACATTATTCTCCTTTAGCGTCCATGTGCGAGCGCCCTCTCGGTGTGTCCAATGGCAACATTGACGTCACTCAAATCACGCCGTCAACGATTAAAACTTTACCTTTCAAGGTAAGTCGATGGTTACAGTGAAGCTGACAATACTTGCGTTGTGAAAAACACGGTTTGGGTGAGTGATTTTGCTCTTTTTATAGTTTCATTGATTTAGGTGAAACATCAACAAAGAGGTTTCCGAAGGTACTAACATGTACATGAAATATCAAACAATATAAACCAAAACAGATGTTTTGGGTACGTATTCTCACCTTAATACCTCGCATCCATCTTGTCACCTTCCCTGTATACCCGTTTGAAAAGATAACACAAATTCTACAAAGAAAACGGGTACCAGACTATTTTGAATCCAAGCCTCGGTTTGATTGCACTGCTTCGCCGGAGTGTAGGATGGATGCACCGTGAATAAAGTCTCTAAACCAGTGATATGACGTCAGTGGATCGGCTGGACTAGACAAAAAAAGAAGGCATCTCATTGGTCCATCCTGCTCACCAAGCGCCAATGGCTGCACGCCTTTCATTGATGACGTCACTGCATTCGTGACTCTAATTGGGTGCGTTCTTTTAGCCTCCACGGTGCAGCCCTGACCTGTGAACGGTCGTGTGTACTGCGAAAAACAAGGCGATAGGGTGGGGACGAGGTTAACTTGTATCGACTCGTAGGGATTAAACGAACGCATCCATTAAGAGTTCATATCATGACTCTATCGTGTTTGTTTTCTCCTTCCCAGGTACCTGGTGTGAATGGACCCGATCCTTGGGTGCCAGCCTCTACTGATACCCCGGGCCCCACGCTTGATTTTGACTTTGGGATCGATTTTACGGTACGACAAAAATGTGATGTTTCTTTATATCGGCATTCTGTGACCTTTTCGAGTCGGTTGTTGTCGGGTGTCTTTTGCTTGTCTAGGTGTTCAACACAAACTCTTGCAAACTAATATTTGTAATTACAAAAAGGGTATTAGGGAGAGACATTAGCGTCTGAAAGTGAACGTTTGGGAGACATCGGGAATTAGGGAGACATTTTGATGTCTCCCTAAGGTATCAGCTACCTTTTAAAGACATATTTTTACTGTCCATTTTAAGACAGAGAATGCTCTCAATATGAACATATATCAATTTCAAGTTCATTGGTTTGGAGGAACAGGAGGATGTTTATAAATAGGTAAGTATTGTGCACGACCCTATGGGAGAGTCTCCATAAGTACCCATCCTCGGTTATTTTTTTTCTTTCTAGATAACCGGAGTGGCTATACAGGGTGATCCGATCGGTCAGTCACCGACTAGTCTTGTCACACAATTCAGTTTAAAGACCCAAGACAGCCCTACGGATCCATGGAATCTGTACACAGACAGCCAAGGCGATTCGGTAAGAGGAACTGGAAGATGTATCAAAAGGTTTTCTGGGGTAACTCCTTTGCTTCACAACACGGGTAAGGGTGGATGACATAATTTGGGCTGCCTTGTTGATGACTAGGTTCCCCCGTCAAGTCTTGTTATACTGGGTGGAGATATGCTCTGTTCATTTTAGGCGTGAGGGACTGGATTCTTCAAACTCACCTTCAAGTCACTTTGAGTGCGTTCGTGGGAGCTCGTGGGAGCTAAACGAACGCACCCTTTACTGGTTGCAGGTTTTTAAGCAGTTCCTTTATACTCTGAATGTTTTTATGTCGAGATTTGTTGCATTAATAACAGATTACGCAACTTATTCTCAAACACATCTAGAATTTCGACAGCGACTATCGCGGAGGGACTGCAAGTAGCTTCATCACTTATCTGGTCCCGAACACCACAACCAGGTTTCTGCGTTTCTTACCAGATTCAGCCTCGAACGTAGGGAGTGACGTCATGATGCGCGTGGAGATATACGGATGCGCCGTAGGAGGTTGGTATACCACGTGGCCCAGCCATGTCAATCACAGATACGTAGGGCCAATTTCATAGAGCTGCTTAGCACAAAAAAATAGCTAAGCATGACATTTCTGCCTTAATAAAAACAGGATTAACAACCAAATTGCCATGTGTTGTGAATCACTTGCAATTGTTCTTTGGCTGTTGTTCGCTGACCATGAATATCAAATCGAATTTTCAATTGTAGTTTGTTTTATTGGGCAAGCTATTTTTGTGCTAAGCAATTTTGTGTGCTAAGCATCTCTATCAAATTGGTCCCTGGCTAGAGGCTAGTCTTGGGACTTATTTCGCAATCGCCACTTGAGACCCGCATAACGAAACGAAGGGATTGGTCCACACGACGAAGCCGGAGAAAGCCTCCAGCTTCGCCATGTATCTCAAGCAATTCATTTCTTTGATGACAGAAAGTGGCGGTAGAAAAATAAATCCCAAGCCTATAGCCTCAAGCCTCATTTCGTAAAGGTAAAGTTTGAAATAATTATTGCAACGACGGAACGTAGACAAAATGTTTCATCAGAATCACATTCGGTTGACACGGTCCACATAGACGAACACACAGATAATAGTTGTTACCTGTACATTAAACGGAACAGAACACTTGCTTTCTTTGCCTTGGGAAGACAACGATGTACATGGACAGACTATGTATAGCCTAAAACTCCTGGGGTCGTTTCACCAAAACTCATCGTAACTACTATCAATAATCGTAGGACTTATGATGCATTGCATCCCTACGTAGGATAGGCCTCCTACGATGGCCAATCATTTCTAAGGCGTGTTACGATCGATCATAGGGCTTCGTGAAATCGACCACTGGAATCATATCACTAAGGTCATTAATTATTGTAGGCACCAAAACCGAATAAGCGAGCAAATTTATTAGTGTACCGTTAGCAAGGACTGTCTGCCATTGTATCAAGCAGAGAAGCCAACCTATAATAGGGGATACTGAGATTGTAAAAATGCGGTACAGAGTGTTGGAAGGAAACAACCAGTTTCGATGAACCCTAGAAGATAAAGATGTGTCACAAAATTATTAACTCTCTTATTTTGCAGAGTCTACACTTCAAATCTTGCAACTCACCAAGCAATATGGCGCAAGCACCAATAACTTCACGTTCACTTGCCGTGCCGAGCATTACCCTCTTCCCGTCATCACGTGGTTGGCTGACAATGTCACGATCTCGCCGCAGGAGGGCTCCCTTGACATCTCCAACGTCACCGATGTGTTTCCTACCACGACCTCGATCTTGACGCTGATTGGTTTCCACCCTGACAACGACAGTGTGACGTTTACATGCGAAGCGACGGCGGGCGGCAAAGTTAAAACAGCTAGCATCTCCACTGACTTCAGTACGTGGTGTTGACACTTTAAATGTTTCTTGTTAATATGAGTCTGCTAAGCTTCCAATTCCATAATTAAAGGTAACACCATACTTTGGTAGCATACCATTGCAATATTCAAAACTTAAGTGCTGGACAAACTAGTTTAAAAACCAGTTGGACTTTACCAAAAGAGCCTGTGCTATTTATTTGCATTTAGCTTTCCACGGTTCAGTGTCGGTAAGTGGCAACCCGGTCGTAAACTTCGGCAGTGACGTCATCATGACGTGTTCGGCATCCGGTGACGTCATTTACGTCATGGAATGGGGTCACCGACAAGCCTCGACGAATTTGCCCTTCGTGATTTTACGGTCGGGTGGGCGATTCGTCATCTTGCAGACCAAACACAGCGCCACCAACTGGGACTCGACCCTGACCATCCGCCAGTTTGATGACGTCGACGATGGCGAGTATGCATGCCTCGTGAACCTTGACACAGCCAGAGATAGCATCACCGTAAAGGGAAGTAAGTGTGTACTTTTGTTGGAGCAAACCGTTTCCCTTACAAAGGAGACTAAATTTTCTCCTTTACAAAGTCCATCAAAATAATGCTTTCATAAGAATCAGAGTAGATAAAAGAAGAACTCAGTTAACGGTACAAACTGTACTGCAGCCGTTTTCTGTTGAAATGGGAGACTTTGGAGAAGCGGTATTCAAACAAGTCAACAGCGCACGCGCACGCAATTGTGAGCATGCGCGTGTTGTTTTGTGGCTGCGCTGTTGTGCGCGTGCGCTGTTGACTTGAATACCGGTTTTCCAAAGTCTCCCATTAAAGTCGTTACCTTTTTGCTAATAATCAATTTTTTTTTAAAGGAAGTTGACATAAATATTTGTATTTGCAGAGTCTGGCTTGAGAGCAGGATGGACAAACGTCACCTACGACGAGAAAACGAACAGCTACAATTTAGAATGTGCAGTGTTTTACACCGGTGCCATTCCTGACGTCATGTGGGTCACTCCTAGCGGCCAGAAGATAGGGGTTTCCAGTGGTCAATACCAGGTGCATTGCTGCCTTATGTTTTAATCATTACACAAACAATCTCTTGATACTTCAAATGCCTAAACAAAATAATCCAAGCTATAAATACAGTTCGACTACTGTATTTTGTATAAAATGCACACGAATATTATGTTCTGTGATAGGACGATAGTATTAGCCAATTGGCATTCCGCTAGTGGAACGACCAGCAGACAAACCACGACTACCAAATTTGTATTCACTTTGCAAGCAACAATAATATCATTGATACTTTCCTCACCTGTCGCTCAGCTGGGCTTAAATCCCATTTTTGCCAGTACATGTATTTGCCAGTTTGAATGATCTCTTTGTGTGTGATCGTTTCTGGTAATTTTACACACAGAATACTGCGACCGAGGTTTTTTTCGCACCTCTTAATACCTTTTCCTCGTCGTCTTATGTGCTTATCATAGAGTAAGACTTGCGGAGACACCATTTTCAACACTCTTTATGGAAAGTGTGTGGTCCTGAGATAAAGAGCGCTGTACACGGTGTCTCCGCAAGTCTTACTCAATTCTAGCCCCCACCATGCAAAACATCAAATCCTACTTATGTCCTTATCCTTTCATTCGTTTCGTTAGGAGTTTTGGCAATTGGGGCTTATTCAGAATCCTTAGATCAAACATGTGATGTTTAGATATTTACAGTTAGACTACAATTCAATTCAAGGATAATCTGAGTTTTGTCTTGTCCTCTTAGATTCAATCAGAACTGCAAACCGTCGCTGGTAACCTGACGAAGATTTCAACGATGACGATTCATGGATACACTTACCTCCATTACGATGGGGAGTACACGTGCTCATGCAATGCGTCCGGGCAAGGGATCAACATGACAATACAAACTCAGTACGGTAAGGATCCTGTCAATTATATCTCACGCAGGGTCGATTTCACCAAACACATCATAACTTACTACCAATCGTAGGACTTCTGATGCATTGCATCCCTAGGATTCGGTGGGTTATCCTTCGTAACTCGAGTTACGATCGACCGTATGGCGTCGTGAAATCGACCTCTTATGTCAAGATTAATACTATGCCGTCGTCACATTAGCTGAAGGACCTCTCACTCTGTAGCATATGAAGTTGTCAGATGCCATTGGCTTTCTGGCTATAAACAAAAGGCAATATTAATTGTCGTGTCACCCAAAAGTAAAACTATGCTTAGAGTTAGAAGGGCCCGACGTTTCGATCGTAGCAGGATCTTTTCAAATGCTAAATTACTTGATTTTAGAAACTAATTTGCATAATGAATTTATTGTACATTGCGATTTTATCGGAGTGGGTTCCATCTTCTACTGTCACTTTGTTCCTAAAATGTAATTGATTTTAGACATGACGACTTCACGAGGATACCAAGTTAGGGTCTTTCTTTATAAGATCAAGTAAAATGTATTAATGGGAGACTTTTGGAGAGTCGGTCTTGAGTCAACAGCGCACGCGCACGCACGCGCAATACAACACGCGCATTCTCACAATTGCGCAAGCATGGTTTGCGCGTGCGCTGTTGACTCAAGACCGACTCTCCAAAAGTCTCCCATTATGTTGCTTTGGGGTTTATTTTGATATCCTTCCGCCCAGGGGTCGATTTCACCAAACTCTTCGTAACTTACTATCAATCGTATGACTTTTGATGCATTGAAGCCCTACGTGGCATAGGTCCCCTTCGATGGGTTATCCTTCGTAACTCGAGTTACGATCGATCGTAGGGGCAGGGCTTCGTGAAATCGACCCCAGGCGTCATAAAAAAATAATACACACTTGACAATTGTTGTCAAACTAACATAATTTTTGTTCTATCCATCATGTTTGATTTTGGGGGGACTGCTCCAGCCTTTGACGGAACTGTTTCTGCCAGTTCGCCGGCGCCAATCGTGGGTTCACCTGTCAGCCTCAACTGCTTGGCCAACCACGCCGGTCGTGTCTATCACGCCGTATGGCTACGGGTCGTCGGTATGGACCGGGCACCCGTAGTGCCAGATTCACGGTATACCATCGACGAGAACAGAAGCGGTGGCATGTTTCGATTGAGCCTGGGCATCGGAACTTACTCACCGCAGCTGGATGATGGCTACTACGTGTGCTCGATTAACAACGGCACAGGGGAGGATGTGGCTGTACTGAGCGGCCCGTTAGGTAAGTCCAAGTAGGTATAGGTTAGGGCTCCAAGCAAGGCTGTGTTTCTCCACAATGTGTCCCTTCTTCCCCTCGGTTCCTTTCTTCCACCCAAGTTATCTTTGCAGGATTTCAGGTCAAGTCGAGATCCATGATGTGAGATGATGCCGACCTCTTGCAACTTCCACACTATTGCTAAGAGCCCACGCATTTGACGTCTAGAGGGACATAACGGCACGCCAGGAATCTTCGAAGGCAACATTCAATGTTGATGTGTTTTTTGTTTGTTTTCAGAATCTGTTTAAAAATTTCGCATTTTAGATGTTTTCCCCACACTAACAACTAACTAGCATAGGAGGTAATTTTCTGGGTGTCTTGATATGACACTGCTACGATGTTCCACCTAACCATGGAGTTGTTGTGGGCCGACTGACTACCTGGCTGCAATGCCCCATCCCACCAACTGCGACTGTCGCCATGAATATCCCTCTTTCAAGTGAGTTAGGAGGTTTCTGTCTAAACAGTTTTGAATCTTAGATTTAACTAAAAACCTGCTTGATGGCAGGGAGAGTAAATTGTTTTTGCGATTTTAATTGAAATTCGGGGTGAAATGCATTTAAAGGGATAAGATAGCAAAACTGCCACTTATAGGTACAATCATACTTTGGTAGCATACCGACACAAAAATCCTCACAGATTTGCCTATAACTCACAAGGTATAAAGATGGTGATGGTAGAAAAAATACCGTAAATACCGTAAAATAAATATAGTAAAATCAATTACCAAAAACAATTTTGATCTTAGATCACAAATTGTGAAAAAGATTTTTAAAATACTGTGGGCGTCTGTCAATGTTTTCTCAAAAAGTTGCCACTGTATGGGACTGGACATTCTACAGATGACTGTTACTGTATCTCCCTTGATATTTGTGCCCACGAATCAGCATTTCTTTGACAAAAACCAACGTATGATACTACCTTTAACCTAATTTAGACTGATTTTCCGGTATCGGACGCATTGCGTCTTGTGTCGGCCGACGAAAAACTGTGAAAGTATATAGCGCCCCCAATAGTTCAAGTTTTAACTCATGCCGTGAGTAAGGTCTGGTAACCATGTCAGTTGAATGTAATGGGAGATACGTGTAACAGGCGCCAGACTAATAAGTTTACATGCATTAACCATTTTTTACCAATGTCACATTTTGCTAAGTAAATCCGTGTGTTTGTTTACGTTTTTATCTACCTGGAAATGTCAGGACACGGACACAGTCACGGAGGTTGCTCTGGCGGACACGACCATGACCATGACCACGACCCACCGGATAGGGGGACAGAGTTCTCTCTGTACACTAAGATCAACACGGACCAGGTAGAATGTCTGAACGAAGTGACGGACGGATCGGGAAAGTTAGTCTTCAAGCCGTGGGACCAGAGACTCGATGTTGACAAGGTAAAATGGAGTAAAACTAAAAGATTTACTAAAACCATACAGCATACAAACATCCAATTTAACCAAGACAGGGCGCTTCCGCAAAGCATTGTGGGATACATCTGGGTCGAACTGCAAGTTCACGAACTTAGTGCACAAATTACACAAAGAATTTCACTCGGACTGAACTGTCCGCATGTAAGCGGATGGTGGTGTAGAAATGATATCGACCCTTGTGCATCCCATGCCATAATTCATAGTGGTTGCTATTTGCGATTATATACTTTATGCACAGAGTACGGAAGATTTGTTTAGTGGGTGGGGCAGGGCATGCATTACCCTGGGGGCAGGGCAGAGCTGGAGTGGGGCTCGGTTGGGAAAGAATTTGGTGGAATTTGTCAGCTTTTAAGTTCCATTATAATGTATATTGCAAATACTAGCATTTTTAGCAAATAGCATTGGTCAATCTGCATGTTCGCGTAACACAGTGAACAAAGAGAATTGACCAAAAGTATGAAGCTGGTTCAATTACAGCTTAACAAGTTACAGCGTACATTTCCTGTTCATGACTTTAATCAATTTTTTCTTTCTTTCAATTTTGCAGTATGTTGAAAGTGATGACGATGAAGAACTGTTGTTTAACATTCCGTAAGTTGATTTTCCCTTCTACGATTAATTTCCTGAATAGACTTGGTGGTTCATTTAATGATGGTTTCATTATATTAAACCCTTATCAAATAAACTACAAGGGAATGTGACTGATTTAATTTCAGTCATTGAATGAACAGGGAAGAAAGAAAATTGACTGAAGTGGGATTCAAACTTTCAATCTCTGGAACAGAGCACCGGTACAGTGTTTTAGAAGTTTCAGGTTTGAATCTCACTCTGGCAGTCAATTTTCTTTGTTCACCTTTCAAATTAAAGGTTTTGTAAGTCAACAACATTGTCAAATAATGATTAAATTGGCAGGCTGGTAACTGACCATTTTTCTTCTCTTTAACAGTTAGAAATAATTTCTAGCTTGTTATAATGCTTTTGGTAGCACTTTTATTATTAACCTTGTTCCTTTAATTCCTCAGATTCACAGGCAATGTGAAATTAAAAGGAGTGATTGTAATCGGCGGAAACGAAGACTCTCATCCAGCAGAAATGAGACTGTGAGTATTGTTATTATTTGAATTCCATTTCCTGTAATATTTTGTATCAATAATTATTATATTTGAAGGTGAATAAAGAAAAATTGACTGGAGCGGGATTCGAACCGGCAACCTCCTGAATACTGTACAGGCGCTCTACCAACTGAGCTATCGAGTCTGTTGGTGGTGTCCCTAATAGTAAATTATCTTTGGTCGTTTGGCAGAAGCCATGAAACCACGCACTATTAAGGACATCACCAACGTAGGGCTAGATAGCTCAGTTGGTAGACTGCCTGTACGGTATTCAGGAGGTCCCCAGTTTGAATCCTGCTCCAGTAAATTTTTCTTTGTTCATCTTTCAGTGACTTAAAAATTCAGTCAGTTTCCCTTGTAGTTATTTGATGACAATAATGTATTTGTTAAATTGTCTGTATATTTTTCTCTCAGATATAAGAATCAAGCCAACATGACGTTTGATGATACACACAGTAAGCCTGACCAAGTGTTTGAGATGCAGAAGGATTCCTCGGGAATTCTGGAGTACAATACCAAGTACGTAAGATGAGTCTTTGTCAGAGGGGATGCTGTCTGCATTTGTTGCCATTGACTGATGCCCAGGCCCTTCTCGTTAGTCAATTAGGCTTTAGCAAATCAGGTGTCGATTTTTACCAAGCTCATCGTTACTTCCTTTAAATTGTAGGACTTATGATGCACTGCAGCCCTACGTAGGATACGATGGGTTATCCTTGGTAATTGGAATTACGATCGATCGTAGGGCTTCGTGAAATCGACCCCAGATCTTGTAGACACTATTCAGGGCTTGTTTTACGTCGTTGAATTTTCCTTTTGCAAAATTCTCCTCCGAATTTACCAGTAACCACATCCATCTTTCTGTCTTAGGATTGCAAGGTTCTCCAACGTGAATCACCTGTCCATTCATTTCTCGAAGAACTTTGGAGCAGAAACATCGATAGTCTACTACATCGGGTTGCGGGGTGAATTTACGGAGGTAAGATGGCAAGCACACCCAGAGGGGCCACAGAGGGGCACATTCTCCCCACCTCCACTGGCTGTCTGTGGCTTCTCCTCATTATCTGAAAATTCAATGTTTGACTCCTTCCGCCCAGGAAGCTGCTATAGCAGTTGCCTCATGGCGTGAGAATATTCATGATTGCTTTGTTATTTCCATTGAAAAACATTGAATGAGGGTACTGTCTGGAACAAGAGGTTCAATGAACCTTTATTGTTCCAACAGATAACCTCATGCTGGTACATTTACCCCCTTGATTTCCATTTGAATAAATCAGCATTTTTGAGCAGACCGCAATCTGTGAGCTCCAAACACAGATGCAACGACACTGAGCTCATCCGCGTGGAATTTGGGTTATTTTCTGACGGTTGTCAACCATTGTGTGCCTGCATTATTTATGCTGATCTCCCTGCACATATGACCTAGCCATATGACCTCTATTTGACCAGTGACTGATAATGACACCAGTAAAAGTAAAAGCAGAAAAAAAAATCTCGGGCTGAAGGGATAAACAAAATGCCTAATTGAGATGTTTAGTTCATTGTTTCCTTTGCCTCCTATTGAAATATTGGTTACCTATGTTGCCCCAAACAATTTGACACTAGAGAAGTGGCCTGTCTTTCTATTTTGCTGTAGCTGGTCTTTCTACTGTGAAGTGACCTGTCTCTCCTTGTGTCTGGTCTAGGCAACGGTCTGCAAGTTTTCCTGCTTTCCTTTTACCAGTGCTGCTCTACAGTGAGATGATTTTTGTATTTGTGATTTATTGAAGAGGATTTTTTTTTTTTTTTTGACAGGCTCGTCGACAGGAGATCATGATTGCTCAGTACGAAGCTTACGCCAATCCCAAAGACCACAAGACATCGCTGACGGATAACGTACAACAGCAGATAAGCTAACATCCCCCATTTTAACATCACGTTACGTCAACGGTCTGAATGTTCGTCCGTCACAATTGCTGATTCACAATTCCTGTGCCACTGAGAATTTGACTTCATTAGTTGCTTATTTGCATGGCATGTTAGGTAATTATCGATGGATGCAATCCAAGCTGTGCTAATTTCATATGGCTATGTTACAGTGTTTGTACCTAAGACACCTGTTAGGTGTCGAAGTATGACGAAGATGTTTTTTCAAAAGCATGTGAATAATATAGTGTGTACTCACACACAAAATTGATTATTATTTTTTTTTTAAAGCATGTAATGCTCGTAACTTGAAAACCACGAAAAAGTTCATGTACATCTCATCTGGATTTATACTTTATGAACAAATTAACACTGCTGTAGCGCCCTCGTATGGTGGCACAAATATTATGAACTGTGCACTATTGTTTTACATGACCTATGAACTCTGACCTTAGTTGAACTTGACCAGATCCTGTCCACAGACTAGCAGATGTTACTTGTTCCTCTTGGAACACTTCGAGTAGTGAACTAAAGATTACCCCACTTCTGACTTCATGTATTCTGGTGCAGACATGGGGGTCCCGTTCCACAATGCTTAATTGCTGGATATTTAGTTTGTGTATGGTTGAACGAGGCAGTTAATTAGTACAAAAATTTGCTCTATAGGAATATCACTCCACTGAGTTGAGAGATTTGGCAGTGACAGGCCCAGTGGGTATATCAGGCAGGGTGTGGGCGTGAATTGC
Source organism: Astropecten irregularis (assembly GCA_963971285.1). Classification (NCBI taxonomy): domain Eukaryota; kingdom Metazoa; phylum Echinodermata; class Asteroidea; order Paxillosida; family Astropectinidae; genus Astropecten; species Astropecten irregularis. Next base: position 1,976,917 of record OZ020258.1, on the reverse strand, counting down.
CATCTGCATACCGACATATGACAACAAATGATTATATTGAATGTTAATGCAATGGTAACTATCAGTTGAAGGGTTTTCCAGAGCAGTTTCTCCAACAAGCGAGTTTTTATCTCTGGTTTTTCACCCCGCAACGAGCCCAGTCAGTGTTTAAACACAGAATGTATAAGATGTATATTATGTACAAGTACAAGTTCATGGAATATTGAGTGTCAATAAATAAGGGTCTTGCACGCCTGTCCGTACTCCGTAAGAGCAAAGCCGTAAAGGTCCATTGCAGCAGTGACATAATTATGACTAATGGAAAGGTACCAGAGTATGTCTATGCATATTGTACAAGCTCTCATTCTAGATTTCTTGTTACTATTTGGAATGATTTAATAATTATGTTGAAGCCAAAGTTTTTACTTATATGGCATTAACATTGTCACAAAAATTAGCCCAAGATTGCTTCAAATAAGATTTATGTTTCCGCACAGGTATTACATTGTTTCACCTGAATGTATCCAGAACTCTTAATACTCTTTTGGAGAAGCGGATGTAAAATGGTTTTGTTTGTCTTCAGAGGAATATTACTTTTATTGAGAAATGTAGGCAAATTCAGGATAAAATGTCCTAATTGAAATTATCAATTGATATTTTTTTTCAACATTTCAGAGTTAAGCTTTCGCATTGTTACTGAGAAAAAATTAATTAAAAAAGGTTTAGACTTATTATCACACGGCATACTTGATCTTATGACCCAAGAAATGTCTGCATTTATTTTTACTTCAAAATAATCACAATACAACAAAATACTTTGTACATCAACGAACTCACCATATGTCTCATTTGTGACAGAATGTTGTAATTTATTCGTTCAATAAATCACTGTCACCCTGCTTTTACTATATCAATTTGGTTTCATCATTTGTCTGTTCTTGTTTACAAACTAAGATCACTCGCTAATTTTTCAACAATATTCATTTATCTTTTCTCAAATTTTTAGTTAACTTTATACATGGTAGTTATTGATCCTGAAAAAATTACAGTGGAACGCCACTATAATGAACACACCGGGATGCGCAGAGATTGTTCGTTATAGTGGTTGTTCGTTATAGTGAACAATGTCCAGGAGGCATACATGTATATACATTGTTCACAAAAATTGGGAGCCAAGGATGATGTTCGGTATAGCCAAATGTTCGGTATAGCGGTGTTAGTTATAGTGGCGTTCCACTGTACCACTGTTCCTGAATCTGTTTGTGAATATAAGCCAGGCACTCCGAGAAGCCCATGTACAAATTCAGAATTGAGAATCACTAGCGTCGTACTGGTGCTTATAGGGCCTTTCGAAATCGGGAACTGAAATGGTGACTCCTAGGTCGTGACATTATGCGTTAAGCGCCTGGCTTATAGGCACAATCATCTGTTTTGTGTAATACCATGATGACTTCTTGATGACTACTCGGGATGGGAGTTAAGAGGAACATGTAGGCCGTAACATACGTTTCAAAATTCACTAGGATGGAGTAACTCTTGAGCCTGTCTATGACTTGTAATACTCGACTAGTTTCTCATCTGTTGGTTTAAGTACAGTCCTATCAGTCAAGTTCACAATCCATCCAGGCTGCAGGCCAAAGAACACCTGTCGGGGGTCCTTCCTCATCCTCAGCAGGTCGCGTTTAGGGTCGGAGGTCAGGTCAGACAGTGCATAGCCGAACTTCTCGGCCAGAGCGGCTCTCGCTAGGCGGACACCATCCGGATCTGCTAGATAACCCCGGTTCTCAGCGCTGGTGTAAAATGGGACGATATCCTTCGGCGGCAATGCTCGTTTGGGAATGGGCTTGCCTCGATTGAAGAAAACCAAGGGATGCGCCAATGCGTCCAGGCTTTGCAGGTCATAGAATCCAAGATGGATGACACCACCGTTCCGTTCGATGGCGGCAAACGTGAGCTCTGTCGCCCACTGCACTTCGATGTTCAACTGGGCTTGAAAGGTGTCGGCTCCCTGTCAGAAATAACAAGATGAAAAAAACAAAAACTGAAAAACAACGTAGGAGAAGAGTTTTGATTTATAGCTCAGAGTCAAAGCAGCTTTTTCGAATATGACACAATCTTTGGAGCTTGACCATAGATCCTTTTGTGCGAGGAAAGCTGGCCTGTGGGATAAAATGTCGCACAATGCATTTACCATATATGCCTTCACTGCACATTTCGGGCCTTCCCCTAAAAATGTCCAGGGGTCGATTTCACGAAGCCCTACGATCGATCGTAACTCAAGTTACGAAGGATAACCCATCGTATCTTACGTAGGGCTGCCATGCCATGTTCCAAATCCTACGATTGATAGTAAAGTTACGATGAGTTTGGTGAAATCGGCCCCTGAACTGCCCAACAACAAGTTAGTGCCTCCAAAGTCTTACAGCTGTTTATCCTTAGAATTCAAACACCTCCCACGTCATAAGATTTGGTGCCTTTTGGTAGTTAGAACTTGAAGACCTGACTGGGGGTGAATGGCGGCCTGTTTGTTTCGGCACGAGATCAGTGACCTTGCAGATCCATATCCCATGCAGGATAAGCACTAATGGGATCTGGATCAGCAAGATCACAGATCTCATGCCTGAAACAAACATGCCCTGGATCATTCACAAGGATTGATCTACCTCTTCAGTGAGGTGGATGCCATACTGCTTCTTGTAGATGTCCATGCTGACTTCTCCAGCGTTGACGAGTGATGTCACGTCAACTGGCTCATCCGGATTGATTCTTCCCATATCGATTAGATGCTGCAGCTTGGATAGGGACACTGGAAGATACTCCCTCTTCAAACTGAAAAGCAAAATTATTATGAAATCTGTTATTGATGATTGATGATATTGAACGGTATCACATGAAGTAAAATTTGAATTATTACGTCAATTACAAGGCTTGAACGGAGGCCACCGAGGTCATGGACTTCGTTGCCCTGGTTCTTGGCCTTCGTGCTCCCTTCAAATGTTTCCATAGACATTATGATTTTCCAATGGAAGTGCCCCTTGCAATGGAAAAGGGGCCTTGCCCCTTTCAGAACCAAATTCAAGGCCTGCAGTTAGTTAGATCGAATCATACTCACTGATGGCCCTTGTAGTACGGGTATTTCGGTATTCTCAAGTAGAACGGAGTCTGACCGCCTTCAAATCCAACACGAGGCTTGTTCCCCCTCATTCCCTGGCCTGACTTGCCACGCCCACTGGAATCGCCTCCATGTTGACCACGCCCTCGTTTCTTGCCCTGTTCAACAACATCAAAGTCAATGTCAGGCAATGCAAGGAATAAACACTCATTTAACTGCACAATTACTTCATTAGAAAAGCATTGTAATCCAACGAATAGAGCTCACCAGTAACAGTTACACGTTATGTTGTAAGTCTAGACGAAGAGTATCCAACGCCTTCCATTGACTGTGTATTGTTCCAATTCCACTTTGTACTTGTAGTTTGTTCAAGCCTAATAGTACAAATAGTAATACTAATAGGGCTCGCGCTCGAGCTTTTTAAGGAATACGTCCTTTATATCGTACAGCTATAGTTACCTAGATATTCGGACAAACATCACAACGTTCACTTACGTATACGTGTAAGTTAATGGGGCAATGTGCGACTTATTTGTCCGAACTTCTAAATTAGTAAATGTGACGTCACAAGCGCGGAGCGAGCCCTATTCTATATTCAGAATACTTTTTGGAATAGGAAAAACCTTGACATTTCTAGTGCCTAACTAACATTACTCATTTGCCAAAGTTTATGCACAGAAAAGCATCTTAATTAAAAAAAAAAATTAAAATTTCCCAAAACGGATTTTCACGAATTAGTTGCAGTGGTCTTAACGTTAAACTTGCGACCGTTTTGGGAATGTCGAAAAAACTCAATTTAGAAAGGAAAGATTTCAGAATGTTTACACCACACAATTAATATTACCTTCTTCCTTGCTCCTGGATTATCCCTGATGTTATTCAGTGCAACTCTTGGCATATTTCTGATCAATTCTAATGCGCGTTGCACGCCAGCTCCAACCATGGAAGTCGCCATTTTGGATTGCTTTATTGCAAAAAAGATTACGTAAAATATCAACTGAAAATAACATGTTACTCATAATATTTCCGCTTGGAGTGAAATAAATAAAATATTGTAATGGCTAAAATAGAGATTTATTTTCGTATCTTATACAGTTATTGAAAAATAAAAATGTGATCAATCGTATACTTGTTTTTAAATTGTGAATGAGCCTAAAAGTATTTTTCCCAGGATGCATTTGCATTTCAAGATGGCAGCGCCCATGGAACATGTGCCATGTGTTTGAAACTTGTGTGGTTCACGGAGAAATACTTGATTTTCTGTACAGTCATTGCTGATAATTTGAAGTGAACTGAAGCTAATGGTTTAAAACCAAACTGTGGTTGTGAACTGCACCATGAAAATCAAAAGATATAAGCACGCCCGTCGCTATCTTGGATTTTACAAGAATGTTTTTAACTTCAGAGAGCCCCATCTCGTGCTTGTCGATGGAACATTTACATGTGTTGCATTACGTCATCAGACAAACATTAAAGAACAACTTCCTAAGTACCTTGATGGTGATGTACAGGTGAGAGAAGCAAATAGACAGGATAGAGACTAAGCGATATACTAATCTATTTACACTAACTAAGTAAGTAAATTTAAAGAATGCCAATTTACGTGCTTCAACTTCAAGTTAGTTTCCTTTATATATTTTTATACTACTTGAGTTTGAGCTCTGATCATAATTATATATGTTAATATTTTGCCAGACAATAGACATGCACAATAGAAATTGTATGTTTTTTATTATTTAAAATGTCTCTTTAATGAAATACATTTGTTTCAGAGCTGTTTACTAGTATTTTGACTTTTATGTTTACCCAAACAGTTGCTGACAACCAAATGTGCCATTACCGAGACAGAGTCATTAGGTAAGGAGTTGTATGGAGCGGCGAACATCTTACGACGGTACAAGATGTTGAACTGTCCTCACCGAGAGAAGCCCATCCCTGCCGCTGACTGCATCAAGAATATGATTGGGGAGGACAATAGCCATCATTATTACATTGCAACACAGGTAGGTTCAGAATGAATGTAATAATAATAATAATAATGTACTGTCAAACTCGACCATGTGAATTGACTAGTGCTAGGCTTTTTATCCGGATAAATGTTAACCGACCTGGATTTAACTATCCGGTTGCAAATTTTCACTAACTGTTAACCAAAACTGAAAGGGAAAAAAGAGAGACCAACATTTGGCTCATGCGCAACAACCCAAAAAGCATAAACTGTATAATTTCAGTCAGTTTTTTGTCCATTTTGCCAAGTAGAGACACACTTTTCACAAACCGGATATAAAAGAAACAATTGCATGTACTGGATCTAAATGCTTGATCTTATAAACAAGATCTTAAAAAGCATTCCGAAAGTGACAATCACATTGAAGAAGATGTATCGCACATGTCACACATGTCACACGTGATTACATAGGTTAACTGTTAACCTGATTTTTGTTGCAATCAATAACCATATTTGAAATTACCCAATTTTGCCCAGCACTAGAATTGACAACTGGCACAGAAACAAACTTGCTTGAACGAACAAAGATAAGTTTCCATTGGGGACACCACCAGCTTAAGGCTGGATAGCTCAGTTGGTAGAGGGCCTGTACAGTATTCAGGAGGTCATCGGTTTGAATCCCACTTCAGTCAATTTTTCTTTGTTCACTTTTCAATGACTATAAATTCAGTCAGTTTCCCTTGTGGTCATTTGATGATTGCCTGGAAGTTAATAAATAAATTAAATATAATGAGATTATTCATGTTATTATTACTGATGAAACAAGTGGTGGAAAGGGATTTTTCCATCATGGTATTCAGATTGGGTTTTTCTTCCTCTGTCTGTTTAAATCTGTGACACTATAATTACTGGGACAAGGCGGCAATTTGTTGCCTTTTACTTGGCGTAGGACTTTTGAAATTTTGCAAGGCTAGCTCAACTACTGTATAGTACAGGTATTGTTGTCAGTGTGTGTCCATGATGCCAAGTTTAACTACACATACTTTTGTTGAATATCTGAGGTACAAGCGTGTGTATTTGGTTGAGAAATGTTGCTAGTGAAGGTAGAAGTGCATGTGCAATGTAATCCCTATGTAACAATCAACATATACATACGTGTGTAAAAGAAAACCACAGGTTTTTTTTTAGTATTGTAACAGTTTGTAAGCAAAATGAAAATGACTGAAGAAGAAGTTGTAGAAAAGAAACCCAATAAAAGTTAGAATTTCAGAAATTGTTTTTCATAAGAGTAATTGTAACATAAAAGTGTTCTTTGTCTATTATAAAGGAGAAAACTGCAGTGATACAGTTAGGATAAAGCAGTAGAATTACTAGGTCATGTATGACAGATTGCGATAGTTTCAGTGTCTTTCTAAAACCCCATCCATTCACAGGATTCGACTATAAAGCTGAAAATACTGCTTGTGGTATTTTGTTGAAGCGGAAGATCCAATTTTCTTGTTCACTTCATAACAGAATATGTAGGCCTATGCACTGTACAATGTGTACTTCAACAAGTTCTTCCAACTTGCCAAGAGCCTCTATTTTGATACCTGTTTTGAAATGGTTGTTGAAATGAATGTTAGAGCAAAAACTGAAGCTGAAGCTCTAGCTAATTGGTTTAAAAAATGGGTCGCAGTCTTTATTGAATAGAGTTTGACCTGTACATATGTTGAACTTTTCAGTATGATGTTGTTGCTTTTCAGCTTGTTGTTGGCAATTAACTTGGGAAAGTGATGCTACGCTGTGCATAGCTATTAACAATACAAATACATTGTAATCTTTGAATCCCCCACTCTGTTTGCCTGTTATAGCGCCCTCTATTGGCAGCTAAAAATGATGCTGGTTGGGGAACTTGTAAAATTTCGATGTAAGCATGTGACAATTGTTGAACAGATCCTCCCTAAAGGTAGTATCATACTTTGGTTTTTGTCACAGAAATACAGATTCATGGGCACAAATATCAAGGACGATACAGTAATAGTCATCTGTGAAAATTTCAGTCCCATACGCGTATACGGTGCCCACTTTTTGAGAAAACAGTGAAAAACGGCCACAGTATTTCTTAAGTCTTTTCTCTTTTATTTTTGTTCTTTTAAAACATCAAAAAGATTTTCGGTCGTTGTTTTACTAATTTCTTGATAAATACACCATTTCAGGCGGAAATATTTTAACGGTAGGTTTTTTACTAGCATCATCTTCATGCCCTGAAAGTTAGGCCTATACGTAAATCTGTGAATATTTCTGTTTTGGTCTCTTACCAAAGTATGATACAACCTTTAAGGTTTGCGCTACGTGCTGAAGCATTTGGATACTATTATCCACTTTCCAGAGAATATTATTGACCCTTCACTGCATTTTGTAGACTCTTTGTTGTAGTGGTGTATATCAACAGGTGTATTGCTTGATCTGCATCTACAGTGGAACAATTGTCTTATATTCCATGACCGTGCTGCAGGACATGTACCATAATACGACCAATCCCATTGGCTTCACCCTCTATGCAAATATCAATGATTCTGTTAAACAGTGAACGAATGACCCTCAGTTTTAGGTGATGGAGTCTGCTGCAGAGGGCAGGCCCAAACTGTCTTGTTTTGTATTGGAGAAGAGCATGGTGTTACGAGACTTTAGAAGCTTGGGATGGAGAGTTGGAGCGGAATAAAAAGGCTTGCATTAGCCATATAGGAGTGTCTAGGAGTTGGTCTTTGAGCAGAAACCTTGTACTGTATGGCTATTTTGGGCACCGTTTCATTCGCATTTAGGCCTAGGTAATATACTACTTCCGTGCCAAATTCAAATGATTTGACATTTTCAAATTTGGCACGACAATAGCACGGCGTTAAGGGTGAATTTGGCTCAGCAAATTGAGTTCGGCATGGCAACCTCTTTGGCTGGACAGGATCTGCCGCGCTATCGGTATTCGGAGCGGCAGTGGCGCGACTGCTGCGCTACTGCCGCGCTATTGCTGCACCCGGCACGGCAGTAGCACGGCGTATACATCTTACACATACTGTGCGTGGGGTAAGAGGCCAGCACTGTAGGTCCATAGACTCCCTGATGTTCAGCGAAGACTGAATACAGTACAGCTCTTCCATATTCACATCCTGACAATAATCTTAAGTCATGTCAACTTTGCTGTGACCACTATCAATACTTAGCCTATGTATTAGGCCTATACTTAGGTCTAACTGTATGAAGATTAATACAGAGTATTGTCATGGCAAATACTTGTGCTTGTATCCGTGAGCATGACGTGTCGTCTCTAATTCTGTCTTATAATTTACAGGTTATAGAGATGAAATGCTAGAACATATCTTTCACGTTTTTCTGCCTGAAAGTGTGAGTGCTGTTCTGTGACCTTTACCAATCATGTATTATACCTTTAAACTGAAATCAGAAAACAGTCCTATCCTCGGTGGTTAGTAAAGTTGGTGAGGTTGACGAAAGATGTTAAAAAAGGCGATGCATTACACATCAGATTGTGGTCCGTGTTGGATGTACAGATTTCCGCTTGTAATGAGCCAGGCGATGTCCTGCGCGTCCTTGTAGTTACATCCAGGCCTCGCTCCTGACTTCCCCTCTTCCCTCTAATTTGATGCGCTCTCACCAATCAATACCAAGACCTGTTCTTTTGTTTCGTTCAACCCTGGCTCACTGAGGGAACAGGGAAAGAAGAAGAAGAAGAAGAAGAAGAAGACGACGGAGGGGAAAAAACCTGCCAGCACACTCGGGCTTGGATAAACACGCAAATTGAATAACGTGGAGCGACCTCACACTATTAGCGACAGGCATGCAGTGAAGGCAAACCTGCAATGCGGTATACAGGGGCCTGACTTCTGAAACGAATAATATAAAACAAAAAAGTGCAGTTGGGGCACGGGAGGGAGGAAGAATGGCGTGGAGATAAAACAAAGAGGAGACGACGGAGTGACAAGGTTTCAGGAAACGAAGTTAGTATGGTGATGAACGGAATAAGCAATGAAGGAAGCATCAGATAAAGACAGTGGGTGATTGACAGAGGATGGAATGATGCTCCATCGAGCATGGGTCTGCAGATTGTAATGGGATCACGCGCACCGCGGACGGTACACGGAGAGGGGTGGACATTGGAGGCTGGAAAACAACCACGTGTAGTACAAGTACTAGTAGCTAGACTTGACAAGGCCTTGGAATCCCAACATAGGCCTACACTTTCCAGTGGCTTTCATGACCATCTTATTTGTTTTTCAATATTATATTTAAGCAGTCTTTTTAGCATTGCTTTTAAGAGTCAACTTTGAGGTAGAAGCGCCTGACGTGATCCGATCCTATAGCAGGATCTTTCTTTATCGAATCGAAGGTGCAGTTTATTACTTGTATCGTTTTAAAGGTATAATAATTGTACATGATTGATAAAGGTCACGGAACTGCACTCACACTTTGTCTGATCAAACATGTTTATGAAATAATAAACCTGTGAAAATTTGAGCTCAATCGGACATCTGAGTCAAGAGAAAATGGCAAAAACCCGAATCGATTTTTCTTATAAAACATTAAGAATGGTTTTGATCTTATCCCGAGATGAAAACTGTTTTCGGTCTTTGTTTTACTGATTTCTTGATAAATTCAACAATTCAGGCGAAAACATTTTAACGATATTAATACCACCACCATTTTATACCCTAAAAGTTATACGTAAATCTGACAGTGAACATTTCTGTTTGGGTATACATTGTATTACCAATCCTGCACTCTGCTCTGTTTAGAAATGATTGTCGTTTACTTATTGCAAATTAACTTAGACATTTGGATTATAAATACTTTCCTTTTGGTAAGAAGCAAATTTAGCGATGCAATACGTGTACCCTGTTTATATTTTGATACACATTGGAAATGAGTGAGGTGATAAAAGGGGAGACTAAGATTCTTTAAAACAAAAGCGATGACGGCATATCCTTGTGGTCGTGTGTAATCAAGTGTACATGCTTCGCACACAATTACATCAACACGTTGCAAGCATCCAGAGGTCTACCATTGATTTCAGTTTTGAAGAAGTCACCATCTGCTAAATATATTGTCAGATTCTTATTTTTTTTTGTTAACTTCCATTCCTCCTCGGCGTTTCATATTATCTCCAGCCGTTGCTAACTTATTCCATCAAGTGAAGAATCGTCTGTTTTGGAACACTGCTGTCTATTGGAAATCGATGGTAATTATGGCCCGTGGCTCGCGTCGCTTTCCCCCCGAGCGATCGCTCGACTCTCCGGTATGGGTGTATGGCACCGTGATGGTGATCCCGATGTCGTGTCTCGTAGTTTTCGCTCAACAGCATGTCAAGAAAATGACTTGTTTGTTTTGTGGCACAATGAGTTTATCGGAAGATACATGTGACTGCGCTGACGTCTTAATTTTATAACATAGTGAGGCGTTGATAGGAGATAGAAAAACAAGAAGGCACACTAGGATGGGAAGTATGTTATCTTCGGCTGTATATGCCGGCTATAGTATAAGTCCTTAGGACTGTAAATGTGTGGAGATAAATGAACTACAGACGGCAAGGGCAAGATGTCTTGTCTTTCAATGATCATATCGATAAAGATCCTGCTAGGATCGAATACGCGTCAGGCCCTCCTAACTCCAAACATTTTTATAATAATGATAAGAAGTTTATTACTTGTAATAATCATATCAAGTGAAAAAAGGTCTTTATACAATCAATCATATATACATGTACAGTTTGTGGAATATTTGTGTGTTTCTGTGATCGCCTCGTTTATAAGTCATCTCGTCCGTCCGTCCGTCCGTCCGTCCGCGTGTTCATTGGTTGGTTGTCCTTAGGACATTTTTGTTTACGTACGTTACCTTTTTTTTTGCATTTTTGCATGCATTTCAAGGAACCATAAGTGGGATTCTAATAAACATGTTAAAGTCATTGAAAGGTGAACAAAGACAAATTGTCTGGAGCGGGATTCGAGCCGGCAACCTCCTGAATACCGCACAGGCACTCTACCTGAACTGAGCTATCCATTGGTGGTGTCCCTAATACATGTACTCAATTATCTTTGTTCGTTTTGCGGTCAGAAGCAATAAAACCATGCACATACCGCTTTAACTCAGGGATCATTTTTATCGATTCTCGCAACATTTTTAAATTGGAGTCTTTCAAGAATGATTGATCAAGGAATAGGTCAAAGTCACTTAAAAGGTAACTTACGTTACCGTGGAATTGCCCGTAGGTGTATGCCTTATTTGTCTGGTCTGGGCACTCACCGTGTATGTATAGATCATAATGGTCAATGGACAGTCGTGAACAATCTTCTGTCCAGCTTCCTTGTCTTACGAAACGGAAGCTCAGGCTCAGGCTCCAGCTCTGCCATCCATGTGCTGAAAATGTAGGTTGTGGTTTTTCATTTAAGCTGAAGCAAATTTTTTCCTTTTCAAACCAGAGCATCTACTTCCAAACCGCAGCCAAAAGCATCTATCTGGATACCCGTTATTTTAGAATGGATTCACGAAATGCAGCCTGAGCTTAAGCCTGAGCCTGAGCCTGAGCCTCCGTTTCGTAAACGCCCTAAATGTAATCACCTGTATCACCTAATCACCTATAATTCTCTCTCCAGGACCCGGAGCTGACTGACTATGTGCGCAGCGTGCCGGGCACTCCACTCCTCTACCTGAACATGAACGCCATCGTCCTAGAGAAACCCTCCCACCAGTCCACCCAGTACGCCGAGAAGCTGACCCAGCAGAAGGTGAAGCCTCCCGAACATCAGAGGGACACTCTGAAGAGACTGAGGGGGTCGACGGAGCAAGGACCCGACCTGGAGAAGAAGAAGAAGCGACGGCGAGCCAAAGAACCCAACCCTCTGTCGGTCAAGAAGAAGAAGAAGGAGAAGAAAGGAAAAGGAACAACAGAGGACACTGGAAGGGCGGGGGAAAGGATAAAGAAGGGGAGGAGGAGGAAGAGGAGGTCAAAGGTCGTACAAGGTGTCCAAGAAAATGCTGGGAGTTCAGAGGTCATATAATGCATTCCAGAGGCCTTTCTCAAAGCTCGGCTCCGACTTCGTCTCTGTTTTCATAAGCTGTAAATATAGGTTGTGGTTTGCCATTGAAGCTGAAGCTCTGTTGTCCTTTTCAAACCAGAGAATCTACTTCCTAACTGCTCTATTTTGATACCTGTAATTTTGAAATGGATTCACGAAATGGAGGCGGAGCCAGAGCCTAAGCCGGAGACGAGCTTTGAGAAAGGTCCCTGGATATAGGAGCCTGGATTTCAGGAGTTCAAAGGTCATCATAATAGGGTATTTGAGGTCACACTGGAGAGTTCATAGTCAGTTGTCATTCGGCGTTATACATCTTTCCAAAACACAGAGTTTCTACTTGTATAATAAGTCAAAGGTCACCCGATGAATCCCAGAAGGCATTGCGAGGTCATAGTGTACATGATTAAGCACCTTTTTGAGTTGTAGGTGGGGTGGATTTTAAGGGGACCCACAGATAGCTTGTCATTCCCCATCGTATGGTACTCGTTATTGTGGACTTACAATTGTTGGCAAAGGTATCAGTTGATATCATTTGCAACGAATAAATAAAATCCGACTTGTCAGGCAGTTTGGAACAGATTCATTTAGTACGTTATTATTTCATTTGGATGCTGCACTTGTCATCATATTCAACAGTGTGTGTCACGTCAGCTGACTGGATATATAATCCGTTACCATGTTCTCCAGTCCATACATCCTTTCCAGCATCTGGTACCCGCCTCTATCTGTCCACTGTAGATGACAGAGTTGGCCAGACTGTTGCGTATATGAGTTCATGTACCTATCGGTCGTTCACCTGAGCCTCGCATCTTGCAGGTGTGTTTTATCCGTAGCTTATTTGGCAATAACCACTCGACAGAAGAAATCATTTAATTTGGCGTGTTTGTTGTAGTTTTAAACGTCTATTTCCATGGTTACTGATAGCAGAATGGCCGAAGCAATTACTATAGAGGTACTGAAAGTTTGCTGGGCGGTACCCGATCATTACGGCAGCAGGGGTCGTTCTTCACCGCAGTACTGGAAATACCCTTATACAAAATTATGTGCGATCATCTTAATGAATTTGTCTCGATCGTTCATTGGACATTTCGAATTGCCAAATTTATAACAAAACTGCGCAAATTTTGCTACTACGCAAGTGGCGTCAAGAGAACGGATTGCTTTATGTACTTACAGAATTCCACATGGCTTCTATTTGCGTGCTGCTTGTTTTTTAGCAAATGAAATTTAATCAAATTTGTGTTCCTGTCATTATGAAGCGTGTATGGAATCAAACCCATGCTTCGCATGCAAATATCATTAGGGACTGATCTTCCGATGGTTTTTGGTGAAGAGACTCGTTATTAAATATCACTCAGTGCCGTTTCGAATGAAGTAGTCCTGTAAAATTGCACCTGACTATCAGTAAGTTTGTCAAGGGTTTTGACTGTTGTCACCACGATCAATAATCGTGTATTTATTTAAAGACATTCTTTCGCCGCTGTTCAAGCTTTTGATTCCAGCAGATTCTGGGCATGCGCAGGATAAGGTGTCTGCTGCCACCAATAGTCTTTGTAAGTCGTCGAATGAACGGAAGCTCCCCATAGACCTCCACTACGATGTTGATTTTTTGTTGTTTTATTATTGTCTCGTCTTTTGTGAGCATTGATTTCACATAACTTGTACCTAACTCTTTCTATTAATTATCAAAGACATAAGTGGACAAAGATACTTTTAGCATACCCAAAGTTCCCAAATTCAACAAGCCCAGCGTTATTATTTTGTTTCTGCCTACATGCTCAAAATGGTTTTAAATATTCTTTCATTTTTGAGGATGGAAACATCCAAAGCGTTAAAGGTACGTACAGTATGGGATTGGTAACATACTCATACAGAAATGTTTACAGATTTACATGTAACTTTCAGGGTATGAAGATGGTGCTAGTAGAAATATACCGTTAAAACATTTCCGCCTGAAATGCTATATTTAATACCCAGAACTTAGTCAAACAAAGACCGAAAACAGTTTTGATCTCGGGGTAAGATCAAAACCATTAAAAATAATGTTTTATAAGAAAAAGTGAGTCGGTTTTTCGCTATTTTCTCGTGACTCAGATGTCCGATTGAACTTAAATTGTCACAGGTGCATGTGTTATTTTATGTACATAAAGTGTGAGTGTTGTTCTGTGGCCTTTACCAATCATGTATTATACCTTTAACGGAGTAACGCGTATCGACTGTACCAATCACACACACATATGATTTTCCTATAAGTGTACCTTTTATAGTGTTTGTGAATAAAATGGTAACAAATACAAAATATCGTTTTCGTCGTTGTGGAAATTATGCTTTTTGAATTGTCAAAGTAATATTATGTAACTTTAAGTTCCGTAGAAATTTGTGACGAGGAAAAACCCCGGCGTTTGTCATCTTTGAAGTGTTGGCACGTTGCCAACATTTAAATATCGCAAGTGGCACTGCACAGTGAACAAGAAAAATGAAGACTGAGTAACTGACATTGTACAAATATAGAAAAAATCACCCTGTGTCCGTACATTATGCATTATTCATTATGACGTCCGACAACATAGACTTCGTCCATCAAATTGTAAAGAGAATAAACATTACTTGACGAGACATACTGAACACAAAAAGCAGAAAAAACATCACGACGTAACTATATAAAAATGTTCATGAACCAATCGCATAGAAAACGAATGAAAACCCGTCTGAATATTTGCACTTTTTATCATCCAATTTCTTGTTCTTTAATGGATTCATTTGACGATTATAACCCAACACGTAATGATTGTTAACTTTGTTATTATCTACATGTACAACATTCTGGCTTTTTTTTTTAATGTCTACAAGTCACGTGATACACATAATACAATGACGCTATTATGGGCCCCGACAGTCTCCTAATATCCGAGACTGGGATAAATAGCACTCGAATAGCTATGTAAATAGAAGAAACGAAATGTAGAATATCAAAGGAAAAAGAAAAAACACTTTATTTATAATACATTGTGATTTCCGCTTGTTGCTACGTACGAAACAATGGCGGTGGGTGGTTTTTAGACTGGCCTGCCCAGTCCTCCGTGAGAATGCCAAAAATTAATAATAGATTGTACATTTTTTTTAATAATAGAGGGACGGAGTGACTGCGCAGGCTAGTTTATGATAAATTAAGTATTTACTCAAAACTAAAGACAATTACATACAGTACAATATTCATAATACCCACATTAGACTCGCTTCCCGTCCACTCACACATAATACAAAAAATCCTTTGAATTTGTTTAAAAAACAAATTAATCATCGAAGACCATTTTGTTATCCAAAGCGTGAACTGGTAAATTTTGGCAATTTGTCTCTCTTTCCTTTTTTTTTTTTAGCTTTTATGTTTTTCAATTTTTTTTTTAATTTGTGCCCTTTCATAATACATAATAATAAGTTCAAACTTGTGAAAAGTAGACCGTAGGTCCCTTTTCTCTTTCAAGTTCTGTGAACAGTTTGTATGTGAACCTATACTAGATAAGCTGTACAATAAGAACAATAGTCTCTCAATTCCGCAGTCTTCGTTTTTTATAACAATAATTATAACAATCTGGTGGGAATTTACCTTTAATGAATAACCTTTCCTATGAAGGGATAAAGGTATAAATAAAGAAAGGCTGCATTTCATTGTATTACTCAGATTGAATACCCAACCTGTTTTTTTTTTTATAATTTTTTTTCCGTTAAGTTCTACACTCTTTAATACTAACAGATGAACATATTTTTCTTTCTACTCATACACACAGCTAACAAAAATAAAACACGAGTTGAGGCTGATGAGTGGTTAGTGCGCCCTCTAGCGCCCTAATTTGGCGACGATGGTCCCACAATTCCATTTCAACTGAAAAAACGAAATAGGATTTCATTCATTCATTACGCTATAAGCCTCATACCAAGAGGTAGAAAGCAACATTTGGCAAACAGTCAACATGAAAAAAAACTCGTACTTTTTTCTATAAAATTTGATTAGAATGGTGGGATTAAATGTCACTGTGCTAGCAGTCCACGGTTCAAACTCGAAACAGCAAACATGTAAACAAATGAAACTCATGGAGGAATACAACACATGAAGGGTATTTGCACGTCCTCACAAGAATAAAAGATAAAAAGAAAACAAGCAATTAAAACCACTGAGTTGCTTCGAATACACTTAAAGAACATTTCGGTTTGTTTGAATGGGTAAATTGAATTTCAAATTCTGGATAAAAACGATTTAGATCTGAATTATTTTTCGGCAACTGTTCAGTACACCTAACTGTCTTCAAGTTCATTAAAAGCCGCCATAGATTAAACCTCATTCAACTCATTTCAAAAGTAAGCTGAAAGCTCTACCAATAGGTGTTCAGCAAATCATTGACGTCATTAAGTGACGTCAGGGACTCACTCAACGCCTATTGGTTGCTAAGGAAGGGTACTACTCTACGACACGGCACTATTTAACACGAACAAGAAGACGAGGAACCAGACTCATTTTATCACCGACCAATCAATTGATGTTGATTGATGTATACCTCCATCGATGTTTCTATATTTCCTCTTATTATGCTGACAAAGAAATTATGAAATAAACAACCCGATATTTGCCTGAAAACGGGCACCAGACAATGGACTTGGCACAAAATGAGGAATTAAATGAAATGATTTATTGGCGATTACAGAAACATTAATGGCATATAAAGGTGAAAGTAAAGAAGCAATTTGAAAGCAGGAGCGTTGCACGCACACAATACAATTATTGTGTTAATACCCCACCCACCCACCCAGCCACACACAAAAATAAAACAAAAACAATAACACAAATACACATTTGGCCGAAGTAGCAGCATCATAATAGCTTGGTTGTTCAAGCTTCAATCTGAATATCCAATCTGGGGTACATAAACTGACCACAGCACTGTACAGTCTTAACTGAAATGTATAAGCGTCATTTGTTTTACACAGACCTGACTAGTTATTTTGTCTTATTTTATTTACTTACTAAGCGCAGCCAAAATGTTCCAATTCAAACAAACATACAAACAAATTGTGTGCCTTATATATTAGACCATCCCCCCTTAAGGCATCCCTGCATTCTCCTAAGATAGACCTTCCCCATCTGTGTCCAAACTTATTCGTTGATAAATAGTTCGCATTACCATAATTGCTCATGGGGTAAATATACTTGCCACCATTCGTTATGTCACACTTTGGTCAAAAAAATTAAATTCACCCGAAAAGGCGAACAAGCAAAATAATTCATAACCAGCCTTAAACATGGCCACCAACTGGCGTCCTGTTGGTTGAATACATTTTTTTTCTATAAAATCCTTCAGCCTTGGTATTTTGTTTGATTGTCAAATTGCAATGGTAAAATACAACAGAAACAGTCTACATTATATCAAACGGGATGATGCCTCGTGGAGTCCAGCCTCTTGTTTATACAAACTACAATATATAAAGTTATTATTATCATTATTATTATTTTTTGTTTATAACATCATCAGCCTCTTTTGTTTTTATTTGTGCAGGTTTAAGCTGCCTAACATTTCAGCCGACATGATTGAACAGGTCAGAGAAGAGTTGGTTTTTTTTGGAGTTCAAATACCAACATTGGTAGCAGTTTCTTGGGATTCGTATGACGAATCGGGAGTGAGATCTTTGAAGAACATCTGAAGGGGAGGTCTAGTCACTGGTGGACTGTTTCCCCTGGTCTCCACTGGGTCCATCGACCCCATGCAATGACCCGCTTGAGGGGATGACAATTGTTTGTATGTGTGTGCCCGTCTGCTTGTATTTGCACCGACAGTTGATTATCGAAAAAATATCTAACTACAAAAAACGTTTTTGTCATGACACAGACATTATAAACACACATGGCATATCAGTTGGAATAATACTGCACAACCTAGCACTGCTTCCAGTCTCTCGTTGGCTCCGGAAGAAACAATCTCCAAGGTGCTTTTATGTATTAAGTTCTGAATTCGGTGGGAAAATTAACATCTTAGATCCACGAAGAATCCTTGAATCGAATCGCAACACGCTTTTTTTTGTTTACCTACGAAAAGAAAAAAATTGCAACACAAACCATGTACATTGTCTTTGGTACATCATTCGGCTCGGACGCGTCACTCATGTTGGATGACACTGCGCATGTCTACTGACGTTTGACGTCAGAGAGAAAGTTTTTCTGGTGGGAGATTCAAAGAATCCAAAACTGTCATGCGTACTGGGATGACGACATCGTGACGTCACCGCAAGCCATTGTGTGGTATTCTTACATACCTGCCGAAATTTCAAATATTTATTTAATTTTTTTTTTTCATTATTTTTTTTTCTAGAGTTTTTTTGAAATTCGCTCTCCATCCGTAAGAAGCTATCTCGAACTTTGACGCGCGCGTTTGATTCAGTCATTCTCTTGGCATATTTTGTTATATCAAGCAGACTTTGTGGGACTGCAACAAGCTGGTGGTTGGTGAATCTGTCCGATCACAGTATAGTAGTCTCATACGACCTCCTTGTTCCTGGACTCGTCGGCCTTCTCGCCGTTCGTTTTATTCGAGTTGGAGTCTATCTTGCTTCCCGAGGTGGAATGGGCAGAATGAGGGGTGACGTTGGGGAATGCTTTGTCCATGTATTTCAGCATCTCCGTCAGCACATTCTGAAGAGTAGCCATGGAGGCGGAAAGAGCAGGGGTTCCGAAGCCGTGCGATATGAGACTGAAGTGTGTCAGACATCTTTGTACCGAGGGCTCCAGGATAGGCTGTGGCCTTGTGTTGCCAATAGGTGTACGATCCTGACAAAGTACATCTTGAAGTTCCTTCAGCACTTGCCTGCAAACATGAAGAAAGAAAAGGAGACCGGGAAACGGAGCCATAGGTGAGTGGAATGTCTCATTAATACTCATGTTTCTCGTCATTCAAACACAAAGTCAGTTTTCACTGGCGTTGAGCTGAAAGCTAGCCCCTTGCAGTACCTTATTCTGTTATACCTGATTGCACAATACCAAATCTCTATAGAAAGCAAGATCTATTCAGGGCAATGTTATATTCATAATTCAGTTCGCCATACTCGAATTGTGCATTAATATATATTTTTCTTTGACAAATTAAAGGTAGGTATAAAGGAGGTGTTTGCAGAAAGGACGGAGAATACAAAACACGGGAAACGAGCAGGACAGAAAATTCCAGTCCAATATTCCATCTACTTCTTGCGCGAACAATAAGAAGTGCACATTGTGACACAAAGGACGGTACTGGTTCTTGTGCATCAATGGGCAATATCTGAGTCTTCTTTCTATGACAAAAAAAATATGTCTTCATTATTAAATGCCATCATTTCACGGCCCCCTCCTGGTGAAAGAGTATAGTACAGGCCGGGGGTCAGCCAATGCATGCTGAACTTTTTGCATACAACGGGGGAACAATCATTTCTAGCATTTTCTTGCGCGAATTATTTGCCGAATTTAAGGGTGTGCTGAAAAGGGAATATGGGTCTGCATCCCAACACAAACCAAAGGCAATATAATGGACTGCACTTACTATGGGCACAGACCACTATTGTCAAACGACCTACATCATGTGTGTACACTTCATCTCTTAGTTAATAGTTATGACGGCTGAAACATGCATGCGAGGCCTGGTCTTTTCAACGAGTCTAATTGCTTTTTAATGGCGCGTTTTTTATCTATCTCTTTTTCTTTTTCCTTCTACAGAGAGAGGATGGATGTGTCTACAAGGACTGCGTCGTGCCATGTATCGCTGAGCAGAACTCAAACAGCCGAAAAATAAGGAGTGACTCACGCATAATTGGGTTGGTGATGAGTGTGTTTGCTGTATGCATGTGTCACTCCTAACGCGTCAGCCTGTTATATTGTACAAGGCCTGCCATGTGATATAACCCTACCCTTCATCACCAATGTCTCTGTTCAAATATCAATGAAGGAAAGGTCTCAATTCAAACGCAAAACTAATATCAGGTTTATCAGCAGATCACGAGCCGTGAAATTTCATCCAAAGTAAATTTTTTGTTATTGTCTATTGTAAGTGGAAGATGAGCGCCGTTCCTTGTTCATTACTGCAATTGCACTGTATAAGTGCGTCATGATGACGTCATAATGTACTCACTTGGTGGCTA
This sequence comes from Astropecten irregularis, assembly GCA_963971285.1. Lineage (NCBI taxonomy): Eukaryota > Metazoa > Echinodermata > Asteroidea > Paxillosida > Astropectinidae > Astropecten > Astropecten irregularis. Next base: position 1,956,663 of record OZ020258.1, on the reverse strand, counting down.
GAACCATGTTTCTTCTGGTGGGTACTTCAGTTGGGTCGTTGTGTTGTCTGGCGATATATTCTGAGATCTGCCTGGCAGGGAACTCTGTTTCACATAGGTATCCGTAGTCACGAGCTAAGTGTATTGCTTCTCCTGAAAGGAAGTCAAGAAAAGGATATGCATATTAAGATAAGTTTACATATTCATATGTCATCGTTGCATATTCATATATGACCATTGCATATAGTCATCTATAACCAGTGACTGGTACATAACTACATATTCATAGATTATCACTGGTACATAATCATTTATGAATTTCATTGCATATTCATTAATGACATTACATATTCATAAGATCACATATATATTCATGAACAGTAAATATTCATAAATGATCTTTACATCATTTCATCCGTGATTATTATGTAAACCATGATGTTTACATAATTAATGAATGCTCGTCACATATTCATGAATGTTCGTTACATATTCATGAATTATCGTTACATATTCATACATGGCCATTAATATTCATGTATACTCGTTATTTATTCGCATATGATCGATACATATTCACGATCATTCCTTTGACTGCCGGAATGCCAACCTAGGTCATCTCTTCCCGTTTTGTCAGCTCCACTGTTTGCAAATCGGATTGCCCAATATTATGTTTGCTTGACACACTGAAAATATGGACCCGGGTCGTAGCTACTTTGTAGCCGGTTGCAACCCATCTCTCTGTTGCAACCCATCTCCCACAACACAGAACAACTAGTATATGTTCTCCTATTACCCCAGACGCTGCAGACGCCACGAAGACATGGATGTCACACATCATACCACGTCCACTCGTGATTACATTGACACAACCGTTGCGTGATTCTTATTGCCCCTCTCTACTTGATGCTTGTATTTGTTTCAAGTGGCGGTGTATTGACCCAGAGGAGGGGAGGAGGGGGGCTATTGGGGGGATAACGCACCCATGTTGTGACTTCGGACGTCAACCTAAGCCCATGAGCTCCCCATACATGAATACAGTAGGTACCATTCTATGCACTGAGATTGAAATGACTCTGTTTCATAGAGGACGCCTTGGTCATATTCCCCTGGCAAGGCACAGATTGCATCATGGCAAGTATCTATCTATTTGAATGCTATTGGGAATCTATGGACTTGGGTCAAGCTCGTGTGAATGTGAATTAATAACCAAATGAAGCCGAAACCAAAAATTGATTTACTTTGGTTGACAATCACTATCTTCCTCATCCGTGCAAATGGTACATGCCGTACATCATTCTCATATCAGCAGTTTCAATATCATTATACCTGTTGTCAAATCGTTTTTATCGATATACAATTCTTTGTTAGACGGCATCGTAGCCAACCTATTAGTAACCGTTGGTATAACATACCCCTGACCTAATGTAACCCTGGGTATCCTCATCAGGAAACGGTCTAAACAATCTTACCATTCCCTGACCAACCCTCATACCAAGCCCCCCATGATCACCTCGACTCAGTCATAGTTCAGCCTAACCATACAAATCAATGTAATATTAATATATTAATCAAAGCCCATACGCACATCAACATCGCTGAGGCGAAGTTATATTTGAAAACATGAGGAAGCAGGTTCGCCAACTCAACCGACCGAGCGCTGCCCAAACACGTCCCCCGGCCGCTCGCGCTGCACCCCCGGGGGGCCAATGAAGCCACGGTGCCTATACTACCGAGATTCCTGGGGTAAGCAAAAAATATGGAGAGGGGGCAGGACACGACAGCAGCACGGACGGGCAGTTCTCCCCTTAATTCCCATACCACTGCATGGATATAACAGTATAGGCCTAGATATGGACGGCACACATGGGGCATGTTTTGTGGCATAGAATGATGTGATGTGTAAAGCCAGCCTAAGGGCTATAACTAATTACTGTATTTTATCATGCTCACTTTCTTTCCCAAACCCGAAGAGGTAGCTGACAATAAATAATTACCTGTCTTGATTTTTTCTCGTGTTTTTTTTTTTAAAGATTTTGTTTTGTTGTGTGTTTTGTTATGGAGAAATACGCATTGGACGCTGTTCATCTCCCCGTCTATCACTGTACAAGTTGGGAACTTTCTTCCAGTGTATGTGTTGGTACTACATGGCAAGCCAATATACTTACATTTGTTTGAATGCTAAATTGGTTTCAACGACACTTAAATCCGGAATGGGAACATAAGAAGGGACTTCACCTATGGTGTTCTCAATGCCCATTGCAACGCATCCACTCGCAGCTCGTGTTGCAAGCTCGTTCTTGTTTTTGGTGTCCTTTCAATTTTTGTTTATAACCGTAAATATTGGTGTTTGTTTGTTTGTTTGTTTGACTTACGAAATGAGACAATCATTTTGAAACGGAAGCAATATAAACATAAACGAGGGCGCATCTGTAGGTATACGGTTTGGCTGTGTGGCTGGGCGGTTGGTGAAACGAGTACGGTCGGTTGGTGAAACGAGTACGGTCGTACTCATAGCATGCAGGAGCTTTTGGTCTCGCTGTTTACCAATACCTTGCTCTACTCAGAATTGCACACGTAAAACACGACAAACACGAACCCTTCCTATATAACACCGGCCAAAAAACAAGCTAACTGGATGTCTCTTTTCTTTAATTTGATCCAATTTCGTAGAACCAGCGCAATCTCACTGTGGTTTATTTCTAAGGCTGTATTAATCAAATTGACTCGAATTAATGCCGGTAATATTCAAAACGAGTAAACGCACTCTCGTGCATTATGGTTACTTTGTATGCATTTCACGAACGCTCCCCGTGCTATAAAAACCCCGTCATATACCGTCACCGTTAAAATGCATGGATTATTAAAATCCTAATTTTTTTTTCGTGGCCGTTCCGCACCGGTTCACTATCGCAGGTTTATGTTTTTTTCGGCACTCAGACTTCATCCTGATGTGCAAGACGAGGGAGACAGGATGGTAGAGAAGAACAATATCTACGCTTCGATTTTCGGAAATGATTCCTTCCTCTGAATTAATAGTTTCGGCGGCAAGGACGAGGATTTTTTACAAGAGTGTGTATGTTGATGATGAAGGGAGAGCCAACAAGCGTGAATTACGTTACGGTGCGCCGGGTAAATGGTTGGTTTCCGCCCGGGGGATGGCCGCTAGGAGCTAGTGGTTTGCTCAGCCCTCGGGGAAAAACTCTCAACTCGCTCTTATTATTTTTTTTTTTATGAATGAGGAAAAAAATGAGTGGGACTGAGAGGGAATTATATGATGAAGATGTTTTGGTTTCATTCCTTGTTTTTTTTGGTTAAAATTATTATTATCGGGTACTTTTTATCAATGCTTTTTGTATTAATGGTTGAAACCTGTGATTTTATTTCTGTTTTTTTTTGTTTGGTAGATGTGTACGGAAGAAAAATAATTACTGGAACAGCAGCCAGTGCGACTAAGTCGCAGTCTCACTCATATGCTGTCAACATTAATACCCCCCTCCCAAGAACAACACTCAACGTGGCTTTAAAATACAAGAGCCTTATCTTTTTAAAACAGTGCTAGAAAATCTTACACAATCAGAATATAGAATAACAGTACAATCTCACACAAGCATTTAAAATTAGCTCATGGGTATATCGTTAATGCAGAAATAAGTAAATAATGGCCTTTACAAGAAAAATATTTTGCCCACGAACATTTCAAAGTGCTTCCTTTTACACTTGCCTAGTTTCACTCCGATGCGATGATTATATATAGGCCTGTATATATATCTCTATATATTTTGTGTATATATAGATGTATATATGCGTCGGGGTCAGACACCGTTCGTACTCCCACTTCAGTGTCATAGAACCTATATATCTCGTCCCTATATTTCTCTCCCTTCTGACCTATTTCTACGCTCTAATTTGTGATGCGAGGGGGGGACCTTTTTTTCCTCTTCTTTTTTCCTTCTTGCTTCCATCTATAGCCCTGTAGGCGCTGTTTCTATACCGAGGGTAGCTATAGCTGTGCTGCTCCTGCTGCCAAGCGGTAAGGCAGCGCGCCAAACACCGCCGTAGTTTTTTTTTTGGCGCGCCTAGGGCATCACACGTGCTAGCGGTCGCTGACTCAGTGCGCGGTCGCTAATGAGATATAGGTTTTTGAACGTACTGAACACAGCGAATGTTAGCCCTATACCAATGGGTTGGGAGGTCTTTAACATTTTTATTAGTTTTTACACTTTTTTTCCTTCTTTCGCTCTATCTTTTTGGTTTTTAAGATTTGTTTACATCTGATGTCAGAGAGATGATGTCATGTGAGGTGTGTGCGGTCTGGTATAAAATGTGTTCAGGTCTGGTCTGTATAATGCTAGGCCTTCATGTAGTCAGATGTGTCTTCTAATATGGCCATACACCGTTCCCCCTCCCTCCATTCCACCAAGGGGGAGGGGGCATAACAATCAAATAAGACGACCGGGAAGAAGAAATAAACACATTCATTGATGATTGCAACTCTTCGCTCAATTGGAGCAGTAATTGGGACGAGTTTGCATCAGGGGCAGTCGAAGAATCCTTGCTAGGGTATTGTTGTCCAAGTCTGCTTGGCGTAGCAGAAGGGTTTCCTCCCCTCACCCTCTGCACGCTCAGACCACTAGGCCTCCCCGTCCTGAGATTCTGAAGCCAGAGACGATCCCTCTTGAATAAACACGCTCCAATCTCAGTTGATGATTTTCCCATTTATCACTTTTTTATCATTAATAGCACCTCCTCGTGGAATAGTAGAGGGGGTTTGGATGGAGGGTCACTTGGACAAAAGGACTCGACCTGAATCCGGAGCATCTTACGCTAGTTTCGCTGGCTAATGTTATTTTTTTACGTCTATAGCTACAGCCTTGTTTTTCCATCCGTCTGCCTGACGGTATATTCGGATTTTCCTTTCCCCTTCTTCTCTAAGGTCAAACAGCACAAAGGGCATAGGCGGTTGACTTGACTGGCTCCCATTGTGTCCGGTAATTGGACATTGCTATCCATGGTGCTTGAATAGGGCAAGGGGCTCAGAGCTGCAGCTCAATTAAAGCCGAATCCCCATCACGGACTCACAACACAATGGCATAACGCCCAATAATAACGAACAAGAGCCACAAGAGAGCAACCACCCCGTCCACAGATACAACCTGAGTTGCAATTTACAAACTAACTTACTAAGTCCAACCCCAATCCCCCCTCCCAACAAAAACCTCATCGTAAAGGGTGTTACTTATCGCACCTTCCATGGCCATAACTTCATCGTTTTGCTCATAAACTTAAAATCCAATCAATAAATCTTCAGAGTTTTTTCATATTTTCAAAAATCAAATTCCACTCTTATAATTAAAGTGAATTAATCTTCCAAGTGCAATAGATTTTAAATTAATCTCATTGGCATTTTGACGAGGTAGTGTGAAAAAAAAAATCCCGGTTTTCATCGCCTCTCGTGGGAAATAATTATATTAAGATCGATAAGATTTTGAGATATGTACTGGTATATTATACTGGGCCTAAATTACTAAAAATGCAAATGAGTGCAGCTGTGGTCAGTCATCCGATCTCAAACATCGGCTATGCACCAAGGAAAGGTTGACCATCCATTATTTTAATGGTCACTGTGTTCTGGTACTAGGCTATCAACCTTACAATATTAATGTGGTTGTTGCTTTGATGGGCCAACTCGAATCGCCCATAAACAACAGCGTGTTGCAGTTATGATATTCGAGCAGAGAGCTGCACCAGACGGGCCATTTACAAAACATTATCGTACATTCACCAGTCTAAACATCAAAACAAGCTGGGTCGCAGTTTCAGTTTCAGATGAATGATTTAATTACCCCTAAAAATTTGTTTCGAAACATTGATGTCTTAAATAGAGCTCTCAGTTACATAACACCATATCTCTTATTCTACGTGATTGATTTGACAGCACAGAAACCTATCATTATTTCTGACTGATACTCAAAAGGTAACAAAAAGTCGCTGTAGGATTCTGGCGTTCAGACTTCCTCTTTCTTTACCTTTTCTATAGAGAAGACGTTGACGAATGAATGTACCAAAAAAGTGGAAGCAAACAATTATTCAAAAAAGACCCCCACTGACAGAATAAACTTCACAGAATGACGCGTTCAATCTTTGGTATCATAATTTCCAGATCCGAAAAAATGAGTGATGGAGCGCAGCTATTACAACATCGTGGACTAGACTATACACTGCAGAAAAATGTATACAAGTCCCAATTTCAAACGGCTCACTTTACACCGTACACTAGAATTGAACAACATTACAATGCCTCGCTGTTGGCAAGGTATTATATATGAAAGATAAAGAATGAATGAAAAAGTCACCACAACATGAACACAAAACAAAGTTTTCAAAGTGTGACAGTGAAACCATACCACTGGGGGTTTCTGCCATAAATCCTGGCTCGTTGTGTTGCCTTGCTTTTTTGTGTGAGCTGAATAGAAGAACTCGCTCAATTGAAAACAGGTCAGTGGAAAAAACTACCGCTCGATCTATTTCTGGTTTCAGTTCTGTTTAGGTTGAACTCGCACTGGGCCGTTTTTGTATTATTTGTTGCCATGAATACTTTTGTAAAGATTTCGCAAATACATTAATCCATCCTCAGATGTTCGTAGAGTGAACACAGAAACGTGTTATGAAAGCACTTGGGGTGCGATACGGCCAACTGTGGTTTCCTATAATACCCCTGAAGATTTTGTTTTAAGACAGCGTAAAATCTGTAGAGGAACTGCTGTATCGCTCTGCAGCTTTTGTGCAGTTTGGTCTGTTGCTCTGTTTCTATATGCTGGAGGCTATAGAGAGATACAGGAAGAAACAGTGATATTTACGTAAAATGTTTTGTTCAAACGTGACACGAAAAAATTGCGAACTATGAACCATTGGAGAATGTATACCAGCAACGGTACGACCTATATATCTTTTGATGAGTTACTATACTTCAAACTAGACTAGACCGATAGAGGGCTTGAATTGAATCACGTGACCTAACCATGCAGTCAGCACCGCCATGTAAAACTAGGTATGGTTACGGCAATACACGGGTTTACACTTCGAAAAATGCGCATGCGTGAAAGTGCCTCGTTTTGAAGTTGCGATCAAAAGCTAAGATGGCCGACGAAGTGTAAACCCGTGTATACAGACTGCAGACTCAAACTTTCTAGGTTATCACAAAATGAGAGAAAAGGGGACGAATTAAGAACAGATGCTTGTAAACATGCCTGTTGGTAGGCAGTGTTATCAAGTGATAAACTGAAGATTGTGGAAATGCCTAACCTAAGCTTTTCCTACACAATGGCGGCAAAACACGTAGAAAACCAGACGTTGGTGTGGTGGTGCTTGATGCCAAGTGAGCAAGGTGTTTAAAAGGAGATGGGAGTGGACGGTGGGAGCAAATTAAAGCTGCGGTGTGGGAGCCAAGAGGGGATAGAGGGTAGGGGTCCAACCTCAAGTCATTTAAGCAAATCAGCAAGGATGTGCAGGCCCCAGCACCAAGCTCGTCCGTCGGTATTTTTGCAGACGGTTCATATCGACCGGTAAGGTCTCAAACACTAACTAGGTATGTACCTTATAACTCTACCACAAACTGGGAGGGTAGAAGAAGAAGGAGAAGAATAAAAAGCATGGTTTTATTATTGCACGTGTTCTTCGCATGAACAGGTTTGCATGTTACTGAACTCCGGACGTCGCTTTGATTAGCGTGTGAAGTGCGCTCACGGGTCAGCGAGTAAATGCTTTGCATCGCTCGCCTGAGAAATACCAACTGCTGTGGGTGTGTGCGGAGGGAGAGAGGCCGGCCACGCTCAAACAGAATGTCCGGGGACGAATATTGAGCCAGGCGAGCATCGAGATGAAATCGATGGGGGCAGGGGATGTTTGCGCCCGGTCCACCTCATCAGTCTGCGCCGCTGCGTTTTTTATTTCTTCCATTTTTTTTAATGAAAGACTGGAACATGCCAAGCGTTCAAAACATTTAATCTGCATTTGCCGTTTTGCAAGTATAAGCTTCGTTAGAGCTGCAGCATGGTTGTAGTATTAACATTAAAAACTTTGCAATTAATTCCATTCAATTTCCAACATACTTGATAAATCGTGATATTCACAACACATCTGCGATGAACACTCTTTATTGTTCAATGTCGACAAATATGAAAACTAGATTTCATTACCAATCACAGAACTTAGAGTTAGGAGGGCCTGACACGTTTCGATCCTAGCAGGATCTTTATCGAAGGTTCCTGCTATGATCAAAATGCGTCAGGCCCTCCTTACTCTATAAGCATTTTGATAATTTTCAGGTCATTATTGTGGCTGAGATGAGCAGTTTGCAGAAGTTGTATTGACCATGTTCCTTATCTTTTTGAAATAGCAATTTGGCGGTAAGTAATTACGTAGTTAAACAACGATGCGATATTGCCAAAAAAAACCCACAACTTATAGTTTGAACTTTTCATGGAAGTGGGTTACTTAAACGTGCAAAGCTGTCCGAATATTGGACCAAGTAAATCGCTGTTGGAGGTACATGTAGATATGTCTACTTCCATGGTTCTACCACCGAGTCATTGTCCCGTTGCATTTTATAGTACAATAGTAGGTGAACCCTTAGCTCTCGGACCTTGACGTCTACATGTGAAGTGGTGTGTGTTAAATTCTCTGCAGGATGCCGCTGTTAGCAATAATGAAGCGCGGTGCTTGTATTATGTTCACGCACGGGGTTCTCCATACCGCCGTAACGACTAGCCACGCGTGCGAGCGTGTACTGACAAAACGTCAGATTTTCGTTCTTCTCCATTTTTGTTGTGCTCAAATAAATGAAGATGTACCAAATCATCCAATTCTTACTTGAAGAGTGGTTAAACTACGGTTGTCCATCATTATGACAAATTCTTTTTCCTTTTTTTCATATCAAAGAACGGGAAGGCCAAAATGCAGTGGTGTGTGGCGTTTCATGAAAAATGGATTTGTATTATTGGCAAAGGAAACCGCAAAGAATACGAATAAACCAAACCACAGCGAACCAATCAATTCCAAGTTGGCAGTGGCGGCAATGTATACAATTCTGCATTGTTCATTATTTGCTTGAATTACATTAAAATGTGAAGTGCTTTGGAAATTACAAATTTCAATTACAAATAACGAATTATGGAAATGGTGGTCAAAAGTCCATATCTATCTATATAAGTCTTTATATAAATCCTCCCCAAATTTCACATCAAATAGCCTAAAAATTAAGCGAAGTTCTGGCAAGAAAATGTCAAGACGTTGGGTGATGGTGACGTGATATAATAAATGCATATTGCAAAGATTAGCAGAGGCCACCAAAACTGCTGCAGCCAGTAGAGGTTAGGACAAAGCACATGCAGCTGAAATTAACTTTGGTTACCCGTGAAGGAAGTTCTTCTTCCATAAGCGCACGTGGTCAGTGCCGCACAGGGCCGAATTCATAATCCACTGACCGTGTGAAAACAATGACAAGAGGTAGGGTGTTAGTGATGGGCATACTCGGGGCTTGCCGGCCGTAGCGAAGCAAACGAGCTTGAATTAACGTTCATCATATTTTTTTTTGTGGTCAAAATTTCTGCAAAATGACAGATAATCGAAGAATCGCGAGTCAAATACCTCGCGAGTTTGCACTTTAGCGGAGCGGTAAGGTGAAAGCTGGCGGTACGGTGTGCGTCAGCGTGGCACGACGAGAAGGTCATGGGAGGGGAACGGCAAGTCCAGGCACGGGACGTTATAAGGAAACTCATTCGGTTCCTGTTACACCTTATACGACTTACACAAACTTAACAAAATGTATAGAAGAGTTAACTTATTATTCAATGACTACAAATTGCTCATCAGTTTCACACTGACTGAGAGGGCACGTCGCTGATGGATAAGCATCTAGAGCAGTAGACAAGCCTGTTGCTGATTCTTAAAATATTCAAAAAGGGGGATTTCTGGAGTTCATTACTCTAACACGTTACCGTGGTAACTAATAAGAACCTGTCTACGTCATTCGGTAGAGTCGGCCCAAACATTTAGATCACAGTGAAACATTTTGTTCAACGAATCTTTATTTTATTTTCTTGCATGAATAACACCGAATTTGATTTGCATAATTATGGTATGACCAACCAAACTGTATGGTGAACTAACACAAGCAATTTCATTTGTGTTCAAAATCGGTCAAAAGCACTGACCTTTGACCGGATCATTTGTCTGTTTTTCAATGGAAATTTGATAAAATAGGAAGTCAATTTCACTCAGACGTTACTGTCGAAGTCGCCAGGAGGCTCAGTGTCATGTGTTCCTCGAAAGGTTAACGCCCAATGTCTTAATTTGCTGAAAACAAATCAGTCCACGTTTGCCAAATAAATAAAGAAAGTCTAGCTTGGACGGCCGGCCACGGAGCACCTGCGGACTGTGTCTTATCTTATTTCACAAGGGCCAGTTGAATGCCCTCTGTGTCATGGGAAAAGTCACCTTACAAACTCCCCCCTCCTTGCAATACATCCAAGAAAGACATCAACGCTGGGGCACTGAGATGAGAAGGTTCGGTGCAGTATCGATTGGTATCAAGGACCCGAGCAAAAATCTCCCCCTCGTGTTAGGGTCTGACCGTGGTCCCCGACCGATGACCGGCCATACCGGGGCGGCGGCGGGGACAGCGGCAGCCGCACACGGTCTGAAATTCGGTAACTTCCGTCAGGTCATCTTACACATCAGACCCCGCGGTCGGATTTGGGAGAGGAACAGGACATGCGTAACGACGAATAAAAGGAGAGCGCGGATCAGCGCGGTTATCCGAGTCAAGACCTAGGGAACACTATCCAGTTTTGCCAAGATTTGAATCACAAAGGCATAGCAAAATGAGCACCATTGTCTCTTCCCTTTCTGTAGCTTCAGACAACTTTTTTATTTGAGAGTGTGGGATTTCCAGATTCCATCTGACACTGTGTATAAGTGTGTAAAGCTATATACCAAGATCGTATCAGGGCGTGTATATCATAAATATGAGGACGCGTCACATTTTGATCAAACTTCTGCATTGTTTCATCAATAACAACGAATCAAAACTAACTAGATAAATAAAGTCTTTGAGAAATAAAGCCTTTTAGCCTTCGAGAAAGGTACTGCTAGGATCGAAACGCGTCAGGCCCCCCTAACTCCAAACATTTGATATATTTCAGGTCATTTTGGTTGATGAGCAGTTTGCAGCAGTTTATTACTTGTATAGATAAATAAAGACATGAAACTGCTCAGTAACACGCCTGAAATAATTGGCATAATCGCCCAAAACAATTGTCTCGAGTTTGGTATAAAAGGACTGAGGTGGACATCTATTGAAAAGAAGGGTCACCACAAGCTTGGTCTGATACCAGGCGATGTTATTTGCATGATCCCTAAGAATAGCCGAGATCTACCCCGCACCCAACATGGCGCTCATTTCATGTGCAGAAATCCAACAATTCCACAGTTATTATTTCTTTCACATTTCCATGGATTAACACTCATCCATATAGTAATTACAGGGGCTTTACGATAGCAGAGGGTCTGGTTTTGATCAATTTCAGAAGGAACGGATTTGGACATTTGATTCACTTCTTTTCTGTTTCGTAAGGCATGCCATTGTGTGAAGGGATAAATTCACAAGAATGGGAGAAAAAGGAAAAAGGGCTCAGGTTATGTGAAACGGTTATCCAGTATATTGATCCACACACTTTATGTATGCCGCGTGGCTTGGCCCCCAACAAGCGGCTGCATAAAGAACAAATTCATATTAAAATATTCCTAAGTTTTGTACGGCTCGTAGTCGTGTGAAGCGACAGGTGTACTATGCTTACTGATTATTCCCAAGGAAAAAAAAAATTATGAAAACCCCTATGGTTGAGGGGAGAATCCTTTCGTATGCAAATTCCAATTTAATTGGTAATTTCCCCCCTACTGAATTGGTAAAACTTGGGAGTTGATTTTTTTTCACACGAACGTTGTAATAAATGGGCTTTTTGACAGCTGCAGAAATTATGTATGCATAAAACAATATTTTGGTCGTTATATTATTTCTCTGGTAGGTTCAATGACTTTTGGTCAATTAAAATATTGCCAAATTGACTTGGCTTTCTACCTCTTTGTTGTGACGTGGCAGGGTATGTACATGGTCAGTATAATATAACGATATAAAGGTTGTTGGGGTTAGTGGAAATTTCAGCCAGTGCACAACCTGTCGTGTGATGGTATAAATACTAGAGATTTGCAGCACGACATGACATGATGCATTGCTAGATTAGGAGAGGGAAAAACCATTCATTTGTATGGACTTGATGGAGTCTGTATAACACTATGTGAGATGAATGGAATGGGGGCAATATCCCCTAGCAAAAAGACTTCAGGCAATGTTTGAAGCGATCATTTTTTGTTGTTGTCGACTGTTCAACATTTCTTTCACGGCAGGCGTGCGAGAAGTTAAAGGAAATTATGATTAAATTACTATTTCCTTTGGTGCTATTGTCCATCGTGTGGTTGTATAACATCATATTCACATCATGTTCATTAGGTGGCGTTTTGTATGTAGCAAGTTCTGAATGTTTATCAAGTTCAGATATTCTAAACTTGGAAGGACGCCATACCATCACATCGGGTCTTGGTTTTTTTATGATCAGGTATGCAATACTGCAACTTCTAAATGTTGCGACTACAGTTACCTGATCGTGCATTATACATTGACAATCAAATCGAAATATCAAGGCACACACAGAGAGAGAAAAAGACATTGGAATGTGTAGGCGCCCCGTGGATCAGAAATGAGTTAAGTCTGCAGCGAAAATCTAATCACCAAGCAGCCTTATCTTGTCGCTGTCATATCCTGTAGGTTCACAAGATGACATATATCGTCTGCTCCAGCAGCCAACTTCGTCACGGAGGATCTCTCCCCTCACCCCCCTCCCCTTGCCTCATACCCCCCTAGGAGGTCTGTAGCCCAAGGGAGAAATCACAGACAGATAGCGCACTGACGGCCGGCCAACCCATGCACAATGCCTGCACAGACTTGATGATGAGCTGCTTTTTTTGTAGCCCAAAGCGGCTACGCTTGGCTGCGTGCACAAATTTCCCCACTCCAGGGGGTGGGGGTGTGTATGAAGGGGAGAGGGGTATGGTGGAACGTCTTGCCTCCAGTAAGGATGGGGGTTAACCTGTAGCCCCCAGTAAGGATATGGGTAGGGGGAGAGATGATAGGGGAAGTGCTCATAATTGAAGACTTTGCCAGCTCCAGGGTGGCAACAAAATTATAGCCGTGACGTGGCAGGGAAGATGGATTGAGGGAGAGCGAACCAAAACGGAAAAAAATTGAGATCGGAAGGGCAGAAGTCTGGGATCTAAAAGAAGCATAACATTGAAAAGTTGGCGAGTAATTTTAGTGGGTTAAGAATTGGACTATCTGGCCAACATGTCTGTCTGTGGGTCCTCGGCAGCGAGTTGGGGGTAAGGTCTTGGATCCCGTCTCCTATATACGGTAGTGTTCTTGTACTCTTAATTGTACTAAGTTAACTAATGTCACCCATTAACATTATGGCAAAAGTTATATGACATTACAGAAATGTTTATATTTATAATCCCTCGATTTCGAAACATTTTGAAATCAACCTCTAAGGTAGCTCGAAGGTAGACAAAAACCTCGTGGATAGTCTGGTGATCGGAGGGCTGGGACGATTTCACCAAACACATCGTAACTTCAATATAAATCCTACGACCAGTAATACATTGCAGGCCTACGTATATGATACGATGGGTTTTCCTTCGTAACTTGAGTTACAATCGATCGTAGGGCTTTGTGAAATCGACCCCAGGACCATTTTGATATAATGATCTAACGGTGCCGCCATTCTGAGCTCAAACATGAATGATAACTGCATCAATGTTACGAGATGTAAACCCGGCACGTCTTCAAAATGTTCATGGATTCTCGTTAGAACCAAGTGTGATGAAATGGGCTTGCGGCCCCTCTCTGTATAGGATTGCGCCCTTGGCTTATAGGTATACCAACACACTGCTCATCAGCATAATATCAAACAAACAACTCTGATTTCTGGCGACGGATAAAAGAAATACTGGATCAGATTTGGATGATGTGACCCAGACACTTCATTTGAATCAGACATGTGCGACCCAATTACTTTATCTAGAGCAAACATCTGCTGTACATTGAATTGATTTAGTCACTTTTGTTACGAGCGAAAACTAATCCTTGGACTTGTATAAGCAATTAGCCAATCGCATGTACCGCACTGAGGCTCAATTATATGACTTTTTGGTGTGTTGTTTTTAAACCCCTCTAGTCACTCTTAGTAATATGGCAGTAGTGAATGGGTTTTAATAATTTCCATCATTAATATGCGCGTATGGGGGTTTCAGGTTAATTGTTCCGAAGTATGTTGCCTGTCTTTACAGTTTACCGCAAACGTGGATTCCACAGGCGGTATATACCTTCAAGTGTTATTGCTAAGGGGGTCAAATACGTTCAATACATGTACCATTGTTACATTCATGCACCGTTGTCATGACAATAACCATGGCCTTTTCTGTCTAAATGCATCTAAATTCCTTCCTTCTGCTGGTCGATAATATTGTTTCAGCAGTGTTGCCGATGAGCACGTAGCAATTCTTGCACTTTTTGGTTAGTTCAGCTAGGTATAAACGCGTCCCACCATACCAATGATTCCGGTATAGTGGAATAGATTGATTAATCATTGGAGCATGGCGTATAGATAGAGGGATTGTGGAGGTTTGCAATGTAGAGAGGAGAGCAGGAGAAGCAATTGATAATAGCATAGCGAGATTGAAGCAGGTAGATCGATGGAAAATGCACTGCAGTCATTTTTTTGGTTGGTATATCAAGACCTGGCGTTTCTTCCACCAAGGTCGCTACGCAATTAGACAGCGACAAGCTGAGCCGAACCGAGTAGAGAAAAAGCCTCGCAATCAATTAATGTATCATAGCGACAGGCAACGCGCGCTTAGATTTATCAGGACCCAATCCAACCAAATGGCCGCGTAAACTCGTCGTCAAGGTCAATTTTGCTCGCTCGACAAGCAATAATTGTGTATCTTTGCGAGGCTGGCTCATCGACCAAACCGCTATATAACGGGGAATGGCATTACTTAGCCAGGCAATAAATGAAACCAGTGACTTCTGATCTCTGAGAGTGCATCATGTAGACACGTGTTGGAGCTCAGACACTGGGCTCGTATTTTTTGTGTCACCCTTTTTACAATATACACCGAGCTAATTGCATCTGAATAGAAACGGGAGATGCGGTGAAAGTGAGCTTGATTCCAATCCTTTTATTCCCCTTGTTTAACAAAACAACATGTAAATATCGAAACCTGATTTTTCGCCGCCAGGGGGCGTCTTTGTTCCTTGGACATGCAAAGTGTGTCTTTTGTACAAATTTGGAATTTGGGGCCAACATTTACATATTACCATCTGTTGCTATTTGGTGCATCTTTGCAATTTCATTCCCAATTTACACCAGGCAACATTTTAATTGAACTCTTTGATCATAAGAACGTGCACTGCATAGCCCGGTATCATAAATTGGGTTGAAATTTGAATATTATTTGCAAACAAAATGAGCGAATTCTTTTTTCTTTTTCTCTTTTATTGATGCGGCAATGGATGTGCTTTCTTCGTATGTTTGGGGAAACAAGCCAACACAATATTGCCATGAAGACAGATACATGGAACCCTAGATACCGGATGACTTACGTCTTGGGCCAAGACACACACACACAGGTGACACAAACAAACACTTGACTTACCTTCTACTAATGACGTAAACAATGTAACGTTAGCAGCTTTTCTCCTTCCAGCGGGAAGATTCAAGCCGATTTTCTCTAGTCTTTCTCTCAGATACCTTCCGCCGTTCTTGGACTTTGCCCTGGCAAGAGAACAGCAAAAAAAGATAAGGGGAGATGGTTAATACAAAGATGCAAAGTAGATCAGGAAGTCTGTCAAATATTTGAGGAGGAATACACAAAGATAGACAGACTCTGAGACGGGACAGGAGACTCTGTGAGAGAGACGAGGAGGAGGGTCTTGGATGGATGGGGAAGCCAGGAAAAGGAGAAAGACGGACACAAGGGAGAATGAATCTGAGAGGGATGTATAAGATGAAGAAAGGAAAGCCAGAGCGAGCAGGTGTTTCTGGCTATCCAGTCATCATCCGCGGGTAGAATTCGATCATGATGATGCTGCAGTAAGATGCGACGGCGTGGCTTCATGTCCACTGTATAACGACGATGATGCTGATGGGTTTAAGGCTGGGGGACTACAGGGATCAGACGCATCCACACGGGAGGGGATAGAAAAAAGAGAGAGCTTCATCCGTAAACGCCAAGCAGGTGGTTTGCCTTGCAAGACAGACGAGAGGTGCCGGAAGCGGTCCGGTCGGATTGACAAGCAGCGATGTATCCCTCCGTCTCTCTAGCTCTCTCGCCCCGTTCGGCCAACGGTCTAGAGTACACGGGGAAGGTGAACCCCTCCGATCAGAGGGTACATCACTCACCTCATCAATCATTCTCTCTGTTCGTTCCTTATCTCTCTCCATCCCTTCTCTAACACCACCACCCCTCCCCATTATAGCATTTCATTTCTCCTATCCATGGAGTTGGTTTTATGATCTCATAAGCCAGGAGGTATGCAAGTCTGGTCAATCCTGGGGATGTAAAGGAGATGTAAGTGCGGATGCGAGCACTGCCGTCGGATTACGGACTCATCCCATTTAATTACGTTGTCATATAGTCGTTTAAATCCGATCAGACTACGAGGGGGGATTTGCCAGGCAAGATCCGAGAGGGGAAATGAGGTTGACATGGGATCAAGGGGGAATTCTCCTGCCATTTTGAACAGATGGGAATTTGTATCCATGAGTAGAACTATTATAGCAGGGGAAATATTGGACGTCAAACTCTTGCACCTATTACACGGTCAATGTACCAATCGCGTACCAAAGCATTCTATGCAAGTTAGTAACACTACTCAGGAACACTGTTAACACCGCAGGTGTACATTTAAACCCCGAGTTTCGCAGTACTTGGGGACACTTTCAAGAAGATGCATTGACTTCCAGCTGATGAGACATATGAGTTCTTTATGCATACAAAAGCTCTATGTGCTGCTCGTGGTTGTTGAATGTTTTCCGTGGAGTTTGATCGCCATGTAATTATGTGTAGAGGCCTATAATGGATGTTTCAACAGCTGATAGCACAGCTGCACGTCTCCACTAAAAACCGCCAGGTATAACATGTCAATGTACAGAAACTGACAACCACAAACTTCACCCAGGACCGTTGATTGATATCAAAAGCTTATTCGTTTTTTCTTTAGATTTAGAAGCACATGGTGGAATTATGATTATTAAAGTTTGGAGGTTTTCCGAGCTGAGTTTGGTAAAAGGTTGGAATGGTTCACCTTTAAGGCTTCAAGAAAGAACGCAGAAATCGAATCGGGTGTCTCGGCTAAAGGTGTTGGTATTCCCAGGAATGATATCAATAAAAATCACGTCACTTGCACTCATCAATCATTCCGACCCCAATTGGTTTTGTCTCCGTTCTGAAGCTCAAAACCTTGGCAACAAAATCCTCGAAGTTCTCAGCCAAAAATACCCCAAACCCTTCTGTCCAATACAACAGTCCAATTATACAATTAGAGAGGGCAACCCCGGTAGACACGTAGCACCGCCAGAGAGTCCGGGACCAGACCCGTCTCCTCCACTCCCAGTAATTCATACTGACTTGAGTGATGCAGGGGGCTTAGGATGGAGGGAAGTTAAGGGGTGATTATGTGCGGTGGATGCGAGTGGGTTATTCAACTGTAACACGGGGCTGGGCTGATAGCAGGGGGTACAAGAGCGGTCATACGGCTTGAGTCAATGGTAATTTAGGTTGAGGGTTAACACACACGGGGCACTTAGTACTGGCTGAAACTTCCAACGTTCCTGCCTGGATATAAATGGAGGCATTATATGTGAACCACATGATGGAGAAGTCGCACCAAATCTTCCAGCAAATCCACAGGCGAGATAGATGGCCTATAAACTATACCGAAATGAGCCGTGTCGAAGCTTAGTACTAAGGTGTAAAGTGCGACGGTCTATCTGTCTATGTCTGCCTGGGGATTCTTGGGATTTCAGTGGGACCATAGAGCTAAGACCTTGCTCTATGGTGGGACAGGGCAACATCATGTTGTTTGTAAATTAAAGAAGCTTGATCTCTCATTGTATGAAGCAATGTGACATAATATTGGCATACCACCGGTACAGTGGTAATACAAGCATTGTAACTGTTTTGCTCATTCAATAAATGTTTTAAAATACAAACCGTTCATTTCAAACAAGCCTAATTAACGAAATTACATGAACATTTTGGTAAGAGGGACCGGAACGTGAGTGGGGTCAACCAAAGAAACATTCGATATTCCAAAACAAAGTTTATTCTAAGGTGATGGCGCCCTCTCGAGTTGAGGATTCACCCATCTCAGACCAAGGGCCGTATAATGTACAGTTTAGTACAAACAGTCAAACACCAAAATGAGCTTAACATTCGTATGAATAAAAATTGGTATACGATACCTTTTGGTGATATCGTACGTTATATGATGCTCAATTTATTACCGGAGAGCATGGTCCTTTATTTATTAGTAAACATTTTAAGAAAACCTATAATTTTGATAAGTTCAATATTATTTCAATCGATAAGCTCAAACACTGATAGGTATCGGATTGAAATGACTGCGAAGGACAAAATCGTTTTGTTTTGTTTTTCTCAATAGTAATCTGACTCGGGTTTGATGTGTACAACCACCACACTACGGAACGGCGGTGTTTGAGCGGGCAATGGCCGACCGAGTGCGCCGTTCCCTCCGTGTTAACGACCCCTATAACTTACGCGGGCTCTCGCTGGGTTGCCCCGTATTTACACAGATGTGGTATATACACACACGGATCAGACCCGGTGTGACAATCCCTCAGCCAAACTCCCCGGGCCCCAAACAAGCTCTGAATTCCTGGTCTGCATGGGGTCCCTGCAAGCATATATCGTATCCACATCCCCCAATTCCCCTAAAAAAATGATGGGCACCAAGACTCCGCTATATCGTCAACCGTCACTCGACAGCAGCGCACATCGCCCCTACCTTGACCGGGAAGGTTTGATCGAATCTCGGGCAGGGCGGCTCCCCGCTGCTCGGTAATTGGTGGGAGAGCGGGCATTACAAGTGATACAGTGTACTTGGTAGGGCTTAACTCGGCTTTACCGGTCTTGAGTGGGAATTTCTTGCGTTTAATCCTGCACCCAAAGAGAATTGTTTGTGATAGGTGTATGATTAAAGACCTGAATGGCTTCAATTTTTTCTTCTGAAAGTTGAATATCATGTATCCTGTTGGAAGTTGACCTTACGGCGTATTGCTGATCGCTAGTTAACAATCATATTCTTATGCCAGTTCTACTTTCAAACTCTGATTAGCTCATCGAATAAATAAAAGTGAATTGCCTTTTTTTGTGGGACAATTTTGATCACAATAGGCACCTTGTAATGCTGAGCACAGCACGACGGCTGAAACTAGCACGAGGAATGGCCAAGAATAGGCGCGAGGAACCCCCTCTGTTGTTTGAAGTATGGTCGTGCTGGAATCCAATACTAAATAATTGCAGACTGACACCCCAATGTAAACACGTGTGCTGGTATCACACAAACTTTATCCATTTCCCCCCTGTGCTATAGCATTGGGTGTTATTAGAACCGCATGAAGCCTTGAACCATGCGTGCAATTATCCCACATTCTCCCTTCAGGGAAGAAAAGAGCCAAGTTCAAAAATAAAAAGCAGAAGAAGAAGACGAGAAATCGGTTCTCTAAATGGAAGCACGTCTGAAACAATACCGCAACAGGTGTACTGAGAGTCTGGGTTACGGACCAACAGGTGAGCTTTTAGCTCAAGGTGACTGCGAGTCCGGGGCTAGACGGGTCAATCAAGCGGTCAAGGACCTCACAGTCAAATGTGCAGATGCGTCACGTGATAGAGCTTCTGATCCTTGTCTTGCAGTGAACAGATTATTATGAAGCCCGGTCTAGTTTCCCTGACGCATAAAGAGCTCCGTTTTGATCACGTATACGTTGATAACTTCATGACGTCACGAAGGGCGTGCGTCCATCTTCCTGCTGAATCGGGGCCACGCCCTTCTAATTCTAAATCAGTTTTAAACTATAAATAATCGTCCATCAACCGTTCCTGTACGGCTTATTAGTCGTTGACTGATAAACACGTTCCCATGTCGGCCTACACACACCACCTTGTACAGCAAATTGGTTCGTAATTACCTCTACTTAGTTTCAGGAATAAGGTGTGTCAATGATTGAGTCGAAAGTGTAACCGTAGACCCTTCGCATTTTACTCTCTGCAGTAATCGAGTCACATGGAAGGAAAAAGGGAAGACAACAAAATAACGCCCCCGTGAAAGAGAGCAAAAATCGCTCAGACCAGGGCGCTGTTTGGTTGACAATGTGATTAGGAATGTCACGCCCTTCACATTTCCAAGCCAGACTAGTTTGTTCTCTTATCCCATAGAATGACATCAGTCAACGAGTAGAGGTCTGTTAGTGAGGTAGTTAGTAGCCTACGCGTCGTGGTATCCTGTTGGAGGTCAGTGACCTGCTTGCTTGTCGTGTCAGGCTGACTGATTGAATTTAAGCGCCTAAAAGGAAACTCAGACGGCGGGAAATGCATTTTTACAAGCCCGTCCCTTTTTAAGGGAGAATAGACTGAGGGTTGAGTTCTCATAACTGTTGTTCAAATTGTATACTTAAGTAAACTTTATTTCAGCTTAACATAAAGAGACCCTACCAGCATTAATTGTCACGCAAGACTAGATTAAAATGGCGTATAGTTAAATAGTACGAAGGTGCGTTGTAACCACTGCTTGAAAGAAAACTCTAACTTGACCTTAAGATGAGATTTGGTTTATCATCTTTGTACTTCTGAATGCTGTCATTGGGGGCAAAAGTGCCGAAGACATTTTTCATGTCCTACGCCATGGCGCTCAGCTAAATGCCGGACGATGTTTTTAAAATAGGCCCTTGAACCGAATTTGTTGGAATTGCCCCGGCCTCAGGGCGTTCCATTTGCTCTAAAGGGGTATGAGGACGGGGAAAGGGCCCCGGGGGCACTTGTGGGAGCTAGCTGACAACATGTCTGCTCCGACACCACTCTCTAGTGAAAGTCAGACCCCGTGTAATGCGAGCCTCACCTCTGGTTGGGTACCCCGGGTGGCATGCCTCTGCGACTCCTAACGAACTGTGGCAGAGCGAAGTCGAGCGCTGATGGAGTAGTCATCCGCTTGTCTCTCTCACAGAGAGTACACCATCATACACCGTATATAAAACATACACGGTGTCGTCTGGTCATGAAACTATGCCGCTGTACTGTTAACAGACGAAGGCTTGGCCAAGTTCACTACGCATGCTTGTGTATTCCTTCTTGTGTATGAGGAGGGGGAATGAGAGTGGTGCTCTGAGAGAGCCATATCGGCTGTAAATACTTCCAGGTGTCCTGGCTTGGGAAAATAACACAGACTTGTCACGAGTGCCAGAAATCTGAGGACAACCCATCATTTCTCTCTGCGCTATTCTAAAAAAAAATACCCACGCAGGAAAAATAATGACCATTTTTGCAGAGTGGATTTCAATTTTCAAATTTAAGACCAGATGAACTCCCAAAGCGGTTAACGATCACGATAATATTATTCCCGACCATCGGGCCCAATTGATCACTTCTGAACCTCCAACCACGTTAAACCCAGGCTGCATTTTCAACTGAGCTTCTCAACTGACACAGAGTCACCTCTGTGCCCCCTTACATGTACATGAAGCAGTGAGGAGAGGTCATCTGTGACAATGTGTCATTGTTCAGGTGTCTAGGAGCACAATTTGGTTAAAACAATGCAATGTATTGTCTCTGGTGTCAATTGACGAAAGAAGATAAAACCCTGTCTTAATTACACCAGGGGAATCCCCCCATTTCATAAATTATTCTTCCTACAATCAATCACTATTCTATACTTGGTGCAACTTTCCAGTTCCAATCATTGTTGTTCTATGAGATCACAGACCAGCCCGACGAGATAGGTAGAAATGAATGATGGTAATGCCATTGTCAAGTCCCAAACTGAAGCCATCAAAAAGCCACTTCACTGAGCTGCAACTTCCGTCAGACCGGACGACCGGACCTGAGATCTAATTTGATTATTGAGGCGGAGTTGAACAATCATTGTCTCTGCAGCATCTTAGACCATCAAGGCCTGTCAAGGTAACACAGGCCGCCAAACACTCCATGAGCGGCCTTTCAAAATATCACCAACCAAATGGTTCATTTGGCTCATTTTTTTTTTATCAACAAGAATTATGATTTCATTGAGCATCCGTGCTTTTCATCTAACTCCTCATTGAACATGGGCATCAACGGAACATCAGCCCGGACAATAAATTGAATCCAACATCCCAGCATTGTCTCTTCAAGTCCCTCAACTTCCTGGTCTCTTCAGACTTCACTCCCTCCTGGTGATTTGTTTTCTCAATCCTCTCGGATCCTAGTTTCGCCATTCTTGATTTCCACTGAGAACAGCACTCATTTGTTTTCAGCTTGACTGAATAGGTGTGTTCAGTCAAGGAGGGATTGTTGCTCGTAGACAAAAAAGGAACAATTGAATTATGAAAACCCCACCGGTACCTAATAAAATGCAGCTGTAAGATTGGTCGAGGTGGAATTGTTGAAATGGACTTTAGTGGGCCACATAGCAATTAAACACACTCGGGCCATTAGACGGCACTGGACACGGGGGAGGTACCGGAGTCTTTACAACACCCAAGCGGACAAAGGAAAGAAAAGGCAGAAAATAAATCGACCCCAAAAATAAAATCATGACCGACCACGATTGAAAAAAGTCTGCTAATCATCAAGGGAGATTACACCAAGATGAGGCGATAGAAACCTTCATTACTTTTGTACAGCTTTGTTTGTGGAATAGATTTGAGTCTCGCGAGTGTTTTTGTCCGGTCGCCAGAAAAGTTTCTTTTGGAAGATTACTCAAGTTTCATTCACAAAACAAGGTCTACTATTGGTAAAACAGCAACAAACAACAAGCATAAGAACAACAACGAAGTATATAGAAAGAACTCCAGTAAGCACAACTACCAACATCACCACAAGAGCAATAACAACAACACAAACAACAACAAACCAAAACATACTTTTTTTGACTAGTTGACTGGTTTCGATCGCAATCTAGGCCTGAAAACCGCCACTGAATGGGCACACAATATGAAAGGTATAATATCTTTGCAATACGGAGGATAAGAAAAAGAAAAGAAAAGAAAAGAAAAGAAAAGAAAGGCAGGGAAAAGGTGCGTGCTGGCCTTCCGAGATGTACGATTTACTCTAAGTTGTCAAACCATGGAAATTGACAGACATTGTCAGTGTTTATAGGAGGGATTACATGGACTCGGTAACCGCTGTGTGATGGAGAGCTACGGGCCATATGACCCCCAGAGGCACCAAGGAGGTTTACGCTTGCCACCGGGAACCTAAAAGCTAGACAGGCTATTGTCCAGAATCCCCAAACCGCCAAAAATAACCCCCGTGAACCCACAAATGAAAATATTTGGCAACAAGGAAAAGGTCAAGAACTGAATGAAGGAACTGAAAAGAAGTTGCAGTTATTTTCTCCAAGATTAGAGTTTGTGAGGCATCACGTTGAAGAGACTGTAAAGATAACTGACGTGTCTGGTCAAAGGATATCGCATCTAACGCAGCTTTCATTCGCTTTCTATCTAACACGCCAAGTCAAATCAATTTCAAATCTCAATTTCAAAATTTTGAAATGGATCCCGCAGTCCTGAAAGCCTCAGCATTCCTGGAGTGAAAATAAGACCGGGCGAGATGTCGACAGCGCCCGAGCAATCCGTATTGAATGTCGGCCGTGACCGCCTTGGGTCAGAGTTGAAGTTGGTCTTCCCGGTTGGGGGCGCCCTTCCCCCAGGGTACAAAAGGCAAGACACCCCCGTGGTTCAAGTTGGATGGTCAGAGGGGAACCCCTCGGGGGGTCGGGGTGAGGACCAACCAAGGGTATGTTCACACGAGCTGCTAACTTCGCTGCTAACTTCGCTGCTAAAATATCACAGCGGGGGTTCGGTCGTAAAAGCAACTTTAGCTAAAAATCACCGAGCGTTCACACGCTAAATTCACGACTGCTAACTGCACAATCAGCGTGTGCAGAGGTCACGAAACCATTACGTCATTGGTTATAACGTCGCTGATCTATCCCGGCTACTTCCGGTAGTTGTTTGAGAAAAACAAAAACACGTAAACTCCGCGAAAACAACAGCGAACAATAGCTATAAATTATGCAAAAACGACAGCGAAATGTTACAAATACGATAGCGAAAATGACATACTCTGATTTAGCCGTAATGCCCACTCTCTGTCCGCGGCCAACAATGGCCGTGTGCCCCCTTTCTTTTCGGCCGTGGTGTCCCACTTAATTTGAGTTCTCGCTGCAAAATATGTACTGACTGAACATCGGCCGCCGATCCACGGCTATACGTGCGTGGTAGCGAGCGCTATGACTGCACTTGACTATGGAAATTTCGAGATACCGTGCTGACTTCACTGTGTAGTTTGCACGTGGTGTACGTGATGGGTTGTCACCGTGTGATCGTCGTCGCTTACAGAAGACTTTTGCACGATATAAAAATTATTGTTTTAGATCAAGTAGGCCCCTATATGAAAATTGTAGCTACTTGGCCAAAAGGACAAAATACCCGACTGAAATTTAAGTAAGTTTTACTTGATCAGGAAAATGCAATTTACGATGATTGGAACGGGACGGTCAGAATATTTTTACGGAGATCTCGCAAATAACAATGCCGTACACCGTCACGGTGTTTTTGGAATCGGTGCCTTTCCGTCATTAAAATAAATGGCCTCGTCGGCCCATGCTTTCGGTCCCAGTTCCCCTAAAATGTACACATACTTGAGGCCAAAGTGCCCTAAAATCATTGAAATTTGATGTCAGCAAGGACCGAAGAAGTGACAGCTACACGAACATTAGTATTATACACGCATGTACATGTGACAGTGTATAGTTGTATACCACCATGGCACAACGTGCGTGAGAGGTCGGCAATACACATCGAGCGGAAGTCATGTTTTCTCTAGCGGGTCAGTTGCGTTCATATGGAAAATCACAGTTAGCAGCGCTGCTAAAGTATCACATTTCACTGCTAACTCGGAGGAAGCGAAGTTAACTTCACAAATTTCTGCTGTTAACTTTCGGACTTAGCAGCGAAGTTAGCAGCGAAGTTGACAGCGAAGTTAGCTAAAATTGCGTTCCAACGGCCACAATTTTTCGCTGCTAACTTAGCAGCGAAGTTAGCAGCGAAGTTAGCAGCTCGTGTGAACATACCCCAAGGTGCTTATTTAAGGGAGGAGATCTTTACGATGAAAAACTAATTAGACCAAGTGGAAACAATATATGGGGTTTCATTTGGTATACGGGTTGGTTATAATATGGTACACCGATTGTCACAATCATAGAATCCACTCAAGGTGTTTCTGTCAAAATGAATACCAGTCAATCATCTCTTCCATGACGATTATGCCAACAACAGACACCTCTGATATTTGTTTTGATAAATAAATTACACCTTGGTACCAATTACACTTCAACAAATACAATATTCCATTGAATCAGCGATATCAGACCAGATGGGATCACTATACATCATACCTTAATTGCCAGAAATATCCAACATTTGGCAGTTTTCACGACGCCACAATTACACATCATTGGCAATGGACAAGTTCATTACACCGTAGATTCCAGCCGTTGAAAATGGGACCTGAAACTGAATATCCAAACGAATTCACAGAGCAAAATTCAATTTTCGTCAGTGCAAACGTTTTCATAGCGCCTGATATCTACCGTGAGATGCTTGCAAAGACTTACACCTCTACCGTTTTTTATTCAATTATCTCCCCATAATCACGTGAAATGTGAGCGGTAGCAGACGGATTGGAACGGCAGAGGCGCTGTCATCCTTACTTACGACCTTATAGTCTTGTACATCACCGCCCCAGTGATGTCTCCTTCATCAACCGTGGATTGGACAATAACAGACAACGGTTTGTACAACGTAAATGTTAGGAAATTGAAAAGGTGAATGATAATTTCCCAGGGAAATTACTAGAAACCATGGCGACTGAATCGTAATGAGGCATCTTCACATGAATGAAGTTATACCTGAACCCAAAAAGACATGATATAATGTATATTTCAATACCTTTTGTGTATACGAAAGGGTACAACTGCGTCAACCTCCATGGTTAGAGTTAAGTAAGCGAGCCTTGAACATGGAGGACTACACGATTTTATTGCCATTATAACCCACGATGGAACGTGGTCCTAGACAGAGTCTAACCATTCCACCTGAAGTCTAGCACTCTAGCAATAGTTTGCAACGATCTCCATTCCTAAACTTCAACATCTTTCATACACATCAATGCGTTGTCCAATGTGTCATGCAGAGACAGACTTCACTTTTATCATGATGTGAAGACCAGCGAATATGCACTGGTTGTCAATTTAACAGGAAAATGTGTACAACTTATGATGATGACCATTCACTTCATGAATACGTTTTCTCCAAATCGTTCCCTTAAATTGTATACCGACACGGCGGTTCACCGATACCAGTATCACCCCTCTGGAATAATTTGATGTTTCCTCGAAAAAGCCAATACTCCTACAATTATTCCCAGCACCAGACATTCTTTGCTTATGGTGTAAATACACCGTTCCCCTGCACGTCTTGATCTGTTAACAGTCTATATTATAAACCAACAATAATGTAGACAGCATGTCCACTGCACGGTTTAGTCCCCGTTCCTTCGGTTTTTGGGGGTATAGATATTTCAGCTGAAGTTATTTTCGTAGAGGGTTACCCAAGGTCGATAGTTTGGAGTGTGTCCCGTCGCTTGGCTAGCTCGCCGCGGGCCATAAGCAGACCTGTCACCCATGCATTCCTAGCCGAATTACGGTGCCAACAAGTTTTTTTCGGTCTTTCTTTCCCGTTCTTTTCTCTTTTCGACTAGAACAGGGGAAAGCATTGTAAGATTGTGTGGTACAAATTCAGGTTGTGTTTGTTTGACGTGCACCTGTCTGTTAAAAGGCAATGGAGTAAATTGACCCCCCCCCCCTTACTATCCACATTTTCTATTTCAAATCACAATTTCTACACCACTGAATACAGGATTATAGTATAGAATGGATCCGTGTACTTACAAGACGGCATTATTATTTGAGGAAATCTGTTCCCAATCCACTGTAAATATTCATGGAAATTTGGAAACAAAATTTCTGACTTATCAATGCACAAATGATTATTATTCAAGAATTATTAACTTATCATTAGGTGGGTGGGTAAGTGAGTGAACTATGTAATTCAGTAGTATTTTCGCAATCATGCCCCATTTGCGACCTCCACAAGTATGCATGAAAGCATGGTGATGGGTTGTCATGGGGACCGGCCCCCTCATTTTGGATCCACCCACTAAGGGGGAGAGGGGGTGCAAACGAAAGGTCAAATCAGGGTACGTAATGATGACGAAGGATTTGGTCGTGCAATTCAAGGATCGATCGATCTAATTATGGTAGGGTATAGACATGTCCACAGAGGAGATGAAATGAAAAGTCAGTCTATTGAGTCTAAAACCCAGTTGAGCTGCTGGTATGGACTGCCATCAATGACCGCATTTCAGATCTGTCAACAAATTTATCTCCATAAACGATGAAAAAGTGCTTTGGTAATCACCCGCCTGACCTCCTCGGATTCGTCAATAATCTCAGGGAAATGAATATCTCTCCCCCAATAACCTGCAACCAAGGCCGTAATTGATTAGTGCTATCGCCATGCCCCCTCCGTAAAGTGTCAAAATGGCGAAGTGGACCCAACGCCTTTTCATTGTCGGACCCTAAGCCCGGTATTCCAGTCTCATCAAGTTATCGAGCTGGCCTCATTAAAAAGGGTAAACGGACAGTGGGCCAATTTCTCCACCGATCGCTCGGTGGCACACACACAGCAAAAAAAAAAAAAGGCTGTTAGAAAGTTGACGGTTACAATTTGACTGAGGGGCAGGTGAACTCTGTCAAAAGGATGAAAATGAATCCGCAGAAAAGACGCCGATCCATCACGGCAACTGCAACAACACGGACTCTGGAAACACATGTAAAAGCATCGCTGCTCCGACATTACAAGAACGAGAGAGAGAGAGAAAGAGACAGAGGTTGCGAGGGACCGTAATTGCGATGAATCTAACACCTCGATGTGCAGGGCCAATTTCGGACCCTATTTCTCGCAGACAAAGAGAGCGGACGACCGGCCTGTCCTGCACTGATGACCGAGCCCTTCTTGTTAAAATTGGAAAGGGGTGAAATCTGTCTGACACAGGCCGAAAGACAGGACCGAGGAAGCCGTATAATGTACCGGGTTCTAAGCTCCATCCACCACGGTCTCCCAAACCATAATCACACAAGATGAAACTAACCACCAAGCAAGTCAAAGACTCTGCCTACAAAACGGACTCACTCCCCCCGTAATCTCGGTTGCTATTTTCGTGGTGTTGAAAGAATGGTGACAAATACTGACAATATAGTAATGGGCCACTTAATTGGACAGGAATGGCCCAGTGTAGAGGCCTAATTGATGGCTATAAAAGACACAGCTGCGGTAGAATAACTAGCTACCAATAATGAAATCTAAAAATAAGATATTATTGCTACTTATGCATCATCATTTCAATTAGGGCCTACACCTCTCTCCCCGCCCCGAGTCAAATGAAAAAGTAAAATTTCGGAAAATGTCCAACTTTTGAGACGACAAAATGTTTGCTCATGTTTGGCAAGACTCATTCCACTCGTAAATCTTCGTCCAATCAGATCATCCAGCCATTATATATCTAGGACAAGCAGCCAATCAGAGAGAGTTAATCCAAGGAGTCATCCCTGTAGTTTACGAGCGGCAGAAACCACTCCTCCCCCTCTCCCACCTCATTCGATGTCACTGACCTATGACGTACCAGCACTTCAGACGTTGGGATCAGACCTTGATAAGTTCAAGTCCTTCGAGACAGGCGAGCACCCCTGAATTGGCCTCGATCACTCCCTTCAAGTTCCCACTCTCTCCTGGGACCAAAGCCCAGAAGAAATTGTTTTCTAGACCTGACTTTTCTATCTTTGGTTCTGCTTTACCCCCAGGGTTTTTGTGTCTCAGGTATGGGGTGGACCGGTGGGGTGTATTTGGAGGAATGCTATCATGTACATCCGTGGTATAAAGTACTGGAATTGTGTACAAACAATGGAAAACGATGAGCTGCTGAGAATGATCAAGAACATGCAACCACATATAAAAGTTGAATGGTTCGTGTATTGAGGAAATTGTCACTTTCAATAGTTATACACCCATGCAATAATGGGGAAACTACATCAGTTGTGAGATAAAACATACATCAAACATAATTATGTTTGATTTAAGACCATTTTATCGTGCTTAAAATGCAGTCCTATGAATTCAGCAATGTACTATGATAATCGTGGGAATCGCGTACTTTTTTTAAAAACAAAATGCAGCGTCCTTTCATTAAAAATACATTGTGCAAAATGTCAAAATCCGAACCGATTTCAGTCAAATAACCCCGTCCAACAGTTGGTTCGCACTCAGTCCTATTCAGAATATCAGTTACGCATTTCTCAATAAGAAAAGAAATGTTTAGTATAGCCTGCTTTTACTAATAAGGGTTTCATAACGGCATCCATACCAACATAAATTCTGACAGTTATTTCTCGTGAAAGATGATCCGATGGGCCAACGGTACAAGTGGACGCATTATCTCGGTGATATTTCATACGGCCCATCCCGCAGACAAAAAGATAATACATATGCCTCGCCGGATGCTGCCCAAGACGGCATCCATTAATAACACAATATCACCGAGCGGCTCATGGCAGGTGGATAGCTTTTGTCAGCGCGTACCAGTAGAGGGATGTTGTTGACTATACCATCTCTTGGATACGGGGCATCCTGTTGTTGGTTAGCCTGAAAACCCTGAAAAAAGGGGGCTTACTGCTAATTTCCGGCGAGCGGGCGTCCCCAGCACGGTGAGACTGCCCAGGCAGGCCCTCTCGGCCTTGGTAATGGCTGCAAAATGCATGTAGAAAGGGGTAGGTGTGTAGGCCGACCAGATATTATGATCTCAAGTTCGCCCTGAAGGGGAGAAAATGACCCTTCGTCTGATACAGTTGACACAAGTGATTCTGTTAGACCGCTGACAACACAGCAATGGGAACTCACGGTGATTTCAATGTATTTCTTCCATCGACAACAAGAACTTCAGTCTTAGTTAAAGCAACTTGGTGTATCAACGACATAGGCCTACATCCTGGAACATCTGCCTCACGCGTCCATCTCCACTCTGGGACGATCTTGCTTCCCGGAACAACACAGTGTAAAACCTACACCAACAGTGTCAACCGTTTCCACTTCTAGAGTATTAATGACATACAGAGGTCTTCTATATTGAAGGTGTAATTCTGACACCAGTGGTGTTAGTGCAGGCGGCTTGAGTTGTTTTTGCGGCTAGCATTTTTCTGGATGCAATTACCGAGTAGCAGCTGGCATGGTGCGATGCCATCCTCACCGTTTGTTTCAACTTGAAAATGCGACAGGTGAGACCAACCTGTTATTGTCAATAAGCGGCTGACACACGAAACCTATGTTTTGTTGTTCATCAAGCATCGTGAGGGACACCTGTCGGGAAAGGCTAATTGATTTTTTCGTCCAAGCATCCATGACGCTCGCCTAAAAGAGACTATGGCCACAGAAATTAACTGTATCCCAAATGACAATGAAATAACTCCCCCAAAAATTAATGAAGTCCAAACGATCAACACAATTTGAATTACTGACGCCTCGCATTGGACCAAAAAAAACCCCGTATAATCGTATATATAGCTCCTGCCAGGCGGTTTGCGTTTCATTCTATTTATTCAATTTTTAAACAGAAAGGAGAGGAAAAGAAAACATGTTTTATTTCTGTCAATTGAAGCATGATAAACTGTTTTTCAGCAGGCAAATTGTAACTATCGCTTCAAATCGACGGGAGCTATCGCAAACTCTGCCCGAGGCATTATGCTACCCATCCAAAAACATCACAAAGCGGCCTCCAATAATGGCTCCAGGCTAGACTTGACACTCTTTCTTTGGGGGCTGTGATTCCCCACTAATGGCACAGAAAAGCTCTTGTGTTGAAACAGTGAACGGTTCTTTCCCCAAATGAAGTCAGCCATGTTGAACTGCTTGACTACATCCCTCCCAATGTGTCAGAACAAAAACCCCGTAATGCCAGTTAATCAGTTCAATATTATCAGGCCACGAACCGCCCTAATCACGCGTGAAGAGATTTCGTATTATTATGATATTTTTTTTCTCGATTTCAATTCAATAGAGGTACTAGTGTTCATCAACGAATAGTCCAATCTTTGCAGGTGTTGCGCGTATTACACAATGCCGTTGGTTTTAACCTCACGTTCCTGGCAAGCATACATTGAAAGTCGTGCATTTCAAAATTGTGATATTGAAAGAAAGAACTGGAGGAGAACTTTCAAAAAGATAGGGTATAGGCCTACACATCTGTCTGTTGAACTGGCGTAAAATGGTTGATGACACTCTGCGAGTAACGACTATATGCTATAGTATCCATATCACGCAGTGATATCCGCTCTTACTACAACCATGGAGGAAGTGTGCTACAACTAACATTATGATGAGAAACGAGAAAAGTCACAAGCATTTTATAAGACATGACAAATATAGTTGAAAAGATGTCGGTCATATTTTATAGCTTTGGACGTGTTTCTAAAACATCCATGCCGCAGAAGTCCTAAACAAGTAGGCCTATATAATGTGAATCCCGAATACATTAACCTCCTACGATCAGAACAGCTAAATTCACAGACGATAATATTAATAGAAACACTTTTTTTTTGTATACACCGCTGAACCGTCTGCCTAAGTTTGAGTTGGTGCTGAAGCTCATGGGCGCTGCCATTTTGAATTAGCGCTCCGGTCGACCCAACGAATGCCGCGTTGTGAAAATCACGAGAAAAAAACTCGGACTGGTTTTGATATTAGCGACAACAATGGATTATTCTGGGGCTGTTAAAAAAAGTGGAGGGATTTCAATCCCTATAAGTTTAGACCGACGTGTTGGTTTCCAGTTCCACGTGTCAAATCTGGCTAGATAAATGATGACGGAGTAGGCGTGTACAAACGACCGGCTGACACCGCGGGGCACGGGGAGCCCTTCCCGATGTCTTCCCGCTCTCTTTTTGACAAATTAGTCCCCTATAGGGTATATCACCAACAAACACTTAAGCTACACTTTGTTGTGTGCATGAGAACACGAATATAAGTGATCTAGCACCTCAGACAGAGAAAGAGAAAAAAGTCTCACAGATTTAGCATGCATACACAAAAAAGAGGAAAGAGAATGATCCAGATATTATTAGTTTCCAGTGAAAGGGAGCTTTGCAATGATGTGCGAGACTTGAGGTGATATTCACATCTGTCTGTTGAGATCAAGGATGATTCTAAAGATTGAAATGGTCACAAGTCTATGAGAATGTAGGCTTTTTGGACGGCAATGTATCCTAATAGATCGTGACGACTAAGCTGACACACATTCTGCGACTTGGTGGTCATAAAATGAGGGCATACAAATGTAACATCACAGGTACTAGGTCCAATAACGGTAGCACGGTCTGCGCCATTAAAGGCCCTCTTGCTAGAACTGTTTCGACTTGTGTCGGTAAAGGATGCCCCAAAACTCCCGTGAGGGAATTTGCCCTTTCTATGCACTGGCGTGGAGGAGGTAAAACCAAAAAATGGGCAACGCTGCATTTGGAAATGACACATAATTGACAAAGTAAATTTCGAGAGATAATATGGAAGAGATGGGCCGGTACAATGCAGTGCAGGTATAAAAAACTCGCGATGTTTGTAACTAACGAGCCACTTCGAGAATTATAAGCCCTTATGCTTATACTTCACAGTTTCTGCTGCTGGTGGTAAAACCCTATCAGCGCATGATGCCTAGACTAGATAGAACCTGAGACTGGACCGTGCTGGGTTATTTTTATGCCCCGTGCTTGACGGCCCCGATGCGGTAGCATTCAATCAAGAAAAGGAAGGGAATCGCCGCAACCAGGAAAAACCCAATTCAGGCAGCAAGGAGACGGGGCATATAGCTGACATATTCACGCAGGTATAGGACCCTAGGGCGATGACAATGGCCACAATTATACGTCTGTCAAACCACAGACCTCCAATAAAACTGAGTCATCATTTTGGAAATCTTTCTTCACAGCCAAAGAAGATCCCACTACAACGTACAGACACTAATCTAATGTTATTTCCATGGTCTTTGCTATAAGGCCTGCCTCCTTATAATTCGATTGTGCGGCTGTTTTTTGTTTCAGATAGTTCAAATAGGAACCCATTTAACAGTTACTGAATGTTTTTACTCAAAGTTTACCTGGGTTCACTTAAAGAAAATGTTTCAAGAGTTTTGAAGGCACACATGCATGCCGACATTACATGAGCAGAACTGAGTGCTAGAGGGCGCTATTAACTGTGCCAAACAAAATGGCTGCCGTTTTTGCTCCCTTGCGTAAGCATTGAGACATTGTTTAGTTTTGCAGTAACCATGGGAAGAGATAACATCGAAAGTACATTCCTGAAGAAAAAAAAGTTATCTATTTGTTCATGTTATTGCCATGGTTATTGGACCGTGATTTAACTGATATGTTGACAGTATAAGTAGGGTCTATAGCTAACACATGGTGGTAATTTACAACACACAGCTATGGTCGTCTTACCAACCCTCAGTTTCATCTGTCAGTATGCCCACCTCTCCCCATTTCTACAAAACATCTCAGAAAATGACCTGGGTCGAAGGTCATGACCAGCTAAGTACATCCACATTGCGCCCTTAAAATCCGCAGCATGAACGGGCTGATAAAAATAAGAACCAAAACGTCGTTTGATAGGTCTTTTTGGCCACATAAACTTGCAAGGAAAACAGCTAAACCATATCTCCCTGTTATAGGAAATAAACGGTTACAACTTGGACAGTGCTTTGGTTCCTGGTTCTTCCTAAATCCTAACACTATTCAGAAAAGTTGAGATACCCTAGCTTTATGTAGATACACGCGGCTTAAATACACATTGATCAGAATGGGTGAATGGGATACGCCAAAATATTGCAGACGACAATCTAAAAGAGAAGAAAAATGCAATCAAGGGCAAAGAAAGCTCTGGGGAATATTTGACCTAGACAAGGATAAAGCCCATTGTCACTTGCAGGTTTGGATAAAGTTTGAGAGAATAGGCCTACTCCCCCAAAAACCAGAGCCATAACGCACATTGCTATATGATCAATCGTTGACATTGTCTGTGGTATATAGTGCTAGACATCACTGAAAAGTATAGTGGTGTGTGAGTCGTTGTATGGGACTCATAGAGAAATGAGAAATATGATTATGACTAGTTGGCGCCGTTGGTGAAGCAGTTTGAATGAAGGTAGTGAACGGGGCTAATATGGGTCATGGACGAAACAAGTCTGCTTTCTCGAGTATGGATGATGGATGGCCATGGAGCGGGTAAAATGACTGTATACGACCGCCAAAGTTTAGAAACACACCACCGCGGTATAACAACAGAATCTCATGCACAGCAGGGTGGAAACAATAGAAAAAGAACTGTGTTCAATTCCTAAGTACAATTGCATGGACGTAATGGGTTTGAGATTTCTGTCTAGCTGAACAAAAGACCATTCAGAATCGTACAATAATTTATGTGTGATAATTCTCCCATTTCCAATGCCTCCAAAACAGACTTTCAGAATCTTTTTCAAGAGAGACGGAGTTTTGCTCCGCCGATAGAATTAAAGAGGGAGAGAGAGAAAATGGCCCGTGCTCACTCGTCACCGAGCGAACGCGTCCAATTGTTGACTTAACAAAGCGAAAAGTTTAAACATGCGTGACGGTGTGACCCCGATAAATGGCGCAGCTCTTAACCATGATGGCCGGGATATAAAAGTGGGTAAAATGAAATCTGAGAAAA
Source organism: Astropecten irregularis (assembly GCA_963971285.1). NCBI lineage: Eukaryota > Metazoa > Echinodermata > Asteroidea > Paxillosida > Astropectinidae > Astropecten > Astropecten irregularis. The sequence goes on along the minus strand of OZ020258.1, from coordinate 1,921,387 downwards.
CTTAGTATGCGTGCCGATATTGAAACCAGAAAGATTATTGATTTGGTTTTATCAAGAGACATCGTACTTTCTGTGTGTCACATAACCTCAGAATAGATGGATGTTCCATCATTGTGTGAGAATGTCACTATGGTTAAGTTGATGTGTATCGAAGCACATCACCAGCGCCTGGATTTTATCAGTATCTCATAGCCTAATGCGATACTCCATGATTTTTTGTCTGTATAGGTCTCTAGTCGCAGGCAATGTTTGCTTTTGGAAAAGGCTAAATTCTGGTCGGTTGGGTGTACATGTCAGCAAGTTATAAACGACGAAGTAGGATGTCACCAATGCTTAACTGACAGTGCATAGCCTACACTGAAAATGTGTACAAATCGGGAACAAGTGTGGTTTTGGGGCAATGTTGGTCTGTGGTAAGTTCTTTTAAAAAGGAGCACGGTTGATTTTTGAGATGCTTAAGGTTGCCAACTGCGCCAATGTGCAACCGGTTAAACCTCCAGTCAGTAACGACATGCATCACTATACCAGATTATACCACAGGGACCACCAAACAGCTCAGTGCACACGTCAAGGACCAACTTAGTGAACTCCAAACAATGAATTAAGTTTTGATGATTCAAACTAATTCAAACGATGAATCGATTCAGTTATCCCTGGATCATGGCTCTGAGCTGACTTGGGCCGCCATCTTGGTGATCCAAAAACGTCGTCACACGCACAAAACGCTTTTTGTTCGTTAAACGTGGACCACGATTCATGTTAATGCTTATACAGCGTGTACAGGTCCGTGTTTAGTGGTGTAGATCAAAGAATCTTTTGTTGTTGTTCAAGTGCTCACATGCCTACATATCAAACAGTCTAGCAATTGTACAAAATGAGACGAGAGCTTTGGAAGGCATCAATTTACCAGCTGATAATTGGAGCCATTTTAATGCCATAGGTTGTTACCAATACCGACTTTGTTCAAATCGTTAGAGATATGAGGGCCTGACATTTCGATCCACTGCTCGGTAAAGCAGACTGAGCACTACCACCTTGGCTGTAATTCATCCAAGAAAGTGCTTCAAAATAGTTCAATTTAACCATCCGTTACGGTACAAGCACGGGGCAATTATGGATGTGCTATAGACGCGTTCACGTACGGTGTTAAACGCTGTAAAGCGTTCCCATCGCCTCATATACGTCTCATTCGTGCCAACGGACAACATCGCACAGGATACGGCGACTGTTTGCACGTCTGCGCCGGTGTGACGGCCCATTATACCTTGGTAATTGCCGACAACCGATGGATCAAACCTGAAACCAGGCTAAATATTGACTGAGTCAACACGAGAGGAGACTAGCTGACATTGATCGGTCGGTTGGCCGGAGTAGGCTGACCGCGTCAGGAGGAGACTACGACTGGATTTATAGGACATTCTGGAGCGAGAAAAAGAGACTACTCATCATCCCAAAGAAGTGCCAGAGTTTCGGTGTTGTTCAAGAGGCAATTGCAATTTGAAACTTCACCGCTCACTTTACTGAAAGAACTTCCATTTTTGCATGTCTTTAACTTCACAGATTATAGCCTTTGAGAAAGAGCCTGCTAGGATCGAAACGCGTCAGGCCCTCCTAGTCCTAACTCCAAGCATTTCACAAATTATAATTAATATGTTAGTTGCGCATTATTTTGTTAACTTCAACATTTCTGAAGAGGCAGTGCACAGGGACGGCATAATTATACCGTGGCGTGTAGGGTAATTACTGTCGAATCGTGCGGATATTTATAGGAAAGAGCGAGGCAGGTGGAGCATACGGAAAACCTTAGTAGTGCGAAAATGGGACGGGAAAATAACAGGCTTGAAATGTACAAAGGGCTTACAGATGCCACTTTGCTTATACGCCATCCAAGGAAGTGCTTAGTTAAGGCTTTGGGTCTTTGTCTTATGATGATATATTTGTACTACAGGTGGCTTATCACCGAGACCACCCCAAATGGACATCATCATGGGTACGATTGAAAAGATGGACAGCTATGGAGGCAAGAGAACTTCAAAACAAGGCGCAACTCCTTGAAACACCGGGAGATAACAGGGCGAACGGTGGGCGACCCATGAAGCAGGATGACTGGCAACAACAACATGACACACGGCAAGGCGTAATGATGGTCATCTGCCTTTCGCCTTCTCCGGCCTGCCTCCGGCCAATTTACAGCCACGGCCATCAGCTCATTAGTGGCCACTCGTAACGTTTACACGACCAACAGGGGGCGGTGTCGGACACCTGACGTTCCAGGGCCGAGTTGGCTTATAAACAAAACATTTCAAAGGTTTTGCTTTTACAAAAAAAAAGACAGGAAAATTAGCCTGAATATAATCAGGGTGTTATTGAAAATTCGTGATTAACGCTGAAAGGCCCACACGTAAGGCGTAGCGGGAGATTGCGTGTAATTTAAGACAAGCGCAAGAATAAGAGCTAGCTTCTTGGGTGTCTGATCATTTTTAGAACATGACAAAAATAACAATGGAAACGGTTGCAGTTTGCCTTATCTAGTGGGAATAACAATAGGGGTAGGTAGCTGAGCCACATGTCCAAACATCGGAGGGAAGGTGAGAACACATCTCGACTACCCCTCAATCAGGATTCTAGCCGGAGATAACAAGACTGTTTGATGCTTGACGACCAAGATGGAAGTCGGTTCTCCTCAAAGATGAGATATTGCAAGATGGAGTCAGCACATCCAAACAAAACGCGCTACTGATTTTTGAAACACAAACAACACAATCTCCAGAAATATCGGAGCCAAAACTAAGATGAGTTTACTCAATGATGAGTAAGAAGGCGATGGATTAGAAGATGAAACATTTGAAAATCAGAGTGGAAAGTCATGCGGCATTTATGAAATATTTAACAAGGAAAAACGATAATTTCGTTTTGAAGAGAGAAATTCCTACAAACATCTCATAAGAAATTACGACTTTTCCTGTTTAAAAGAAGATAGAAACGAGACAAATAGATACTAACACTGAATGGTGATGACAACACAATGAAAACGAAGGGTGGATAGGAAATTTACATTCAGTTGCAAATTAAAACAATAAATCAAACAAAACCAAAAATGCAAAGATTGACACTTTCATGTAACTGAGTGTCACGCGATGGGTGCATGGAAAGTCGGCAAGTGTCATAAGCCTGTTCAGCTCTAATGTTCAAAGGCAATATTCTGTTGATTTCGCCTAAAGAAGATATCCCGATTTTTTTACTCGGTTTTCATGAGGCAAAAAGCAGCGTGGGGTACGCATTGCCGTAGAGGAGTGTATAGACTTATGGAAACGTTTATTTCAGGCTCATTTCTGTGGCAATTGTGGCTGATTTTGGATCTAGTGACTTTCCATGCATTCTGTGCTGCTATACAGTCTGACAATTTGGTATAACTTTTTTAAATTCTGCCAGCCAATAAGAAGCCCTTGATCGCTGTAGATGCGGCACGCGTGATGCCCTCTTCCCAGTATACCAAGACGTACGTACTTGCCCTATGCCCTATGCCCTATGCCCTAAACTCTCAATAATTCAGCCGTGATTTGGAAGATGAAGGAACTCACCTCCTGAGGACGCCTCCAAGAAGAGAAGCATTCAGACACTCTGGAGGAGACAATCGCCTCTGCACCTCAGCGACTGTCACCTTGTACTTGGAGGTAGAGGAAAGAAGGGATAGACGTCCAGGTACCGTACAGAATACATCGTTGGGAGATGTGACGTTGGACACCAGGCCGTCCTTACCGTTCTCATTTTTTTGTCGAATACCGGCTGAAAGAAGAAGAACATTAAAACAAAAAATTAAGAACATTTCAAATTTCACATGATTTCATATTTTTATAGTCAATGCACACGGGAAACTTCAAAACGTATTATTAAAACAGAGATGATGTTTGTAGTGCATTGGAAGGCGATCATCTCCTTTGGATTCTAAGTTCGGATTCCAAATTCGACTCAATCCAATCCACCTTTTCACGATTAAAGCTCCTGGTGTTCATCGGCAATAAGCTCCGATGCAGGAAACATCTTAAGGTATCTCTATGCAATGTCACACAGTCACATTCTGAGTCACATATGTCACAAAAGTCTAAGTAATCATCAAAATATTGGCAAGCAACTAACGAAAACGAGTAAACCGCGTCAGCGAGGGCAAGTGAAACAATTTTTCGGCTAATAATTATCGAATAATTATGCATTTATTCGTCAATAATTAATACGTGGACAATCGTGGGATGTCCAGAGCAAAATGAATTGATAATTAATTTTTGTTATTCAAATACGGACAAGAAGAATACATTTGGATGCAAATATATAACAGATTTGTACCGATCAACAAACGAATATTACCCATTTATGAATACAGGAGATTCCATATCCTTTTCTGAAGATTGAAATAATGTTAAGTTTGAATCAATCATGGTTACTATAGACTTTAAAAACTCCGAAAAATGTAGCGCAATGTCCGATTTAGTTTCAGGCTTATGACTGTGAAAAGGTAGAACAATTTTCATGAAATCAAAACGATTGCGCGCGTTTTGTGAATCAAAATGGCAGTAGACCCCAATGTTAGTATAACTATACAATTATACTGGATCCAGAACAAAGTGAAGGACTCGCTGCAACTTCTTACAAACAGCGACCCCAACGGTAGAAAGAGTCAGGGTATATTCAATTTCAAGACTAGGTCATCATTGTTGATTACAGTATTAATTACAGTGATTATAGCAAGTGACACAGAGATATTTCAAATACAATAAACCAAAAAGATCCAACGCGTGACGACGTCATCAAAATCTTGAAGTTATGTTGAAGCGCAAACGGAAATGAAAATATCTTGTTTTCTGGCAAACTTCGTTCCTCATTCTGGAACTACAAGTTTTCATTTTCCCACCACTCCCTGAAGAAAAAAAATCTGTGAATAATTATCATCATAGTTACCGAATATTTTAGCCGTAAATGCAGATTTTCGCCGTGGACAGTTAGGTATATCTCGTATCATCTCCATAGAACAGTGGCTATCGTTTACAACACCGCCCATCTTGACGACTATAGGATAGGCCCCCTATACCGCAGCAGGTTTTTCCCCCACGTAGTTGAGAGAGAGAGGGGTAAGATTTTAAGTCCGTCGTGTAGCTGACAGGAGTGCATGTAATTAACACCAGATACACACCATTGTAGCTGTCTGGCTCTCCACCGACACTTGTGGTGTCAGCTGGGCACGGTCGGGACATCAGATCCTGGCAAGACTCCCTGGATTTATTAATAACTCGCTACCAATGCCTAATAGTGGCTACAGCGCCTATTGCATTGTTTTCTTTCCCCCATTCGCTCATTGCGCAGTAAAAAGAGAGAGGGAGAGTCCGAGGCTACTGGGACCGTAACGCGATCGAACTTGAACATACACCGGGTATCTTGATCAAAAACCCGGCTGCTGCATTCTAGCCAGGGGCGCTAATGATCTGTCCTCTCTGCCGCACTTCTTGGTACTTGAGATATTGCGTTCAGTGCTAGGGGTGTGTGGGGATTATTATTATTAATGATAAAGTGATAGCATTGGCCGAGCCGCCATGGCTGTGCTTCTGTATAAAATGTGTCATTGCAGGGGATATCAACTCAATATGCAGTGATCTGCTTGTATGGCCAGACCAGAAAGCATGGTACGTTACCTAAGGGAACTACCGGGGAACGAAGTGGGGAGACAAAAAATAGAGTAAGAAAAAAATTAAGTACAAGAGCTCAAGAAAACTGCTTATCGAGGGAGGTTTTATACATCAAGTAAAGAAATCATCAGTGGATCGCCGAATCCCTTTTTCCACTACTTTATTTGCCCACATTGGTGAACTCGGGACGGGTTATTGTTCACTGTTAAGCTGCCCCTTAAGGCTACAGGTGTAGGGAAAAGTGATGAGTGTGTATAGGGGTATAGCATTGGGGAAGTATACAGGCAGGTTCTAAAACCAGCCAGCACACCCCAAGCAAGCACCCAGGTCCATATCACGTCCTCTTCATTACAGTCCCAGACCCATTGCTGCTTGTTCCAAAACCTAAATATACCTAGCAGGCTCGGAAAGTTGGGGGGAAGATTGGCCGCAAAAAAAAAATAAGAGAAGGGAGAAAAAAAACCAGCCGGCTCGTAAGGCGTTGAACTCGGGCGAACAACAGCGCCAGGCAGGTGACTCGCAAGTCTTTAACCCAATTCAAACATTCGCCGATACGCCGTAGGGACGGGCGCTGAAACCCTACCTCACTAAATCCGACGATGGACACGAAATCCAGCGTGCCTAATACCATGTTTGACCCCGGCCCAACCAAGACAGTGAACCCCCAACAACTATACGAGATTCAGTAAAAAAAAGGGAAAGAAAGGCGGACTGATGTAGAAGACCACACAATAGTAGGCATGCGCTGCTGAGTATACCACGCTATTCAGCGATTGGTAGTTTCTTTCATAGCATTTTGCTCGACACCCAATAAGGATACATTACAACATCCAACCATCAAAGACCAATGCCGACATTTTGGTAATATACCAAATCGCAGACTGGATTATTAACCTATATAACCCAACACAAAAACCACGGGAACGAGGTGGATGGACTCATATATTTATATATATATTACAAGACCCTATTGCATTGAGGGCAATGGAAATCCTACCACCTCAGTCCCAGGGCGTTATATAGGCTGTGGCCACAATGCCCTGGCGAGATCGGAGCCATCCATCTCTGTGGATAATTATTAATGTACGTCTGTCACACGGTGAGGAAGCTGGGTGTTAATATAATGGCTGAACGTGTCAAAACTACAAAATAGCCAGCGAGAGAAGTCCGGATACCATGTCAGAAGCAATTACATTTCTTGTTACACGTCAGACCTTGTGTTAAGATCTCGAGAATATATGTTACCGCGTCGCATTGACTTTACTATTGTGTTGTCAAATTATACGATAGAGTCTGCTTGTAAGGGAGACTAGCTATCTTAAAGGTCTCATTTGTATTTGAAAAAAATACAAATTATATCATTATATAACCTGTCATAAGGATATGGAGCGGATGTAGTGGAATTCGAGGAAGAAGACAATTTATTTTTTCACGAATTAGAAGAAATTGTCTTTAATGATACACCGTAGTTCAGTGCAATATGAGAGTAACAAAATAGATCTGAAAATGATATTATATTGACAAGTTACTTTTAAGATAAATAGTTTATTTTATTTTATTTTTATTTTACTTTTTAAGTGATTGTGCATCAGTTTTCTTTCTTTTTTTTCATAGAAAATTATCATTTAATACTCGTACTTTGTTACGTAGGCAGTGAAAACAAAATGCTTTGGGGGCAAAATAATTTTACGTAATTTTCAAAAATATTCTGGTTCGGTTCACTTGTGTTCTTTGAATGATAATGCCATATGCTAATAATTAAGTTGATCATTGAATTTAGCATGAGGTCTTTAACAAGATGGCCGACTGTTTTCGCAACCACAAGCAATTTGTTTAAGTGGTTAACACCATTAGATTTTACTTCATCACTTCTACTTAACAAAGCTGGAATGAGCTACAAACCACAAAAAGGGCATTGCAATTTAAGCTTAAAACTAAACCTTAAAAGAAATTCAAAATAAATTTGCCCAAATTAAATTCAACCTTGCCACGTCGTGGAAATAAATTCATTTTCTGAATTCCTGTGCTTGTTATATAACTATAGTGACGGGGACTTTCTTCTCCTCGGTACATAAATCGATAAGAAAGCAAAATCATCGTCCTGACCTCAGCCAGATAACGTAATCAGATGAATGGAAGCAGCCAAGTACATAATCAATTTGGCCAGCGTGCAGTGAGCAGTCAGTACCAAGGGTGTCCACGACATTATGATCGGGTGCTTACCTCTGTCAGCCTCCCCGCTTGCTCTCTCTTAATTACGGTAAATTTGATACGACAAGCAAACCAGGGACCGGGGCCCGGGCCAGGGCTCTCCTGGCCCCGACGCTCCAAACCAACCGGCGTTGGATGGAGTACGGGGAGGAGGGGAGGAGGGACGACCCCCTAAACCGGTGCCGAGTCGAGCGAGGCGTGTTACGGGCGAGCGAGTGAGACTCGGCCGCAGTAACAATAATCTTAACTGACTGCAGAACCAATCGATGGCGTACAAAATTATCGCGAAGGGAGTCTGAGTTTGAACAAGCCTAGCACAAGGAGAGCTAGTGGATGAATCCAGCTCGTCTCACCTTGGGAAGGATTGGATAGGGGAGGGAGAAGGGGGGGGTGGTGGTCTGTCATCGGTGTGACACAGTGAAGGAAAGGCCTAATATTATCATCGATAACGGCCCGTTGTTTGCAGTAAACTTAAAGGTGGGTTCGAGTGACCAAATCGTAATGTCGGCACGTACATGCGTACAATATACCGCTTGAAAAGAAAAAAAAGAGGGAAAGAGGGTTTGCAGTGGTTAAGGGGAGAGGGGAGTAAACAGGCATCTCTGCTAGAGCATCCCCCGAGCCACTCATGCACAGTGACAGGGTGTCACTGTACTTATTAATTCCAATTAAGATCGGTCATCTTGCAATGAAGACTTGGCGCGTACTCCAGTGTCAACACGCGGGAAGCGTGACATTGATCACTATTGAACGCGTGTATGAGTGGACGTAGATCGCGTTATGGTGATGAGTAACACATTACGACTCCAATCACTCACACGGTCAATCCAGTTACCGGGGGTCACCGGCTAAGTGCGGGTACCAGCGGTGGTAACTTAAGGTTGTAACCTTAAAACCAGGCTGCAACTTCTAATAATAATGCGATTAGGACCTTAACACTTCGGTCTGGTACCTAGAATCATCAACCTTGCCACGTACGTGCAGCTTGTTGGACATAATCGCTCTAAAGCATGCTGAAAAATAAGCTATAGGCCTAAATACTTGTTCTAATACATAGCTTCAATTCGTATAGTTATTTTGCTGTTCTTCTTGCTACTAGAGATGTTAAGGGCTCGCGGTGAACACGATACGGAACCTACACACTACACATCAATCGTTGCAGAGGAAAAAAACCTGATTTGATGTCTGTTTTCATAATGATTCTTTCTTCTGAATTAAAGGACGAGTTTCAAGCAAACTGACATGATACAACATCTTCACTTATCATTCTGCAGCAGCTGCCACTACGCAGAATCTACACGCGCGCATCAGTAAATTTGTTCTACTGTTCACATTACCACATTATCGAGTTAAATTCTTCGCCGACAGTTTCCGCCCAGAATAATTTGGACAAAACGGTTTCTGCCAAGATTGCTACGGAGTGGTAGTAATCTACGGTTCTCCCCATTCGATCAGCAGTGTTAATTGTCCTGTAGCGCACACGTTCCGAGGAGGGAGGGGGGAAGTTTTCCAGTAATAGAATTTAGGAGTGAAGAACATCGATCAATAAAATCAAAATCGGCTACAGCACAGAACATGCTGGCTTCACCCTCCACTGAACTACGAGTAACTCTCCCCCGCCCGTACTCTACGCTTCCCTAACCAATATTCCCAAATTGCCAGCGGTTTTTGAAGGTGCATACCATAATTATGGCACACAAGCTCAACCTAAATGGTGGAAAATCGGAAGGAAAATTATATAAATACTGGGTTTGGTCCCCGTGGACAGCAGTGCTAGCGAAGGGGCCCGGGCCGACATCACTAAGGCCTGGGAGTGAGTGGGGGGAAAGACGGGAATCTGGAGAGAGGTTCCGCAATGTGATTGTACACGCTTCATGAGCGATCAAACATCACGGCAACTAATGCTGGCAAACCCTAGGGGCCCCCCATGAAAAATTACCGCCAATAAAGCGGAAATTTCGCTAAAATAAGATAGAAATGGCGACGGGCCGACCGCGGACGGGAGCGAGAGAGAGAGAGTGAGAGATAGAAGGGGGGGGGGCAGCTACCGCGAGAGCTGGAAACCAGCGCCGAGGAAATCAAGCAATATGAAATAGGGCGTGCAGAATCTTCCTGACATATCTATAAAATAATTGCCAGCGTGTGTCATTGAACAAGGATTTAGACCCTTGGCTGCTTCTGGTGTTTTTGACCAGCGTGAACTTGCTCGCGAAGAGGCCGCGGCGTTTGTTCACAGGTCCGTAGGCTAGAAAGAGCAGGACTATGACCCCGCGTCGGTGTTGTTGTTGTTTTTCGGGGGGTAAACCGTAGAAAGGGGGGTGAAAATGACCAGAATCTGGGCCATGGGGTCTGCATGGCTCTTAATACGCACTGGCAAATAATAGCATTCAACGCTGACTGACCCAACTGTCTGGTAAGACCGAGCCGGGCTCCTGGAGTATTGTTCGGGCAAGCTCAGAGAACGAAGGAGGTGAGCGACCGGTCTGAAAAGGACACATTGGCACGGTGACCCCTTTGGGCTATGAACCACCCTTACCAACCGTGTTGCTTTTCATCACAAAGAAAGAAGAAACGGGGGGGGGGGTGAACAACGAGTGAAAGAGGAAAAAACCGTCAGGTTTCTTTTCGCTTGTAATTTTATATTATCAATATTATTGCATGTATATACAGGTATGGGCAAATGGGGCCATTGCACATGGCAGGGTTATTCAGTACAACTCAGAATGAAATTAGATTCTTGTACACAATGGCATCGTATAACTCAATTACTCAATCAGATAAATAGATTGGACCAGTGTTGTCTGAATGGGCCCGTGCCACACAGAGAGACTGAGCGAGAGGTATCACCTAATTGTTCACTTTTGGCATTTCACAGCCTCCGTATCAAAATCTCGTTATCTTTAAAACAGCGCGTAACTCGTGAAAAATTACACCTCTCGTCTTTCCGCCCAGAGAATTGGAAGCAATCGAAGATGTTTACAATATTAAATTTCAATCCTGCTCTTTTTGTCAGAGTACATGTACTTTAATATCACGATAGGGGACCCACAATACCGAGCATTAACCTCTATATGCAGCCTTCCTATAGGGGGAGGGGAAGGGGGGAGGGGCAAAGTACATTTTACAGAAAAGCGATTCGAACCTTCGACCCTTGTTTTGGCCTGTCTATTATTGAACTTCACTGAGCGATTGCAAGTGTATAATCAATATAACAATTCCCCTGACTGAGCACAATTATTGCTTTGTCAGGTAATTTAGGAAATAGTCGGGTGCCTTCTCGCCCATTATGAACAGTGTATTTGCTGGACGTCTCTTTTGTGTATGCAACTATGTATTTAAAAACGAATCAAAATGATATACTAATGGTGCCCTTAGTCTGGAGACTCGAATGTTTACTGTGCGTGTGGGACTGGTTAAGTCAGGGTACAAGACATGGGTCAAAGTTGAATTGGCAAACGGATGTCATCGTTCTACTTTGGTGCGATCTGACGTAGACATGTGGAAATAAAGGTATATATTTCAGTCACAGGCAAAGCATAACAATAAGGAAACAATGCGTCCTTAGACATGTAGCAAATAAATAAAGCGAATTCGATCTTCCTGATAATGTTCAATGGGCAATGACGTCACTGCGCAGTTGACTTGTGCACAGACTGTACTTGTTAAATGAAGTGGATTGGTAAAGCCAAGTGAGACACCTGATCGGGAACTATAATAGTGAGGTCATTCTTCATGTTGCTTTTATTCACGAGACAACTAAGTTAACCTCCACACTTGGCACGCATTGGCCAATTCAATGTTCATTGTGGAATTGGTTTCCCCCCTTTTTTCAAAGATTTATCAAGAGCATGTGTCGGTTTATAATAACGGGGGGTTCCGTGGGTTTGGGAGTTGGCGGAAGGAATAGCGGGGTTGGTTGCCGGTTTGTTGGAAGGGGACACAGACCAGCCCTCGGGCGGGTGGTTACGCCGTCTGTCCCGGTAGCAAGTTGAGAGGGGCCGGGACCAGGGAGAGAGGGAGAGGCAGTGTGTGGAAAGGGGGACTCGGTCTATATATTTTGCCACAGTTGCGGTGTGTGTGTATGGATGTGTGTGTGTTGCTGCATCGAGGTATCAATAGCCAGGCCTTGATATATGAGCAGACTTGGTTCTCGGTGTCTCTTTGGCCGTCCGTGTTATTTCCTATCTTGTTTTCGACGGAGGATTAAGCCGCGACAACTCACGCTTGCACCGACTACCCTCTGTAAGCCAATCCAGCCCTGGCCACCCGACACCACACAGCAAACATTCACTCCAAGCCATCCTAATATGAGGCTTTGTAAGGATCACAATACCATGGAAATGTATTCAATATTATGGAGAATATTCCGCGCCCCGGCTCTCGGTATCCCCCCCCCCCTCCCCTCCCGAAAAAACTGTCGATATATTACAACATAAGACATGGATGGAAGAAGGTAAGTTCAACGCCTTGCTGGGAAAGTACAGCATGATGTCACAGCGGCGGCACCGCCATCATCACAAAGAACACAGCTAATGGACCAGAGACCCCCGTATATCCAACACACGAACCACTGCACCGCTGATCCCTAATGCCACATCACACGACCTGGTTCTCCAATACCATTTCTCTCCCCTCCTCCCCCCTTCCTTCTAAGTCTAGTCCCCGATCCCCGCACTGCCTGATCTGCGTTATAGAGGGCTGACGAGTCTGACTCGGCTGTGTGGCTGAGTAGACTTGTACATGTATGGCAGTAGGAGGGAGAGAGCGTCTATGTGTGTGTTGGGATGAAGCAGGCCAAGTATTTGAGGTTCTCTCAGTGACTGATCAAACCTAAGGGACGTGGTGCGACCCGCGTGGGGCAATCGAAACTGCTTAACTTCTCAATGACATCACCGAGTGCCTGAGGCCTATAGACTGAAGCAACGGACCTCTCCAACCCCTACAGGACCACAGAGGTTATTTAGGACTCAGTCTCCGATAGGTCCCTTTAGCCACCACCTCGCTCCACCCAACCAGGTAAAAAAAGAACACCTATAATAACCACGGGTCATCCCTATACCAAGGTGATTGTACTTATTACTTATATACCAATAACGCCGTCTATTTGTTTTGCATCTAGCGCTCATAATAATTCCTAATTAATAATAGCAAAATTGCCCTGATATTGTACTCGGGGCCCCGCTCAATATTTATAATGAAATCCGATGTTGGGCTGATGCACCTTAGACTTTGGCGACTTAATGATCAAATTTCGATCTGTCATGGGAACGTGTGATGGTCGATATGGACGCTGATGAAGTCAGACTGGGTTTTTTTTTTTAGAAAAAAAAAGTCAGGAATTTTTTAGGAATTCTCAGTAGGCCTATTCATAAAAGAATAAAAATACTAAGATTAAGAAGTATAATATTGATAAATTAAAAATAATAATTAATAATAATGGTGGGAATCAAGACACAAGTGTTTTTGCTCAGGTTGTTTCTTGAAAAGTGCACCACGATAAAAGTAGAAGAAGAGATTGTTCATTAATGTTTTGCTGCACATCAAACCTGAAGAGATCACTGACGGATATTATATTTTCGTGTGTTCACCAAGACAAGCTTGCTGAGTGACCAGTTATTATTGAGAAATACATATTTCTAACAGGATTTTGTTCAGCATCACAGCTGTTGGGGATTATATGGAAGCTATATGCAAATCACATTATATGATTAAAGGCGATAGCCTTTGCGGCTTAGCACGGGAGAGGTAGCAGGGAAAAAAATGCTGAAGCAGAGAAAAAAAGACTCCAGGCCCGCGTGCGTGAATTAAGAAAACAAATCTAGTCCGGTCCCACTCTGCGAGAAAAGCGGAGGGTCAAGTCAAGATGATATTAGCTGGCTGCAATTTTAATTGATTGAGGAGCAGGAAATAGCGAGCGGAGCGCGGTACCCGTCGCCTTGGCCGAACGGGTGGGCAGCTCCGGTTAATCCCGGCAAGTGTAAGGCACAGGTATAGCTAGGTAAAGTGATTGGACTCGGTCATCATCAGGAGTTAGTGGTCAGCAGATAGGGTCATGGAGGGTCAATGCATATCCTACTTACCATCTCGCTCGTCTTACTGGGCACGGGTTTAATTAATGCAACCACCAGGGTGATTGAAAAATTAATAATAATCTTGGAACTGATTTCAGTTTTACACTCTCGCTTTTGCTTCACCGTATTGAGGAACTATGTACTTTAAAACATTTTTTTCGAACTCTCAGCCTTTGAAAAAAAAACCCTGCTAGGATCGAAATGTCAGGCCCTCTTTAACATTTTGGATTGATACATTTCAGGTCTTTCCAGTGGCTGGGCTTATTGCGCCGGGCTATTAGTTCTAGTCTAGATAATTTCCTCAGAATTAATCACCTGAAGAACTTTCAAGGAAGGGGGTCACGACGGGGTGAGTGTATAAATATAAACGGTGTTCATGAATTGCTATCGCCCATCTACAAGTCCAGAATGTGGGGGAAATTGTTACTCTGTAGGCCTTAGCATTCTTGGACGAGTTTGATGATTTCGTAGGATTTTTCTTTTAAATTATTGTATTTATTTATCATTTAGGATTATTTATTACGGGATTATAGAAGCATATTATTATCAATTTACGGAAAGCATTTTTAACCTTTTTTCTTCACATCGTATAAGGTATATTTATGATCACTGGACAGTGGACAAAGACTCAGGCGCGGTTCTAGAGTCAAATTTTTTTGGGGGGCTATAAGAGCCATTATTTTTTGGGGGGCTAGAAGACCCAATATTTTGGGTTCTTCTAACACTCGCTTCTGCTATGTCTTATTAGGGGTCGAAAAACATGCACATTATGGCCCACACAACGCGTGTTTTATGAGTAATTGGCGCTTAATAACTGAAAAAATCCAGTGTTTTCAAGAATTTTTTTTTTCACTTGCATTTTTTTGGGGGGGCTAGACAAAATTGTTGGGGCCTACAGCCCGCCCCCCCCTAGCCCCCCTGTCGAACCGCGCCTGCAAAGTCTTTTCACAAAAGTGCTCCAATTCATGACAAAAATAATAAAAAATAATAGGAAGAATAGTGGGATAAGAATAGGAATATTCATCTTGAAAGTTTATTTTAAAATTCATGAAAATTCATTTTAATGGCTGTCCGTACACTAAGAGAAATACATGTAATTAATTGGAAATGGCATCGTCATGGAAACGCCACACTCCTGCATGACTACATTTCACGTTATGAATATTAAATATACAATATGTCCAATTTGCCCGTCTTTTTCCCTAAGGGTGTGAAATGCTTTGTATCTCTGTCCAATTGGAACTTCTTTAGTGACGTGTGGGTTTGCCTGCATGTATGTATACCTGACCGATGTATAAATGCACCATTTCTTCCTCATTATCCTAGCAATAATTGTAATTATTTGTGTACAAACTCATAAAACGTGCGGTGGACACTGCAGGGGCGGCTGGGATGATATGCTGGGAGTCCCCCATGGATTGAGCCATGGAACAATACCAACTAACCCTTACAATGATCGACAATAGACGACTTCACAATGCTCCGACACACCGCGCCTGCTACGGCAATATTGCTTCTACTATCACCATACGCCGAAAAAAGGCATCGGCACAAGCAAGGACCCCCGTCTACAACACATCATTTCCACGCTATACAAACACAACCGAGTGCCGTACCAAAGGGGAAAAATATATACGTTTGATTGTTCGTGAGTTTCATCCAACAACGAGGGATCTATCTCTTTCTTCTGTCTATTCTTCGCCTTCCTTTTCCCCTCGTTTTTTTAATAAAGACCGTAGCGATTGGTGTTGCCGTTCCTTGGCTGGGCAATTTGCCTTGCCGGCCCGGCTAAGGCCTCTCCGTATAACTCCCTTCTTTTCTAATTCTCGCTCATGTTTTGGAATATACTCCTCTCGTACACTTTCAGCCACATATCCTGATTACCCTACTGACCTACATCTATGGAAATAGGCAGAAACAAAAGAATAAAGTGGAAACAAAACTAGCCACACTGAGCTAACATTATACTCAGTTGCTGTACCTGGGCTCGGCGATAAGAAGAAACTGGTTTCAAATCACAACTGAGGGCGCTTTCTACTCAAGACAGTATGGTCAGGTTGATTGTTGTCGGATCGTGTGTACGGGATCTAGAGGGCTGAGAGCTGAGCCAAACCAGATCAGTATACGGTTCAAAGATTCGTTGAGACCGATACAAATTTATCACCAAGCATGGCCAGATTCAAATGTAATGTGTACCAAACTGGTGTAATGTCAGAGCGTAAATTCTCAGTAGTGGGCGTAAATCAGGGAAGTAGGTGAGTAATGGCATCGCCTTTACTTACACACAATTATTCGGTGACTCTTTCATGGAATGAAATATGTGCCACCACAACTGATGGATTGAAGAATCAGACCCACTTATAAACAGGAAATATTTCAAATGTACAAAGCGCAATTACATAACAAATCATGAAATATCATACCATCAGTATACCACTATGAGTATTCCGTTTAATTAAGCAAAAGAAACAAGAGCTTTTCTTCGTTTACGCGACGAAACGGAAGAGCTACTTTGGATCCCATACATCAGAATGAATCAGGAAAATCGCGACCAAAGGAAATATGACATCAAACATGTTTCAAGCTACAAAACACAGCAATAATAGGCCTGGGGTTATGACTGAACAAAGGTACCTAAACAGATGCATGTACATCTACTTGAAATCATAATTTATGCAAATTGCAAATGCAGCCATCAGAGACAGACTCAGAGAGAGTAGACAAAAAAAGAAGGACGCGGGACTAAAGAGAAGCAGATAGTTTTTGAGCGGATGCGTGTTCCTGCCAAGCTACTTAGCTTTAGACGCGGTGTCAATGTGGCAGGCAGGCCCGTACACTTCCGCCTCCTCGCACCGCTCAGCGGGGAGGATCACACGGCCTAGGTCAGGCAGGCAAAAGCCCCTCACTTCCTCGCAGCTGGGACGAAGCATTTTATCTGCTCTCCTCCGAAGAGACCGAGGAAGAAACCAGGTAAAGAGCCCCTGCTTCCATCTTGTCACGAGGCCGTCAAACGCTGGCATCCTCGCCACAGATTGGAGTTGGGCATTTGACATCATCATCCACTTGCATAAATTACTCCATTCAGCCAAATTATTCCAGGGCTGAAAAGGTTTGTTTTATAATTTGTAATGCACATTGCATCTGTGTCTTCATTTGCCATAATGACCATTCCGCGATGAGTGCAACAAACACAATTCCAGTTTCAACTGAAAAGATGTGCACAGTACTTGAAGCAATCAAATAATCACAATGTCGGACGCATTGGCGAAATTAGAAACACACAACAGGCTACATGTATAGACCAAATATGCGGCGATAATGTTATCAAATGTGATTTTCCAAAAAGAAATATACACACGTATACATCTACACCTTCAACGCACAAACAATGCAATGACCTCAACAACGCCTCACTAATACGTGAATCATCACCATCACCAATAAATTGCGTAAAAGCTTTGTCCCCTCAAGTCTTCAACCAAACACGCAACATTATTATCATTATTAATAATATTTCTTCCGTGGTTAGTGAAAGGAGCGCGTGTAGGAACTAAGTTCACCGGGAGGGGAGCGGGGTACATCGGTACGGTGGAGTGGTGGGCCACGGTGACATGTGTCCGTCATCCCGACCGTATAATTCAGCGGTGAAAAGCCCTGGCACAAAATGTCTGTACACCAACCCTCGGTCCCCATCCCCCCATTATGCTTGTATGCCATTTTTTCTTTCTCTTCCACGTTAATGAACGCAATCCTCCATGGTTTTAAGTACATCTATTCACTCCCTCTACAACCTTTCTCTCTCCCCCTTCCTCACACACACTCTCTCTTTCTCTCTGTGTTATGAGTGCAATTTTTTTTATCCCCAATCTCTAGACCGCGTTTTCTGGAGCGGAAAATCTTTGAAAGGACGGTTCCCACATTTGTTCTGGTTAAGCACAAGGCATATGTACGTGGCGCAATATGCCTCTCTTAATTTACACCGTGTAAGGGGCCGATGAACTCTGACTATGGGTGAACCGGTTCGTGAGGAATATCTTCCCCCTTTTCAAAGACGAGGGACGAACCTGCTCAATTATCATATATTTTCGTCTTTTATCAATTTTCTATTTCTATATTATTGAAGTTGAACCGTCCTTTATTCAAGCGCGGGGCGAGGTCGTTGTGGCGATTATTATTTAATAACACGGTACCATGAGTTGGAACTCGTGGCGTCCGATTACTGGGCCCATCATTGGTATAGCCATTTTCACGAAGCTATATAGCAGAAACCAAACGATTATTTTGTTGGAGCAGAATTTCTGGAGGAGTTTTCTGAGTGTCGAGTTTTATGTTTCTCACCATGGATACGGACAGTTGTGTTGTTAAGGGGGGCTGGCAAGGGGGGGGGGGGTAGCCTTCTTATCTGGGGAAAGATAGTTAGGGGAGAGATTGTGTGTATATGTACGGCGCGCCGCATGTGTCACATTTACACATGTGGCATCTTATCAAGAAAATACCAGTCGGCGGGATTGTCCATTGAAGTGTGTGATCAAAACGAAACAAACGGATCGAATATCGACAGCCGGTATGTCAGGAATCCCAGCGCAATCTCACGCGTGGAAGGTAAAGCTAGAGCCGTCACATCAAGATGCATTCTTGTAAGAATACAAGAATCATAGAAACATTGATGGCAAGTGAAGAATTCGGTGGGTTGCATTAAGATATGAAATATCAAGTATGAAAACCTTCACTAGATCAAGACAACGTGACAGTGGTATCCTGACGAGGACTAGAGCAAGTCAGTCGAAACGTTGAGACATTACGAGAAGTGCGAACGAAATAGAAGTGCGAAAGTACGAACGATTCTGTGTTTCCGCAAACCGATCCACATACCAATTGTCACCATGCAAAGCCTCAAATCTTTCAAGACAGCGCGAGTTTTAAAATACAATATTCATGGATAATTTAGAACCATTAAGTATTTTGAAACATCATGGGTGAGAACGATAGGGCTCCGTGAGTAGAACCGGAAGCCAGGCTGTCGTGACGCAGAGTGCCACTTACACACTCTCGCTTCATCTAATAAGACCAATGCTGTGTCACGAGCGCTTCGCGAGACTTACAGATAGTGACCCCAACTATCGGATCCTTCTTTGTTTTATTATTATACACCTGCAGAGTCAGATGTTCACCCAGCAGATGCGTTTAATATTGCAGTTGTTGGGAATTGCAATATTGCAGGTCGAGGGATCGTGTGAAGTGAGTGACCGCGGTATCATCGTCCCCCAACCCTATCACCAATCAGCCAGGACATTGATAGGTCCTCTCTCTAAGCCACAGATCATTGCCATCTTATTGTTTGTTCCCCCCTCTACTGTACCATCAATCCTAAAGACAAGAAAGAGAGAAGGCCCATATTGCCCTTCCCTTCACGCTGTCAGAAACTGAACGATAACCTTTTCGCAGCGGACCCGGCTTGATGGTGTGATCCGAGCGCGCGATAAAAACCCCGCACCGTTAAGAGCCCGTTCGGAAACAGTAGAGGCTCCAAGATCTCTATCTGGCCATTTTCGCGCGCTTTTCTCATAATGAAACGCGGGAAAGTAAAGATGGAGATCAATTATGGCTCGCTCTCTCTGATTGGGAATGTTGCTGTGGAGGGGACCAACTGGAATGGTCCCCTGAGACGTCAGACATTCCCCCATATAGAAGCCCAGATAAAGTGGCAGCCATGTATCTTAAGAAAATAATAGAGTTAGCCTTATCTCTAGAAATGACCACTCAGTTCGCCTTGCAATAATACAACGCCAACGCAAGAACAACAACTGCCAAAGACGAGAGAGAAGAAATGTGGGGAATAGTACGAACAAAAACAAACTATTGAGGTACAGTATACAGGAAAAGTGAAGTAATGACATGTTTACGTTCATGTATAAACTAGTCTTGTGGAGTGAAAATGAGAGAGGATGCCGAATCGAGTGTGTAGTATTGCAGGGATTAGGCCTACTCTTACTAGTCGGAGGTTATATCTTATAATTGTACCAGTCAAAGGATAGGCATACATCCTTCGGACACAAACACGTTTTTTAGTAATAATGGTCAATAGAGTTTATCTTCCTCAAAAATTTCAAATGTGCCACCGTGCAGGTCAAAGGTCACATCCTACCGGTCATTGGTGTGGGGTTTTATATGTGCCTCTTTATAGCCGGTGTTGGAACAAAACTTGACACATGTCGATTTGCCCGACAAGAGAAACGTGTAGGCACAAACTGATGTCCAGTTTAAGACTACCCCCACTAAAGCACTGGACATACCTAATGCCTAATCCACTGTATATGCCTGATATTCAACAATCCAACAGGCCTAATTTGGAGGGATTCTATTTCATGTTCACCTGATATTATTAGTGGCGTTTTATTTCGCAAAGCAATGGACTCGTCGAGAAATTGAAGCCTCCGTTTGGCAGATCCGTGCAAGGGGAATAATCGAGCTTATATTTTGATTTCACGGCTTGCATTGATGAACAAACCGAGGTAGGCAAGCACATTGAATGCATCTATTCAATGCTCAGTTTAATCATAATGTCATGCGCAATAACAGCAATATTCAACTAATATTTTGACTATATACGCGCCGAACAAAAAAGAGGGGAATTGTGTGGCCGGCAAAAGCCATCAAAAGCAAGCACGGCAATCGCAACCGGGGAGCGCGACCTACATAGCGGGTAAATTTACCCAGGAAAAGGTAGATGGATGCACGCCAATAGGATTGCATGTAAGCTCCCTACGATTGGACGGTGCTGCGCGGTGCCCCTTACACGTAAATTGCCAAACGTACCACTGTATTCGTCATCCCAATTTACCAACAGACACTGGGCTTTGCTTTTTTTATCAAATCGAAGGCCTGGCTATGCCGGCCAGAAAAATAACAGAAAAGAAAGGAGAGTGCTTCTAGGACATGATTTGATCTCGGCTTAGAGCTTAAACCCAACACAGACCAACTCAGACGAAGTTATGCATTGTATATAAACCACAGCAAAACCGAAAGTGAATACACATACATGTAATGTTCATAAAATGACCTAGCC
Organism: Astropecten irregularis; assembly: GCA_963971285.1. Lineage (NCBI taxonomy): Eukaryota > Metazoa > Echinodermata > Asteroidea > Paxillosida > Astropectinidae > Astropecten > Astropecten irregularis. The sequence continues at coordinate 1,900,364 of OZ020258.1, read as the reverse complement.
TTTCATACGCGTTACCAAACACAGTTTACTATTGCGTATGCACAAAATAACGTCTTTAAACTACACCATGTAAAAGAAAAATTGCCTACCCAGTCATTGAATTGGCGGTTCGGCTCGTATAAAAAAAAAAGTAAACTCGGAAAAGCATAAAAAAAATTGAATATCAGAGGGAGAAAAAACCTTAGTGAAACAGAGTCAGTCATGCATCAAGGCAACGACAGGTGATCATTCAAAGTTACCTTTGCCGCGGTAGGCGAGACAATAGGTGCAGTGGAGCAGGCCACATACAAGCAGGTCAGACCAGGGCATTGCCACCGCCAATAAGTCCATAGACCTAGATATTGTTTTGTTCCGGGGCAGCGGGGTATGATTAATAAAGTCACTATATGGCTAGGGTTAGTGGCCAAGAAAGTGCTCTACATTGTACACGCACCCCTATCAGCCAACAGCCTATCTATGGCTATATACAACCCACTCTAAAAAAAAAAAAAAAACGGTTGAAAAGTTGCTTTGATCAAAAAGGGGAACCTATTGTTCAGTGAACATTATGAAGATAGTTTGCAGTCGTTATAAATCAGTGTCAATGTCGAATCACATCAGTTGCACTGAGTGAGAAAAAGGGCCAAATAGAGTGAGAAAAAACTGATATATGTTGTTAAAAATCTCTTTTACAAATTTCCACATGTATGTATAAAAAACGATTGAAGACCTACGTTATTATATTTTTTGTCTATGTCACAATGGACTACGGATGATTGAGAATAGTAATATAGTACATCCATGACCGGCTCCATCGATAAGAGACACGAGAATGATTCTTCTTCAAAATACTGATAATGATCCGTAAACATTTTGCGAAATAATTCGATGATCCTTGGGAGTTGTTGGGTGAAAACAAAAATAGAATACATGTATGAATATCCATAAGAGACAAAATGCGTGGAAGCAGAAGAAATCAAACATTTTATTCCCCATTCATGTTTAAATTGACTGATTTCTTGTATCTGACAAACACTGGGCATTCTGTTGGGAACCATTTGATAAAATAAAAAAAAAATTGAAAATGTAGACCATTGACAATGACTTTCATAAATTCATAATTTTTCGTTGTTGGACTTTAATTTCAGTAAGTTTCCCTTGTGGTTATTTGATATTTTTTGTTATTTTTGTTTTTACAAATAGTATTCATTTTGATCTATAGTTATCCCAACGCTGTGTATAAAACATCATTCAAAAATTCATCTTCTGAAATAAATAGTTAAAGTTTTTCATATTACATTGGTTTGATATTACGCCGCAATCGGTGTACACTATTTAAGACGCGGCATGTGACGACGCATTAGCCAATCAGATTGCTTACATTTGCTAGGTATATTTATGAATTGGGGCCCTTGCTGAACAAGGTTAGTAATTGTATACTACACTATAAGACCGCGTGGTGGTCCATTCAGACCCTAATCAAAAAGCTCCCATTTTCGTGTCCCCCTTCCCCCAAATATTACTTACCGGTGATGAAGCCAAACGCAGCCTTCATGGAAATCGAGTGATTCGATAATTATCGGTTATTCTTCATTTCAAAGCGAAAACTGTCCAAGAGAGCGTGTGTGTGTTTTCTCTCGCGCGAACCGTCTTCAAATTAGATCAATTTGAAAATTTTAGGGCAATTTGAAAACTGGGAGTGAAATATGATGACTCTTCTCAGTGCCATGCTGGATATAATGAGAGTCTGGTTGCATTAATTTATTAGACGTCTAATCAATTGCCAGCACACTCCAATTGAATTTTCCCTCCGTCATTTTCAGAATAAGAAGAAGAGAGAGAGAGACAGAAAAAAAAACCCGCGTGAGGGGGCTTTGTGAGAAACACTGAAATGGATGTTAATAAGAAATAGCAAAAAAATGGATGTTAACAAACACCTATGACCTGGAAAGTACATCGGACTGAGCCGAGCCGAGAGAACTATCTCTGCCCGACTCTCTTTTCTCTTTCTGCTCAGCATGGCCTGTCTAAAAGAGCGCGGACAGTCAAGGAGAAGCTATGGCAAGAATTGGCCGTCCATGCATGCATCGTCAGCAAACCGTACACGAAGATTAATTTAATTCAACACAACACATAGTGCGAGAGAGAGGAGGAGGGGAGTCGAGTCAGGTCCTACACCGTACACGTTATTAGCTTACATACAGGAGAAAGCGCTTTTAAATAATTAACGGGGGAGCCGTGTGTGTGTGTGTTGCCTGGGACCGTCAGGAGGTTGTCCTGCATACATGCGGACAGGTACCGAAGCCAGTACAATACGTACTGGCAGGCTGGCACTCGATAATGAACCGGCGCTATTATGAATTTAACTAAATGTACGCATGGGAATAAGGCAGGGAAAACATCCCGAATGCACTGGATCAACTGCGGAATTTGATGGGAAGGTCAGGAGGTCTATCGGTTGATGCACTGATAGATGAGGTCATAGGATACCAACGAAATTTATGAAATGAAAACCAGTGAATATAAGCATAGAGCAGGTACTGTACACAAAGCGGTACAAGATGGGAGCTTCAGTGACAAATGATTCAGTTTGCCCTTTTTCTTTCTTATTGTCATTAATCATTCTCGTTTTCTCGTGCGATGAATTTTGAAAATTATTAATGGCGAACTAAAAACAAAGAAATTGATCGCATACACATACAAATTATATTCAATATGCAGAAAAATGGTAGTGTAATAAATAAACTGTTCCTCGTTTGGAATGAGTAAAACTCTTTTGTTCAGTTCATGTTTATTACGGTTTGTATAAGAAAAAAATATGGGCAATGTTAATGTTTCAACGGTTGGAGGAGAGCGAATCATGGTTTGAGAAAATGGCAAAACATTATGCAAACATGTACAGCATATCTGCGGTTATGTACAGGGAATAGTAGCCGTTTACAGTAGCATATTGACCATTAGTCCTTATACAGGTAGTTGGACTTCTGATAGGATAACGTTGGATTGGAAAGCACATGGCAATCAGAAACGGCATTCCCCACTCGACAATTAAGGAAATCATCTTTGGTATAAAGAAACAAAGATATCCATTTGGGCGCCGTAATACTCTACCCTATGGTATAGGCCTACCATCTTCCTCCATGGGTATACAAGGGAGCATCAGACTTTCTAACTATGCATAGTGATAAATCAGCGATGGTACAACTGTCGTGCGGTTCGCTCATTCGTTCGCCACAGTTGTTTCCTTATTATTTTTTTTGCCAGAGCCGTGGCCTACTTGGTTTTCACTTTCATTTGTCGTATAAACAGACTAATCTCCGTAAATGAAGCTTTGAAGCCGGACCTGAAACCGGAGAGAAAATGGGGCCACGCGGCGCGATTCTCATCCCATTTCGGCATGGCAGACAGGCAGGCAATCGCAGGGCCTGGCAGCTTCCCGTTGACCGGGGTTTTGAACCGAGTCTTTGGTGGGAGATTACTGCAGGTGTGCTTGGCCCTTGCTCGCCGCCATTAAGAGCGAGCTCGAACGCCTCACCGACAGAGGCAATACATCCCATCGCTATTTAACTCCACAGGCATTTTTTTCTCAGGCTGACTCACAGCAATTTCTACGAACTATACCTGTCTGTGATTTCGTCTGTTTCTTTCTGGGGTTGAAAAGTTGTTTTAAAAATCGGTTTGAGATACAAACACACAAATTCAACAAATAACAATGTGAGTAGGCGTTCAAGCTATAATAATTACCCGGATATGAAAAGTTCTCGACTCTATCTTCGTATCGAAAGCTATGTAAGGGCATAGATGACATCACAAATGATTATAACCTCTTCCAATGAAAATAGCTGATTTTTATCATTATTATATAGCGATGTTGAGACAATGTTTCTGAACTGACGTTAGTGTGACGCCAATAGTGACGTCATCCAGCTTACCAAAAGAGACAAATAGAAACTTACCTTTTCTGATTACTGATGAATGGTGGTCACCGTGTATGTAGTTTGAACCATCGTCATGGGCTCCCTGTACGAAAACAAAATATACATTTGATATATTTAGATAGGAAATCATCAGAGAGTAGATGTTTATCAGCACAGGCCTAATAGAGATAATAATTACATGGGCAAAAATGAAATGGAAAATGAGCCTTCCCAACAAATGGATGTGACATGTTGAGGTGCTATCTTCCTCTGTTTGTTGGAAACCTGAGATAATTCAGGAGATTTGAATGGGATAAGTTAACAGAATGTTGCATCTTCGTAGCAGGATGTAAATAGTCTACCAGTACCAGCAACGCAGGACTATTAACAAGGATAATGTACCCTTACACCAAAAGTTCTGAAAAAGCAAACAACGAAATAGATAGCTCGGCAGCCGGACAGACAAACGACAGCCAATTAACCAACCAACAAACAAATCACCGCCATTTTGAATAGCAGGCCTATGGATAATTCGTATTCTGTTTGCGTGTATACGCAAGATATTAACACAATAATTATATGTGCCTTTCATCTAAAAGTATCATGAACCATTAAATTAATTAAGCTTCGAGTGCCATCGCACTTCCGTCTGCAATATGAAAAACACAATTATTGTTCGATAGTTTGGTTGCATTTTTTTGATGAGTGAAAAGGTTCTTTTTTTTTTTTTTAAAGGAGATTGATTTTCCCGTCTCATGGCTCCAAAGGTTGACATTATCGCCAAGTTAATGAAATCGACTATTTAGGAAGGATCTCAAGAATAACAACAAAGAAGAAATGGACATTGTCAATCGCTGCTATTAGAACTTCCTTCCTCCAAAATTGTTTAAAAAAGAAAACATAAACGACATTAAAAAAGAAGGTGACAATAAAAGGTATATACTATAGAAGGAAGGTGACGACACACATCCTTCCCAGGAACCCCTGGGCTGTAAGCTTTGGCTCAATCGAACTCAGGAAAGCCGTGAAAGAGTCCAACGACATCCGATCCCGGGCCGATACCCGAATAGTAACTGCTCGTCTTTCAAGGTAGATCATAAGGAGAATGCTGCATGCCCAAAAGCACTCTTCTATCTTCGCTTAAAATCGCGCCAATTTGCAGACAAGCCTGGTGTGTGTATGTATATATTATATATACATACATACAGTACATTGTATATACAGATATATATATATATATATATATATAGGGAAGAGTGCCAGCAATCGGTGTGGCAGGCAGACTAATACTGGAGGGGTCAAGGGTCATAAACATCCACTCGATGACGTATCATGTAAATTTGTGCCCACAATTAATGCCAGGGCAGTATATACAGTAAGCAGTGCGGCGTGTCTGAGCTAAGAGTCGGGGTGCCAACGAAACGAGTTCTCATGGAGAGTGAGTGGCGAAGAAGAGGGAAAAAAAGAAGAAGAAAACAGACATTGTAGCTGTAAGGCAGATGAAACCTGGCATCCTCTTCCCCCCTGCCTTCCCGAGTTCAGCTGCGGTTCAGGCGAAATTAAATTGACGTTGAGCCTGGCTGAGAAAGAGGTTGTAACTTGTACACGGAGTGTCACCGGGGGAGCCCTCTCTGACGCCGGGGAACGAGCCTGCTCCAATTTTATTGACATTGGAAATGGATAGTTGATTGATAAAAAAAGACACCAGACACGGCCAGCGCTCGGCAAATCAAACCGAGGCTCGAATTTCCCAAAGCAAATTGGCTAAACACTTAAGTGATGCTTAGCAAACACACTGGTGACCAAGTGACACACTAAGCAATGCACTATATATAAGACAAGTGATTCCATCTATAGTTCTCTGACTATTAATTCCACTTAGCATATCAATTCGGAACTGCCCTATGAAATCAGAACACGGTGTCATCTCTTCCAAATAACAGAGAAGTTCAATGAACGCTACTAGTCTCAATTTCCAAAACGGATCATTACAAAAAAGCCCTTTTTTCCCTCTCAGACTATACTGCAGGTGTGGAATGATGTATCACACTATTTTCATGAAATAAATTAACTCAAGATAATCCCAATTACCTTGGTATAGTTCCACGGCATAAACAGTCGAGTTCAAAAATACCTCCTCGTCCAACGCGCCAATCCCTCACTTCACATCCGACACTTGTCAGAGCTCAGCACACACATACACCCACTGCATGCCTATAGGCCTAGCTTCATAAATTTTGATACCAATCCCAGTGTAGATTTATGGGCGGTATTTAGGCAGGTTGTGTTGTTTTTACGAGCCGGTGATATGGGGGATAATCAATCACTTGCTTGGTATTTGGTCGCGTGTTGCCTGTCCAACTCGATAAAAAAAATAACAGGGCGAAAATGCTAGACCGCGGACAACAACAGCTAGGACCGATGGTTAACAAAACCCATCAAAAAAGACATATTATATCGGGTGGCAATATGTGAATTTACCGCAAACAAAGTTTGCAAATACTTATCACTATAGACCCGTTCCGATTGGCAATCCATCATGTAGGTTACCAGCTTTATTTCGGCGTTATTCTGATGAGTTAGGCATAATATCAAGGTACCCGGCTGTTTGTCTGTGGGCATAAAGCTGAGTGAACACTGTCAATATTTTCGGTAACAATCTCGGTAACATGTTGCCCAGGTACGTTGTTGCTGAAAATGCTGTCAGTGTACACAGAGCAAAACGAGTTGGGTAACATGTCGCAGCAACATATCGGCAACATGTTGGCCAAATATTGCTAGTGTGCACAGGGCCCAAAGTCATGTTGCCAAGGTGTGTTGCCCTACCTGGGAAACATGTTACCAAGATTGACAGTGTACACTCTGCTTTGCTTTCCTATACGTTCTTTTGTGGATGAGATGGTAGAGTTTGTGGAAACTACGAACATAAAAAATGCACTTTGGTAATAATCGATACCTGCCAGTTGCTTCAGCAGTTGTTATGTGGATCGGTATCGAATTGCATACCGATCATATTTGCACAATGTATTGTGTTTGTTTATAATGAGCGCATCAAGTGCATGCAATCCTATACAGTGTCTATAAAAAACATACATCCTAACACTGACCATTAATGTTACATTAGTGTTAATCCCTCATATTGCCAGTGTAAATCATCCATATGTCACCGCGTCATTAAGAGTGTTTTGTCTGGATCGGGGCAGTGTGACACAAGTGTTGAGTATTTGATGGGAGAGGCCAGTGAATGAGTGAGGCGAGGGTAGAATTGATAGTGCAACCCCGTCTCGACTCACTGCAATAACACTTGTGATGTCAACAGCCGTGTAAGAGTTCTCATCGGCGCAAGATGGCAGCAATGCAAGGCATGAATGGGTGGGCAATAGACACCTATGTAAGAGGGGGAGGAGGACTGGAGGTATACCAAAGGGGGCCCCAACGGTACCATTAAGCGACGAGAACACCCCTTATATGAGAGAGCTATAGCACCACGGCTCCGAGAAATCAAATATTTTAATTGTAATTGGACCATTGGTATTATGCGGGAACTGGATCGATGCCGAACGGTTCTCCTCGAGAAGTCCGGGCCCTCGAAAACACTTGCGGACAATAGCGGATACATTCCACGGGACAAAGAGGCAATTCGACCCACGAAGGATGAACCCAGCCACGCTGGGTCGTCCAGGGTACTCCGCGCTTTTTCTTCTGTGCAATCTGATTGCGGCGGGTCGATGAGGTATTTGGGTACGGCTTTTCGATAAGAGGGAGAACAGCGTTGGCCAAAAAAAGAAAGAAGGAAAAATCCATGTTGGACCTTTGTTCGTCTTTCAGAAAAATCATGTAGCTAGCACGGCGAACACAAGTTCCCTGGATTTACAAGATCAATGATTTAACAAGAGTGACAAAATGAAGTAAAGGATCGAGATACACGATCACTCAACCCTGTCTATACGCAGCTAAGCTCAGACCAAACCAAGGCGGCTCTTCTTGGCAATCGTGAAACATCTAACTGGCTTCGTTGTATAATTTGTCACTGACACACGATATTACCGCGCAATTTGCCGTCCATTATGGTAGATATCTAGACGAGGTGGGATTGTGCAATTAAACAACCTATCCTCGCTGGGCAGGTGCATCAACACGGGCCGATGTTCACCGGTCGGTGTCTGGTCAATGAGCCTCAGTTGGGATGCCAACCCCATGCCTTACCATGTCAGACGCCACTGCAAGCTTCCTTCCCATCCAAACACCATGATAAACCAGACCCCAATTCATAACAAAGGACTTCTACCTTTCCAGTACCGATGCAAACAATCCAATGATTGAAGAAAGATTATCTTTCTTCCAATTTCTGTTTTCTTAAAGATTTGGTGCTCAAAATCAATTACGCTGAAACACTTCTGGAGTCAGCGGGCGCGTAACCGCAGATAAAGAAACTGCTGTGAAAAAGACCAGGCTACATGTAATAAACGACGGTAAAATGGCCCCGTTGCCTCATTAAACAGACTACCCGTTGAGCACTAATGATGCCCATAACTTGTGCCCGCAATTATTAATAACAAAACATTGACAGGCCAGGATTATAACCTCTTTACAAGCCGGTAATTACGAAACAAAAATAATAACCAGGACTTCTGTTACATAATCCTCGATGTAATTATAAACTTCGTCAGGTTACAATTTTGTTTCAAGCAATTTTGTTGCTTTTTCGCATTTGCTTCTTAAAGTTAAATAATAAATGTCTTGTATATACAGTCTACATGTAATGTGCTATACGATGTATCTGTATGCAAATATTTTGAGTGAATTAGAGTTTCCTTTTCTTCTATGATAAGAAGTTTTGAATAGTGCACCTTCCCGTCAACTATAGGCTAATAATATCACCTTGTGCCATGACTATGAAGTTGTAAAGTTATCGCGAACGTATTTGATAATTATAGAAAACAAACAAATAAACAAACAATGTTTTTTGGTGTTATTTCTCAGCATTCAAGTCAAATTCTTGATTTTCACGAAATTAATCACTCTTAAATGGCACTCATTATGTATGCATTACACCTCAGGGCAACTTGCAGTCAGAGTGCAGAACTGTCATCACAACAAACTACATGTATCAGATATACATGACCTTAAATTTGGATAACTTAGTAGTTATTATTCCGAATCTAAATTCTCAAAAGAAAGAAAAAAATGTTTCACTTCAAAAGCCGTCGCCGGGGCAGTCCAGTTATGACGTCAATACCATTATTGGCGCCAACTTTAACTTGGAAAATATAAGTTAAAGTAGACTGCAGAATGACCAACTGTCGTGAATTACAATTCTTAATTGCAGTCGACAAACTTTAATTACATTGCTGTCCTGTCTGACTCGAAACGATTGGAATTTAGAAAGTGGTTATTATTAGCACATAGGCTACACGAGGTCGCCATGTTGAACATATATACAAACATGTATAGACCTACATCATGGAATACACCACTATATCAAATTCCTTTCTTTTTGAACAGAGGGGCTTGTTTGTAATGCTCGCGCCTCATGACATTATTGTACAAATTCCTCAAAGATTAAAAGCACGCTTAATCGATCGTTGTCTTTCTAAGAAGATGTTCCTTTTACAGGTAGTCAACGTGGACTGTGCACTTAAAACCTCGTGCTGGTAGAATGAGGATTATGATCAGCCTTTTAGAATGCAGTCCTAAATGGCTAATACGACTGCAAAACAAGTCAAACTGGTCATCGCACCCAGACGCGTAGTAGTTAGCACCGTAACACACAGATACATGTATCAATACAAGTAATAAACTGCTGCAAACTGCTCATCAGGCAAAAATGACCTGAAATATATCAAATGCTTGGAGCTAAGAGGGCCTGACGCGTTTCGATCCTAGTAGGATCTTTCTCAAAGACTAAAGGTATCGAAACTAACGGACACGCTGACAGAATGTTGACCAAAATGGTGGAGTTTATCAGGAGACTACTGGTTTATGTCAAGAAATGTGTCCACTGACTTCGTAATGTGCGAAGAGACATGACAAGAACCTCCATTATGAGTTTGTCATCAAGTCAAAGATGAACTTTATGATTCATGAACCAAATGAATATGCAAATTGCCATAAAAATCGACAGGCCAATGGGAAGCCATATTGGTAACTAGGTCAACCAATGGGATGCCGGCAGGCGGGAAGGTATAGGATGATTCACAGGTTTCAGTGAGGCAACTACCGGGCGAACTTTGATGAGCGGGGGGTTTGCCCTGATAGCATCCGAGGAGCTTCAGTTCAATATCCAAAACGGAAGGCTTGAACATGGGCACTGACACCAGATCAGGATGTGCTGTGTCCTTAGTCCCCTACCACTCATTCCCAAGACCTAGATAAGAACAAGTCTCGTTCTATCTGGCCAATGGACACAAGGCATGTCACACCGCGTGCATCACTCCAGTCATTTCTATACAAGCACATTTCAAAAAGATTGTGATGAGCTGTATCAAATTGTATATGGCACGCCGTCTGTGTCTTTACTAAAAACCTGTATATTTCTGTTTTACAGGGAGAAAGTTATGGCAAAATTACCAACAAGTTTAAACGCGATGTTCGTTTGAAAATGGCGCGCTGTGCTGATGATAACTTTTCAATCATCGCTCAAGTTTGAAAAGTCCGTGTTTATGAACGGTTGCCAACTTCTATACAGAATAGGAAATAAAGGCTGAGTCTTCTGTAGAGTCATAGCATAATCCTTTGTGATGTCGTCATATCTTGATGAATGACCGACCATGTTTGTGAATGCAGAGACCACACAAGGCCGACTAAGCCAGATCCGCCCTAAATGATCACCTCCCTTTGTCCATCTACACAACCTGCCTGTTTTCATCTCATTCAAAACCAACCTACCCACTGGGAACGGTTACAAAATACTGAAAATAGACTGAGTGTGTTACCACTTAGCAACAGGCTGAGCGTGGTGAAACAGTAAGCTTGGGGCTCGTTGGTAGACACTAACTCTCTTTCTCTCCAAATGCAATAATGTGTGCTTTCAGTTATAAAACAGAGTGTACACTGTCAACATTTTCGGTAACAATCTTGGTAACATGTTGCCCAGGTACCTTGTTGCTGAAAATGTTGTCAGTGTACACGGAGCAGAACGTGTTGGGTAACATGTCGCAGCAACACTTCGGTGACATGTTGGCCAAATGTTGCTAGTGTACACATACACCCAAAGTCGTGTTGCCCAGGTGTGTTGCCCTAACTGGGCAACATGTTACAGAATATGTTTCCGAAAGAGCCGCACAAAATAGTCTGTCAATTTGAAAAGGGTATTAACTATTAACTGTACGAGTGTGTATAGTATGCACGCAGGGAATGATGTGGAAATGGTTTGTAGCCATGGAAGAGGTGTAGGACCTCAGTGATGTATGTACGTGTCTACGTGATGAATCTGACAATGTAAACTATATCTTCCTATAGAGAAGTTCCAAGCTTAAATCAACTTCTGAACATTTTAACATGCCACCACCATCACCAAAACAACAGGGTTGAATGATATACCTATTCTAGATATTAACACACCATGAATTGTACACATGCTATACCCAATTGTTCGCAATCCGGAACACAGACACACAAGCGCGGGAGTTTGGCAGTCACAAACGACGCAACTACAAGAAAACGTTTAAACATCTCACAAAGTAGTTTCTAGTCCTAGGATGTCTGCTTGGGAATTTGAACTGGGATTTCGAATACAATCTTATCATGAAATGTGCTGTCAGATTTAAAGACGACCAGTGGGGAAGGGCAAACGACTGCAGTATAACGCAAGATGTAACTCGTGTAGAAAATGTTCTAGAGAGTGTCTTTTGGGAGGAGAAAAAAAGAAGAAGATAGAATTAAGATGAGTTTCTAACCTTGTAGGAATCGGATGCCTCCATGTACCAAGGAACGGTTCTGATGACATCAATACACGAGTGGTTTCTCTGGGCATTGGAAATAAACAAAAACGCGCCTGCCACTTTATTTGGAGGTCATCACAAAAAAAAAATGAAAATTAAAAAAAAAAATCGAATAGATTTTTGAATAGATTTTGTTTTCCTATAAAATGTAAGAAATATAATTTACTGTTTTGGGTGAGAGAATCATGCGTTATTGATTAAAGATATGGAGGGACTATAAGCTGTATAGGTTTTGGTTTGTAGGTCAATTGAAAGATGGGGTATTCAAAGTATTTGGATTGATTCGTTTGTGATTTTTATCTTGTGAATTAATTTGTGGATTCTGATTCGTGAATTGCCAGTTTGTGATTTTTTTCTTTTAGCACTCAGTGCTTTTTGTAAGTGTGCTGTGCTGTCATGCAAATGACTGCATGTTATTAAACGCACTATGTGCTATCAAAACCAATCATGCTCATACGTGGTTTTGATATGATCCGTTCTGCTTCGATGATTGATACGCTATTCGGATTTTGATTGACACTGATGGGTGCTGTGAACGAGGACTAGGTTTCAAATATTTCAATCACTGCGTTATAAGGGCCAACCTCGATCCCGCGTGACAGCTCCAGAGATGTCAAGTGACCCCCGGACGGATATCGTCAGTGCCACCCTCCACGGTGGGTACCATCAACATTTACGTACTATTAAAGAAACTTTGCTTTACCAAATCAAAGCTAAATCCTCGCTTTCCTCTGTCCACTTCCTGGCTTGATTTCTTATAAAAGACTCGCTGGATACCCACTATACTATCAATTATCGGGCAGCAGTCTAAAAACACGTGCAAGAATTCAATAGGAAGTCCTTATAGGAAGTCGTGTCCCCTGACAACACGGTAGCTTCCAGCGTCCTTTCCTACTGTAGACAGACATCCATTAGCCTCTTCCCATCCTTCAACATGTCGGTGACGTCACTCCTGGTCGGATATGCCATTAACTAACCAATCGTTTCGATTGTTTTGTTTCCAAGCCATCTCTTGGCGTCGCCGCCAAGTATCGCACAATTTATATTAACCGCCGCGTTTTGGCAATTTCAAAAGAACCGAAGAATTTTTTTTTGTAGAAGTTGTAAAGGTGGAAAACGAGAGAGAGAGAGAGAAAGAAATAGGTTGTTTTTACAGACATCTGCGGGCACAATTGGCAAGAAGTGGTATGACTGTATCACATACACATCGGTATACTAGACACGCTGAATGGCGCATCCGGTTCCCGCTCGCTAACAAATTGTCCCCAAGTTTGAAGGGAAATTTGCCCGGCTCTAAAGCAAACATCAAGACAGAAACGCAGCGAGCTCATGAGCTGACAAAAAAAAAAATATTGAGAAAAAAAAAAAGACCTGGCATTATGTTGTATCAATGAAACACTGACTTTGATTAGTGTATAGGCACAGACTCAATTACGATGATTCATTTTTGTCAAGGCAAGCTCGGCCAGGGAGCTCGACAATAAGTTATCTCTGTATGACCGGAGCAGCTAGAGGAACAGGGGATCAATCAAGCACCTTGCTTGTAGGCAACTCACACTGATTTATGACAAAGCTTAAGGGCCAGGGCTCCCCTCTTATCCTAAAGCCAGTCAACAATTTTAGGGCTGATGAAAGACGAAGCAGGTTTTTTTTTAAACTATGAAACAGCAAGGTGGGGGGGGGGGGTTAAAGGGTCCAGGTAAGCAGAATAAGGTGAGGGGTGTGGAGGGGGAAATGCTTGGGGGTGACTGACAAAAACATAATAGACGTTAGGGGTATAGCCTTATTTCACATGATCAATTTAGGGGGCATGCGCCTAACTTGAAATGCACGTCATGGGACATGATGTATAAAAAGAGTTCTCTTTGGTTGTGACTTATGAAGTGACTACTGCGTGGCGTAACTATACGTTAATTCAGTCTTTGGTACATTGATGAGTTCAATAGCACAATATGAATAGTTCATAACGACACACTCGCAACGACAGGAAAGTTGTGTGGTTGTCATGTGCATGCAGAGCGCGGGATAAAGGAGAACAGTCAATTCTTCATACGCATGCGCTATGACCTTTTGACATGTTCAAGAATAGTTTCATACACGCCTGGAAAAGAAGAGAATAAAACTCAAGATCTATCCTGCTCTGACATTCCGGTTTGACTTGAAGGCCGCGGTTAAGACTGATTAGGGGGTTCAAAACTTCACACCTGAAAACAATTTTCGATTGACAATTTTACCGCCATTTCTGATCCGTCTTTGTCAAAGGCCGTAGACAATCAATCCTTCCTGCCCCCGTCGCCCCACCTGTATATACATGCTTGATGTCTGAGTCACATTGTTCTATTTCCTTCGTCCAAACTTTAAACGGGACGCCATTGCAATCAGCTATCTCATGCAAAACACGGTTTAAGCTTTTTCCTGTGTTTTTTCTTTTACAATGGTCCAAATCTTTAACGAAAATACCAACTTTAGCGAGTTCAACTGAGTTTGAAAGAACGCTTTATAAAGATCAATGGCTTAACCTTTTTGTTCTCATCGGTGATGCTTTAGGTCAATCCAGAATATTATATTTACTCATATCGTTCGTCAGTATGGATTGACCTACATCACGGGGCAGTATTTGACCTTAGGCTCGTCCCAGACATGTCCATACCATCCCCAGTGACTACCAACCGCAGGGCCCTGCCCGAGATAAAATGCCCCCGGCAGATCGATCGGCGGCCCGAGGGGGGAGTCTACCAACCTCATATTTCAGGAGGCGAGATAGCCAGGCGTCGACAGGACAAACTGGGCAAACTTTCATCAGACTGGGGTCTGGTTACCATGGGAATCGGAGAGCAATCAGCACGGAAGCCATGTTGCTCCTCTGACTATCGGATGTTGTCAAATGGGAACCGCAAATCGGTGTCCCTGTGGCATCCACTTTTCTTTTTTCTTTATTCTTCAGGTCCTTTGCCAACCATGTACACTCCAGGTATAGGAGTGGTACACCTGACGTGATGACACCAACATCAAATAACCTACCTTGAATCGAAGCTGCAGTCAAATTCTTGATCTTCGAAAACAAAATACGAATCTAGAATCGATTTTGCCATTTTGCAAAGAGTGACCCTTGCAGTACAAACTAAGAATTGAACGAAAATACAACCAAACACAAAACGTGACGAAAGAAACATAGGATGCACAAACACAGACCTTAAATTATTATCACTGGCTATCCCGTGAATTTCTATTGGCATTCCTAAGTTTATGTGTAATCATGCATTGCGACTCAGAATAACGATTAGGGTATTTTCTTTCACAAGAGTAAACTTCATTTTGAAATCTTTCTTCCAGAACAGAACAAAACATCACAATATTCACTGGAAAGGAATCAAGCCTGCTTGGAGAGTTTCTCGATGGTAGAATGATATTTTTAGAAAAACAAATTGAGGTTGGAAAACAGTCGGAGCGCAAATTGTAAATTTTTCGTTCATCATGCTAGCTTATATTTACACATTTAAGGAACTATAGGACGGTCTAAGAGCTGAGACGCCCAGGTATTTGTCAAGCATCTTGCGTTTCAGAAGATGCAAAGGATGTAAAATGGACAAGAAAAAATACATCAGCGAGGGCGGCGACTGTGCATTGCAACAAAGTGCGTTTAATAACTTCAGGAGGATTACAGGGATAGCGGACTTGTGGGGGATCACGTCCGGTCAGGACGACCGAGGAGGCAAGAGAGTTTCCCCCCTGTAAAGTGCCCGCCACGCACGGCAGATGGGACGTAGGGTACGAGCGGTAACATGGTGGAAAAGCCTCGCGCCTGCGCGGATAATCTTGAATAATGCCGCGTGATACTAATGCCTATTCCCGGGTAAAGTAAAGACCAAGGAGTAAGATAGAGAGAGAGATGGATGGAAAAAAAACCTTCTGATGTTCACTTGGGGGACTAGCTCTGGCGGTGTGTGTGTAAAATCCCCTAGAGATGAACCAAATTCTGATGAAATCGGGTCTGAGTCTGATAGAAGAACTAGGGAGAGGTTGGAGGGGGAGAGAGAGAGAGTGAGCGAGGCCGATAGATAGACCAGACCGGGCTGCTGCTGCATTGAGACGGTATAGCTATAAGACATGAATTCATCTGACGACTGACTCGGAACACGTATTATGACTCATTAATCATAAACTCAATGCATAATGGATCAGCGATTTAATTAGAATACAGAACTAACGGGGGCGACGGGTGGATAGGACTAAGCGTCTCTGGTGACATTTAAATGCATACGTTTTTCCTTGGGAGGAGGACTATACTAGAGAAATTGGGAGGATCCCTCTATCGGACATGAGAGGGTTGGGAATTTGAGAGGAAACAGGGGAGGCAAAAATGTGGATACAAGGAGTAGAGACAACGGTGAACATGAAGCATGAGAGGAGTAGAGGCCCAGCAGGCAAACAGGGCGATGCATTCGGTTGGCTGCAAACGGCCAAGCACATTTTAACATTCATCTTCCTTTATACAGGTTGTACACAGAGCCGTATAAATAGCGCAGTTATACCGGGGGTCATGGAACTGACTATGCACACTGTTTATGCACTGTGCAAAGCAGTCTAACAGGTGATGATGGCCTTATACAGACAGAGACATTGCTTACCCATAAAGCTCTGCATCTCTTTCCATTCCATCTTAATTCCTGGGGCCAATTTCATAGAGCTGCTTAAGCACAAAATTCGCTTAAGCATGAAAGGTCTTCCTTGATCAAACATGATGACCAACCAACTTTGCGTGTGACGTTTACTGCTTTTAACTTGTATTTGGCCATTGTTTTCTGAGCATAACATTCACAAGGAGTTCAGGCTGGCATACCGATTTTATTGACCAAGGTTGTTGGTGCTTAAGCAAATTTTGGTCCTTAAGCAGCTCTATGAAATTGATCAACGCACAGTGTGTCTATACTTCGTACCATGAGTCCAAATCCTCCATTTTTATACTGGAAATGCATAGAGCATTGAACTAGGGGCATGCAGTGTATGTGACGCGTTTCATTGTTTACTTATTCTATTAATAATATATCATACGTTTGACACCATCTACATTAAGCGTGAGCTTTCTAAATGATTTAGAAGTGTCTTTAACAACATCGTCAATAATGAATCGCCATGATATCATAGAACTCGCATAATACGAACAATGAATGACAAAGAACAGAGTCACCTGTTTCGAATATCTTTAAGTACGGGTGAAACACCGAAATAGACAAGCTATAGTCGGTTATTTCTGTTCCAAATACACACGTGGAGGTAACTCAGCACTAATACAACACATTAGTGAAGTTCACACACAACACGTGCTGTTTCTACCTAAAATACATTGTCATTTCCCAGGAAATCTGAAACAATTGAAATCCTAGTTTTGCCGATTCCTTCCCCCGAGGAGATGTCCCTTCTGCTTGAGTCACTTGCACATGCTCAGGCTTCAAGAAAACATGTGAGCTGACATCATTGTATAGGTGGGTGGGGACTGGAGAGTAGTCGCCAGGTGTCATCAGCCTGTCCAGCTAGCTAGTTCACATTATGCACAGACCGACATTAACCCGAGCTCGTGCCTTTATAAATCTCCGTACTTGTCTCATGTGTTCAAAAGAACACAGGACGACAGTGCCCTAAATAATATGAAACATCATTGGGAAAAGCCTCGTTATTTAAACCCGAGCTCAATTCAGTGAGAATCTTGTCATATTTTATTCGGAATTTTTTTGTGACTGTCCATCCAGTTTAATGTTGTCAGGTCACATAAATGATCCATGAAAGGGAGACAGAATGAGTGGAGTGCTAGTGGGGAAGCTCCCTGTATACTAAAACTATTATACAGGTGGATTTTCTATGCACGTTCTCTCAGTTCATCACCCTAACCGATGACTACACATTCCTGCAAGTATGCAGGCCATGCACATGTATGAAGAAATTCCTGCTCCCCTCTCCTATCCTACCCCCCCCCCCCTTCTCTTCTCTCTCAAGTCACACAACAGGGCATTCATTGCCAACACGTCCCCGCGCAGCCTGCCGCGGTACTGACAGACGATGATCCCGCCAAACTATCAGGGTTAAACCTGAAAATCTTCCCGTCCAACCTGCGTGATGTCGCGCTGGTCAAAGACCCCTTTTTATCCGACGGAATAAGAGACAGAGAAAAAGAGAGAGGAGGGGGGGGGGGTGAGGTTGGAAAAAGTGGTGTAGTATAATCACAAGCCGCGCTGAGCAGCGGGGAATTTGTTCACTCTGTCTTTACCGGGAACCTACCGGAGTCCCCCCCCCCCGACTCCCCCCGTGCCGTGCCTGTTCTTGGACCGGGGTGCTGGGGCAGGGATGGATGCCGCCGCCGCGTAGGTGGCGTAATGTCTCTACCAGACGGCACCCAAGTTCATTGCAGGTTAAATATTTGACAGGGAAAATGGACCTCGTGCCCTGTACTGTGTAGGCCTACAACTCGTGGGCCTGAAAAATGTTTGGTCGACATGGCGGTACATTGTACTTTCTATTCCCGTCCCCCGCGGTACATTACCCAATTGACTGATTTCTAGTCCTATAGCGATGATACACAGAACGAAATTGCCACAAACCAAACACCTTAACAATTCAGAATCAATTTGAATTCTTCTTCTTCTTCAACAGAGAAAATATCTAGGCCTACATCCAATTTAAATATTACCACAAAACATAACAAATCAACAAACTATTTGTTTAATTGGAACCCTTTCTAAATCAGAAACCTTCGTAAAATTTGTCTTTTGCCCTAAGAAAGATCACCGAGTCTCCTACCCATTAGTGTCCTTCGGATTTTTCAAAGGACTGAAAAAATAGCGTATTCATCTCAACGACAAGTCGTAATTTATGTCCAAGTAGCCTACACATGAAGATTGTCTCACATTTTTAGAAGAAACTGAGTTGAACTCGGTGTATCACTTCTATTTTTGACTAAAGGAACGTTCCACCAGTTCTACAACTGTTCAACCGTGATATACAGTGAGAGTGAACACTATGACGTCCTTATTGATAACACATTCATTCAGCCGTGTGTTGAAACGATTAAGGTCGACATGAATTGAAAGTTAAGTTGATATGATGTTTTTTTTATTGGCAATGAATCACCAAGGTTCCCGCAGCGTATAAGACCCATAAAGCACAACTGGTCTGTTCATGAAATCAGT
This sequence comes from Astropecten irregularis, assembly GCA_963971285.1. Classification (NCBI taxonomy): domain Eukaryota; kingdom Metazoa; phylum Echinodermata; class Asteroidea; order Paxillosida; family Astropectinidae; genus Astropecten; species Astropecten irregularis. The sequence goes on along the minus strand of OZ020258.1, from coordinate 1,881,344 downwards.
GCATATTCCATATGTTCATCGTTATAGGAGACAATGGATTAGCAATCGTCTGTAAAACGATTTAGTTCACATCGCTTGGTATAGGCCTACACAACCACAGGAACCAATACGAGCTCTATGCAATGACTACGCGATGACAGTCAGCTAAAATGCTCGGTATACATGGCCCGTTCAACAATTATGACAACTGTTTCCTCGCTGTCCTGAAACAGACGCACCTTGTTGCAATAATAAAGACGGCATTTATTCCTAACACTCTACAAGATCCTAATGACTACAGTATGGAGTTTGTTGCTCGACGCCGTATTGAACTGCCAGCGAGCAGGGTTGATAGATGGAATGAGTGGGGATAGGGGACAATGCACGTCAGTCCCCCCACACCCCAGGGGAAGGTGGAATAGGGGGGACACATCCCTTCTAGTTGTTCTATATATACTACTGTGACCTGATGGTTAAAGAGGATGTGGACATCCGTCAGCAATGGACGTGATTTATTGTTCAAATAGCAGTCTAGACATTTCTACCTTAATAATTGCAGTGTGTCATTTTCGTAGGGGGTGAGTATTTTGTTATGCTTCTTCGCTGTTGCTGTTGCCCCTGGGTCGTTGACCCGTGTTTGTAAGTGGCTCCCTCCCCCCCCCCACTACCCCCTACCCTTCTCTCTTCACCGTCCTACGGACCCCTCTTCTTCTTCCCAGGGTTATTAGTCAATGGTGAACGCACTCTGCGCAATTAATCATCTTTGTGAAACGTCAAAAGTTTCAAATCAAATCCGAATGAAGACCGACGAAATATTAGAAGCGCCACCTGCAACGGCCGGAGCAAGAGGACAACTTGCCGATTCAATTAGCACTGACAAATCTGCTGCTGTACATGTTGCCAAGAGTCAGCCATCGATGATGACTGTCTTCTTCACTGCTCTCTCTTCCTCCTCAGTAATTCATTTTTTTATATCATTGCGACGAAATTTGCAGACTCACTTTTATTCTTGAGATGGAAAAGTGAGATCCGGACGTGGATTACTTGTATGTTATAGGTCAGGGGGTAAGGGGGTCAAGGGGTCAGCCTGAAGTTCTCGGTCATCAACCAACATGGGAGAGAAATGATTCTGCATCAGCTAACATCGACCAAGCTGCAGAACTCTCTCCATTCTAACTAGTGAGACTACCGAGCCTACAAAATCCAAGCAAGCCCAAACCGGAGCCAACTCACAAGCTATTGTCCTGCTGATCTTTTTTTCTGCAGTTATTTCGGTATCCAAAACGCCGGGAATTCGATTTATCTTGGACGAAAGCTGAAGCCTGAAGTGAAAGCCTGGACTCTTGAAAGCTGAGGAAACTTGGTGAAAGGACACTGCCTGGCAGCGGCGCGTACTGCCCGGAGGAAAAATCACCCTGCGGTCGGTCGGCCTACATCATGCACTTCCCTCTACTGGCAACGGACGTAGTCAAAACCAATGATGGGTGAATTCTTCCCAAGCAACAATTAACCCGCTAGCTCTTAAAGGGAACCACTGAGACTATACACGTCAATTCTTGCCCTTTTAACTCCCACACAGAAAACCCAAAACAAACAAACAACAACAACAACAACAACAACAACAACAACAACAACAGAAACAACAAACTATATTGTATCAACTCATGTGTACATTGATGCAATTCATATATTAATCAATAATAAAGGTAGTATCATACTTTGGTTTTTTTGTCAAAGAAATACAGATTCATTGGCAAAAATACCGAGACAGATACAGTAACAGTCATCTGTGAAAATTTAAGTCCCATACGGTGTCCAATTTTTGAGAAAACAGTGAAAAACAGCAACGGTATTTCTTAAGTCTTTTCTCTTTTATTTTTGATCTTTTAAAAGATCAAAAAGATTTTCGGTCGTTGTTTTACTATTTTCTGGATAAATACACAATTTCAGGCGGAAAAATTTAACAGTATATTTCTACCAAAACCATCTTCATACCCTGAAGGTTATACGTATAAATCTGTAAAAATGTCTGTTTGGGTTTCTTACCAAAGAATGATACTACCTTTAAGTAAAAAAACACACAACTGTATATACATTCACATGTTTAATAAATTCATTCTCGATTCGCTCGAATGTTTTTTCTTCATTCCCTTAATTTATTTCGTTCTCCTTTTTTTCTAGGTGAATTATACACGGCTAAGGTTCGATAGCATTCTTCTGGCAAAATTCGGTTCTAAAGCAGTTGCCCACTGCTGATGAGAGCCAGCCGCTAACAGGTCGGCCAGCATCGACAGATCCAGTAGATATTACAACTGTTTGGTTGTTTGTTCGGACTTAAATCTCTCCGAGATCACGGGCCTTAGACCAAGGGTTACAATCGCAGAAGAATTAGGTCTCTGTGTTGCTAAGGACTAAGTGACAAAGCCAATGACGTGGTGAAGTTAAACAGTCACCGTGTGGTTATGATGATATGGACTTGCTAAATCGACAATACTCAGAATATTTCATTCAATCTCAGCGACAAATTTAACCCTGGATTGCAAACTTTGATGGGAGACAAAATGGCGTTCATGGACGTAAGGTCCAGGCATGGGGTCAATTTCACCAAACTCATCGTAACTTACTATCAAACGTATAGGTCTTGTGATGCATAAAGCCCCACGTAGAAGTCGTAGGATACGATGGGTTATCCTTCGTAACTCGAGTTACGATCGATCGTAGGGTTTTCGTGAAATCGACCCCTTGATTCGAACCTACGACCAGTGAAATCATTCTCCACACAGAGATAACCCAACAAACAAACAAACAAACAAACAGACAAAGGCCATGGAACAAAAACAAAACAAGGCAAAATTAGTAATCCATACAAATGTATCTCTTTGCCCTTGATGCAGATGATAAATATGACAGCGAATCACCTGTAACTTCGCTCAAAAGCACAGCGAATAATCTGTACTGCTCATGTGCTATACATAATTTTCGTACGGATGGGTGCATTTTGTCTTTTCTCTAAGTCTCCGGAATATTTGTCATTTTCATATGTAATGTATAAAATGTACATGTACTTTCTCACTCGAGTTCCGCCACAAGTTCTCTTAATTGTTCCTCCATTAGACCGGTCGATTAGCAAACGTATTTTTGCCACCTTCACTAATTATTACTGCTTGGTTGTACCGGTCACTGGGGAGCGAGAATTGTGGGGCAGTGTGGCATTCAACACTGGCCGGACACCTGGCTATTATCACGGTCGAACTGACCGGACCAATGCCGCGGACTGAGGTTGCTCACTTGATTGGTAAAAAGCAAAAGGGAGCCGCTTTCAATACCCATCTCAGCCATCCGGCCGGGGAATTATCACGACATATCGGGTCCTCTCCCCGTTCTTTGCCTCAAATGGACGGTATCAAATTGGACTGTGGTGGGCTAGTTTTGTTGTTATATGTGTGCCATTCGGTAGATTGGGATGAGGATATGGTACACAATAAGGTATTTCATCCTCTGTAGCAATGGTCTGTGCCTATCTTCCGATCTTGAACAACCCAAGCAAGCAGACAGATGGTTCTTTCTTTCTTTTTTGTAGTTTAGTAAATAAATAAATAATTTCATTTTCCTACGCAGAAATATTATATCCAAGTTATCCTTGCCCTAAAAACAGCCTTGAATGGACCTAGATGTTGTGTACTGGTTTATAAGAGATTACACATATAAACCTAGACAAGTGCTTATTATAGAATTGGTGGTTTCACTATACTGCTACACGCTGTGCACCGCGGGGCACCAGCCAAGAGTGTCATTGGACGGGCGACAGGTCTGCGCGATCATTCGCTGGTACCTTGACAACCTCTGTAAACCAATATGGCGTCTCGCAGATGTCAAAGGCCAAAGCTAAAAATTTCCAATCATAAATGATACAGAGCGTGGCTATAGAGTTTCAGAGGGACACAGAAGTGCGTTATATCACACAAAAAAAGGTCGAGTCGGGTATTGTTCCCGAAGGTTGGAGCTTTTCTCGGCCTGAGTGCCATTTTTTCCTTCCATTTTCTCTTCATTTTTAATGCGAGAAGCAAGTGTGTATCCGTGTCCAGTTTCTATTATGTTAACACCCCATGGCTGAGCCTATCTGCTACACAGCAGGCCCATGGAGCTAATTGCCTCGCTCATTGAAAGGAAAATAACCACAATCATGGGACTTCACTGGGAACAATAAATCTAGGTGAAAGAAGAAACAAAACAGACTGCAAGGTGTGTGAAAGGCATACAATCATGCAGAATCAACACGACATGCAGGTATCCCTCCTTCACGATTCTAAATTTGATTCATATCTACCAAATAGGACATGGATTTTATGTTGAACCCTTATTCATGTTTATCAGCTTGTTGTATGAAGACCTATTTAGAGGTATAAATGGTATAAATTGGTAAAGGGCACAGAACGACACCCACAAATTATCTGATCAAACATTATAACTTAATGAACTTTTGAGCTCAATCGGACATCTGAGTCACAAGAAAATAGCGAAAATCCAATTATTGTCCTTTAAAACATAAAGAATGGTTTTGATCTCGGCACAAAATTAAAACTGTTTTCGGTCGTTGTTTTACAATTTCTTTTGGATAAATACACCATTTCAGGAGGAAATATTTTAATGGTATGATTCTACCAGCACCATCTTCATACCCTGAATGTTATTGGTAAATCTATGAATATGTTTGTTTGGGTATGTTACCAATCATGTACTATATCTTTAATAAGGTAAAAAAAAAAACGTTCATTGCATGTGATAAATCCATTGTAGCGACTCAATGTATGCAGGCCCATGTAAATTATCATGACAACATGATGCAAGAAAGACCACTGACTTACGCGCCAAAAACACAAAAAATGAAGTTGAGCATAATATTGAGAGGTACAGTTTCCATGGTCATCTGATATTTTAATCTTTTCATGGCAATGAAGCCAGCGCCTGTATGGACGTCTTTTCCATTTCAACTTCAAGTACCCGATCGGAAGTCGACTCATTACGCATTATTCAGCATTTCTCTCTCGAAATTCCAACATGATGAAAAAAAAATATCATTACACCATCATAAATAGCATCGAATGAACACTGAAAGAGCCATCGAAATCTAAGAATTCAGTCAATTAACCACAGCAACTAAGGACGATCATGGGACTATCGGTCGCGGCTCAGGCTGTCCCTTCAGAATACGAACAAAGAGATTGGCTTCAATGGCGAAGGTGCAAAATGAGAAACAGAGACAAATAGACGAAGATAGAGAGAGGAGGGTTGGACTTGGAGCAGTCAATGTGATCTAGTAGATTTTACCCCTTTTTATTTCAAGTCCCCAATGGGACTACTCCTTTAATTGTGATTTGCTTCCCCATGCCGACCGATCGTGAGGGTGATTTTGCCTTCGTGCTGGTGTCTGCTCTTCAAATTCTAAGAGCGGGTTACACACCGCAGCATGCATGAGGGGCCAGCCAAAAAAAGACGACTTGGGCTGGCAAATGAACGGTTGTGGCGTGTGTGCGGACAATATGCATATATATCATAGACATAATATGTATATATGCCGTACATGCGATGGACGGGTTTATACGGGAGCCCGGCGTGGGGCCCTGAGGCCCTATAAGCCCCGGAGGCAACACCTTTAACAACGAGTGAAATTACCGAAAGGACGCTTGTGGGGGGAAAAAACCTTCGGGGATTCAACCGCCGTGAACTACTCAGCCCTGCCAGCCTGCCTGCCACCAAGTATCAGAATGTAACGAATTGGGGTCGAGAGGGACTGAGTTGCAAACATAAACAACCAATGTGCTCAGTCATGGAAGAATTAACCCTTTTTTATTCCAGGGATGATATTTGACACAAAAAATCCGGCACTCAAAGAAAATCACTGATGTGAAGAGAAGAGAAAAAGGGGTAAGATTAGTCACCCTTTTTGGTGCTTTTCAAGTCGAAAAACCGCAGGAATCATTGCATATTCTTTAGATAGAACTCAAAGTGTGGCGCGTTGGACGTCAGGGAACGACAAGACACAGTCCTTGGCTTACACTCGCAGATTATACAGTGTATTGTATAGGGCCTCCCTTCCCCTACCTCCAAACCAACCTCCCAATATTATTCACAAATTCCTGGCCCATTATCACTCAACCCTCTTGCTTGATTTACAATCTCTTTCAGCCCTCCTTTTACCCCCTCTCTTTGTTCGTGGCCCTATTATTAGTATTAACAGTGGGTTCCTCGGCTGGGTTGTTTTCTAGCGCGACACCCACAAACCTTATTTTTTAAAAAGGGCCGTGTTCTACAGAAGGCCGTGTCCTTCTGCCGTTAATGGAAGCTATAACCAGGGCACAAAGACACGGTATGACTTGCTGTTTTGACCGGTGGCATGTGTCTTCCGACCCCCACCCACCGACACTCACAACCCGCAAGACAAGGGGTGGCAATGCCGTGTACGGACTTCTATAAAAGGGGATACAGTAGATAGAAACCACTGGAAGAAATCTTGGAAGGCATCTTAAGAACCTTACATCGTGGCTACTGTAAACATCCACATCGGACATGAAGAAAAGAAGAAGGGACCAGCGGTTCAATAACAGTTGCCACTCGGGTCTTGAATGTATAATGCGACTGACCACACCGCTGATATTTACTCAGGTTGTTGGCTCGCCGTAATTTGGGCAAGGAGAGCGCAAACAATTTTCCAGGGTTATGAATAACGGAACACATTCCACAAATCCGCTTGAAAGTGTGATGGACCATTCTCCCCTCTGCTATGCACACGGGCCTCTTTCCACGTAGGCTTTCATACGCAGGCAACAGACCGATCGAAATCACACTCACATACACAAAGGCATACCGAGAAACGCTGCAGTGAAACTGCACATCTTGCACCAAGCACTCAACGAAGACATACCAGTTTAAATTTGCCAAAAAACTCCGCACAAACTTTTAGTTAAAAACATCCTCAACTTATCCACAGTGTTTTTTTTTTTTCACTTCAATCTCTATAAGACCCTATACATAATCTACCTTTTCTGCAGAAGAGTCTTTGGAAATCCTTTATCATGTTTCACAACTTGGTTAACTGGCTGTAATCACTTAGCATTGAAGATGGGGGCCCTGTAAAAGGGGGTCTCTGCTCCGAGTGCCTGCCCCCTCTAATCGCCTCCATTGACCGGCCTAAGACCAGTCTCAACCTGGCCGGCTAAATCCCCATGTAATCTTATTGTTTCCCAATACGTCACTTAAAGCAACTTGGTTTCTTAAGTAGCGTGAATCCAGTCTGTATTATAATCATGGAGGTAGGACTAGATCCTGCCGTATGATGAAGGGAATAATCCTCCTACCCCAAACCCATGTTGACTATTGAACTCCTTGTGGACTAATAAGAATCTTAAGGGTTGTCATTATTTTTTTTCTTTCAAAACTTCAAAACCTCTTCAGACTTCCCCCCTTAAAAAACCTATTTAGCACAATTCTGAATTTCACGCTGGAGTGCACTAAGAACTTGCTCTATTGTTGAGGCAAATGTTCCTCTTTCCCTTGGGATTGTCAATGTTGTTACCGTCAAAAAATGTTTATTGGTAAACACAATTGTGGGGGATTGGGTCTGAATGCTTTTGTCCCCGATGCCAGTAAATTTAGGTCTCGACAAAATGGACTCTACTGCTCTCTTGGTGGTCAGCTTTCAAAATGTCTTTCAAATTGGTGACACGATTGGACATCAGTCCAACCTACTCTGATGATTATTATGTCATGATTTATTTAATTTAAACAGATGAGGTATAAATCGTCATTATTATTAATATTGTTATTATAATTTAATTACTATTACAATTTTACTGCAACTGTCACAGGATAACCAGAAACTCTGCAGTAAAACAGTGGAATCATGATCTAAGACGAGACATTGTAAATGTTTGAACGTTGATGTCATAAGAAATTAAGGTGTCTATTTATTTGCTGGTTTATTTACTTCTTTATAGTTAAATTATGTTTACAGTTTTGTTGCGTTCGGTAGCACTTTTGAATTTGTTTCATTTACAGGTCATTAGGATGGCAGCTTGTTTTCACGCATTAAGCTATAACCATGGAGGAATTTCCTCCTCCATGCTATAACATGAACGTGAGTCACGTTGTTAAGAAATGTGATGTTCCCACCGCAAAATAGCACGAATATTCAGTTTTTACCCACCCACCCTCGCCAAGGAATTAGGATTTTACATTTGAGGATCCGAGCCTCAGACTTTAATCATTTAAATCGAAGAGTACATGCGACAAATGCACCTTAGCGGAAACAGAACTACCGATGACAAACAGCGGGAGCTTCAGACTGGCCAAGCAAGACACGAGACGAGTCCCCCATCCCTAAATGGATAGCTATACAGTGCGAGTACCTGGATATTTGTTGGTAACACTTGAAAATCTCCAAAGTAAACCCAGCATCTTGTTGTACATCCCGTGTTATGTAGGTTAAACTGTGAGCCATGTATTTATACACGTCTTAAGAAAAAAAAAAAAAATCCACGAAGAAAATCGGCACTCACCGCGGCCGGCGCCGTCACCGCCGTGTTTACCCGTGTAAACACGGCGGGGTGACTAGCGACGGCGCGCTGGCACGCTCCGCTCGTACGGGGTTTGCTACCGTGTTACGCTAGGGCCTATATAGTTGATTTATAGTACATTGGCCGTATTTCTTGGGGATGCCGGCCGAAGATGGTAACGAAATGAACAAACACTATCAACCTACTTAGAAGAGAACTGACAAAACAGCAGACAGGTTGGATCTACATGGACGGTGTTGACATTGTCAACGAGAGATGATGAGTGGACAGGGGCCGGGACTAAGGGGAGAGAACAGGCTATAAGACCGGGGCATGACTGGTTTCAGGACGGGGGAGGATGGCTAGCTACCCGATGGGAATAGGGAAGCAAGTACCAGTGCTATGATAATGACAGAGCCATCACAAACGAAGATGGATGAGGCAGCCGTGCAATCTGGATCCTGAACCGATCCTCCCACTCAACCCAACCTCCCAGCCCTCCCAGGAAATTGAAAATACAAGCCCTTGACGATGCGGTATACAGGATGATGAACACACAACATCCATCGACCTTATACAGTCTACATACACACCACGTGGATTACAATGTTTAAACAGTTACAATTCATAAGAAAAAAACAGCTATGACTCATTATGTATGCAGTCGTAATTTGAATATATTTGATATAGTGTCAAAGGTCATGCTTGGGTCAACCCAGGAGGTCAAGCCAGGGCAAAGCCATGCATGTATCACGGGAGAGTTTCACCGGGTACGAGGTTGTACCTTCATTGAAACACCCCACCTAAAAATGCTTGATCTGATAGTCATCATTGTTCACATCGTACCCACTCGCTAAAACAAAATGAGATGATCTCCCAAAGAACAATGGATAACATAACACATCCATTGGTGGTGATCCAATTTAACGACCTGCACGCATGCATCAGTGATCTCATAATAATAAGCCCCTTATCATTTCAAATGGGAACAATTCCTATCTAATACATCTGGATAAAACGTATTACTATTTAAGTTCAGGTATTAAAATGTGCAAAATACCGGTAGGTATAGCTATTATATGGATTATTAATATACCCTGAGAAAGACGACGCGAGCAATAACCTGTAGTTAATGTTAAATTTTTAATTTTCTGTAGATTTTTGTGGATATTTTTTCCCCTAAGCATTGGATTTCAAACCTGAATAATATATGAATATTTCAATTTCAACCATCTAGGATTATACGATCTATTAAATATTACATGTTGATGCTATCCATTGCATGCTTCGGCCGAATATGTAATACTACAAATGGATCTTATAATTGTTGAGAACGTTTGGTTTCGTAAGTGTGCACAATTTTCAGGCGCCAGGGATGTGGCTGTTTATGTTTCCACTAACCAACATCCACATTTTTTATTTTAGCTCGTGAAGCCAGTTTCATGATGGCTGTGTCAATGGCCGGCATATTGTTTACCAAAATTGCTCCAAGACATTCTTTTCTGTGAATGCTCACCCCGATTTACCTTAAAAATACTTTCACACATAACACAATAGCTGAATTTCCATGGTTACTAGAAATAAAAAGCTCACTAAGCAGAATATAGCAAGATAGCTATATGTTTCAGTTATGAGTTACTCGTAATCTTGAATTTAAGTAAAATCCTCCCCTTTCCAATAATTTTCGTTATTCTCCCAAAATGAGTCGAAAAGTTCAATGCAGTTTGTACATGTAGTGTGTTGGCTGGTGTTGGCTGGTCCGGCCTCATGGATTATTATACTCTATTCAAGGCCTTTCAACTTTGACCCCTGACCCACTATTCCCAAAGGTTCAATGTTGGCAGTCTGCAGACCCAAATTAATCAATCAATTCCCTTCCTACGGATGGCCATAGCCGCCCCAATGCGCTTGCTTTTCCCAGCTCTCTATTTTTTCCAAGCACTTAAAATAGGCAAAAGATACATGGTTTTTATTCTTTAAAAAAGAAAAAGATCAACTGTGTTTTTTGTGTGTGTGAAGTTGCATTTCGGTATATTTTGTTCCTGAATCGATGCAATTTTCCGGACATAAACAAAGATGGCGAATGGTATAATGAGGGTAGCCTATACTACTGTCTTGCTGTATTTTACTGTTGTGCATTTCCATGCCGTTTGCTTCTGGTCTGCTTTACCATCATACACGGTGAAAGGTCGCCATGAAATAAACACAGAGTAAGAGTTAGCGTTAGAGAGAGAGAAAGAGAACGAATTTATGGTGCTGCTAATATAAAGTGACGTTGTGTTTTCACCGCGCCGTCCACATAACAAGCTACCGTGCATTATCATGGCCTACTAGTACTAATGCCACTAGTTATAGCATTGGGAGATTCGGGCTTATGCATCTTATTCTGATAAGAGGGGCTATTGAGAACGAATTGGTAATTTTCTGGTATTTAATAGATCTGAAAACACCATTGTAAATCACATGCTGGCGTGTGATTTACACTGGATACGAGTTAGACATTACATTACACGCCTCGCATGAATATAGAGGTAAGATGAGGAGTAAGGTATTGCATTAGAAAATGGAAATTTATTTTAGAATAAAATGCAACAAAAACAGATTTGGTTTTAGTCAAATCGGTATAGGTTGGATGATAAAATTACTTTCTCTTAACGGTGAGCTTAAAGTCAATTGAAGCAGGGATGTAGTTTAGCTGGTAGTTATCAGCTGCAATGGATGAGCCATTAGAAATTTACTGAAAAGAAACCATCAAATAAAATACTTTGGTACATATATTGACGTTTTTATCGCCACAATGTTGCAATATTCATATCTTGTTAAGCAAGGATTCAACCGGGCAATACCCGAGCATCGATGAAGAATGGCTTTTGTAACTGCGAGAGAACCCATTTCACAGATTCAAGGACGATGTATTCCTTCAAATGCGAGGTGATGATGATTTATTCTGAAGCAAGTAGAGCAAGAAGACAAAGCTTGATGAATTATAAAGGCAATGGCAGACCAAGTGATTCCAAAGCCGAGTTTAATGAATTAGAATGACGTCATAGTCTGTAACATGGTGAATCCCACACGAATGCACGTATTTGAGGGGTTGGGACCCAGACATGCAATGCCCCATTTTGTTTCCCAACCTCATGAATCCGTATCTGCCTCTAAGATCATGACATGAAAGTCTTTATACCCGGCCGCGAAGACACGAAGACGGACCGGGCATGCATGCATCCGTCTTGCTCACTCGGTTCATGACAGTCGCCGCGAGTGTCCAAGACTCGGAGTTCGTCATACCGGAACTATCCTCGGTCATTCTCAAGCGAGCGTGAAGGCAGACGAGGGGGGAATCGCCGGGATATACCCAAGATGCCAGGCAGCTAGATAGAGGAGGAGGAGGAGAGAGGGGGTAGGGGAGCTGCTTGGGGATCTTATCGAGCTAGAGCTAGTAGGGATAGTGTTGACAGACCATGTCAGGCTCTGATTTCATCCCGGTGATATAGGGTGTGAATCCATGAGCGATCGGCCAATGCCAGGGTCGGGGATGGGGGATAGCCGGTGTTTGACAACGAAGCCCGGGCTTTTTTAGTCCCTACACCCCTCAGTCTCTGCGATCAAAACAAACAGAACCTCAATCGGGGAAAATCATCTGCCTTTCTCCACTGTTACTTAGGTAGCATGATATCATATGTGTAAACACGGTATCTGGTGCTTGTATACAGACGAGGCCTTGTACCAATACTAGGTGTGTGGGTCATTTGTTTGTTAGTCAACATGTGATACCTGTGTATCTGTTAACATTGGCATCGTGTGTACACCACCACCTGTCAAGTATTGAGCCACACGTCACCCCCTCCCCCATTGCAACTCTGAGGTGACATACATGGTATACCAATGCAGCCATCTTCCTATCCTACCAAAACGATTAAAAACGACGAATTTTACCAAATGACTTCAAAAATTTGAAACCCATTCAACAATATGAACTGTATTTCGTTTTGTTCACTTCAGTTTAGTTTGGTTTGCTTTTAGCTTTTCGACCACACATTTACCGGAATGACCACTGACCACTAATCATAGAAATAGCTGAACTGACCCCTTACTGCCACCAATGACTGGACCCCTACATATGACCCCAGCTTACTCAGTAAACATCACGCAGTTACAAAGTAACGAGGAAGTGAAGCTTAAACAAACATTCCACAGTCCACACGTACAAAAAAAGGAGAAAAATTTTAAGTTGAAACATTCTTGGAATTCACATCCAATGAGTAATTAGCCACCCCGCTAGATTTGCTGTTTTCTTTCCCAGATTCAAGACTCATAAGTTTTCTTTTATAAGAAAACTATTAGGATGGGAATAAAGCCTTACAGTTTCTCCGAAATTCTGACTTGAAAACAATGCCGCGAGGTGAGACAGTGAACTAACTTCGACATCCAACCTGGTTAGTGTATTATTTTAGGAGAACGGAAGGGTTTTCTGAAAGTGATTGCGGTAAGGCTCAGGCACGGTACATCTGACTGACCGTTGAGTGAGTGATGAGTATGGTGTTGAAATATGGAAATGTCCAGTTACGTGTGTGCTGGGTGCATTGCCCTGGTCAGGTAATGGGTATGGTTAGTGACACGACTGAGATTATTGGCACTGGGGTGGCCCAGGGTACGTCATGAGCAAGAACGAAGTACACTTCGGTACAACTGGTCTCCCTACGCCTGCTAAAACAACCAAGCTCACGATGTATAAAAGTACTCGTCAAGAATATCTACATGACTGTAACCGTTCAAACGAACTGAATTTGCCTGACTGAATTCTATACAAGATTTGATATGGTATGATATCAAAGATATTATGTTTGATGTCTGTTTTGGATCGCTGCTTCAAAAGAAATATCGGTCATCTTTACGTGAGATGTAGGAGGCGTCTTTGTTTGGAATAAAATCAAAACGATACAAATGGCTTTAAGCAGATGTTTGCACATCCAACTTTAAGCGTAATCGTATAGGGGACCTTGAATTAATTATACAAGCAGTTTTTATACAGCAGCACATCTGCCGCATCTAATCTTTCAGTTGTACGGACAGGCAAGTTGATTGGTTTAACTTTTGTGCTTAACCGAGCTTAGACAGAGGGTGATGAAAAACGGGTATTTTTTTCGGGCCTCCGCAAGACGAAGTATACGGACTTCTTACGCGGTTTCCCGAGCGCAGAAAGCAAGCAAGTGCCTGTTGAATTAAACCTGCCCCGAGTGAAGGCAGAAAGATTAACGGTCTTGCTGACAGATCTCTGGCCATTTAGTGTCATTTATTGTCTCACAGCTATTCTAGACCGGAGTCGCGTGATTTGAAGGATAAATCAGCCTTCGCGCTCCGATCCTCCACGGCTCCTGTCGTTTTTATACCGTACGCCAGCCGTGAGCTGGCCCAGGACAAGCCGGGGTGACGACCGAGATAGCAGCTTGCAATTGTAAGCCCCGATGAAAAGAAAAATGAATTTAAATAGCGGCCAGAAAAATTCGGAACAAAGACGCTAAAATTTTTGTTCATTTCTACGAACGTTTTTTCTTTTCTTTCTTTCTTTTTTTTGTTCAGCAAAGTATTATATTGAGGTCAGCTATGTATTGTATCAGAAGGATCTGTACTGACTTCGGTTATTGTACAGACACGTTTAGGGCAAGGCTTTGAACAACGCTCAGACTAGCTACACTGCCTACAGAGTACAGGGGGCTTGTGTGAGCAGATTCACGGGGGCAGGCAGGTCTCAGTTCCAGGCGAAGAATTCACGTCCGACGAGGTCCCCGACTCAACAATATTCTTTTGTGTGCAAAATGGCTGTCACTCCGGAGTTCCAAGCCAGAATTTCTTAAGCTATTTTGTTGTTGTTGTCAGCAGGAATGGCATTGCAACAACCTAGAATGACCAGGAAATGAACATCATCGGGGAAGAACCCTAACAACAAACATAGCTTAAACTTCAATTTCACAAAAGGATGCAATAAGCGAAAAGTTAAAACGTGCATGAGCACTGCAACCTATAGGCCTACATCATGATATGTTTATGCAACAGATATCAGCTGTGAAATAGTCAAGTTATTCTAGTCAATTTTGTTGATGGGAATCAATCGATAAGCGTAATTTGTATTTGGCCAGTTGTTGTTGGGTATACAATCAACTATCATTAATCGTCACATACAATGGCATAATTTAATTCGCCGTGAATCTGTCTGATTAACACAAACCTACGTGACGCCAATGCAAATATTTCTCCAGGAATCCGTTTTCAAATCCAACTTTTATACAACCCCAAAAATTGCAAAAAGAACCGGACCAAAACCATCAATCATATTAAACTATTTCATTCCCAAGGCCTAAAAATTCAAGCATTTTGATTTTATAAAGAAGATATTATTGTTATTATTAAACGGTTGATTGTTTTATTGATTTATTATTGTATTCATTTTAATTCCAACTCAATTAGCTACTCCTAAATATGCGTTTGATTAACTACGTCTTTTACCAACCAACCCATCCAAATAAAATGATTAGATAATTTCTTGTGATTAAATGCATAGTCATTGTTGGTTTTGGTTTATGCAGAGATTTAATTCAGTCGGCGAGCGCTGGGTATAAATAAGAAATATGCTGATGTCCCACGGTGATGCTTTATGATAAATGCAAGGCCATCGGTGTACATCACGATTCAGTATAAGTGAATCGTGATCACTTGCCCGTTCATCCGTGGAATCGAAGCGTACGGAGAGGGAGACTTGGAGGGGAGGGAACACACAGAAAGTACGGAGGACTGGTTCGGCCGTGTTATCATGCATCAACCAGCCACCGTGCGGCGCGTGAGGCAGACGGGCTGGAACGAGCTCCCTCCCCGACCCTCAGCCCCCCGACGAAGGAAGGAAAAAAAACACAGCATGAAATTTGTGACACGTCTCGCCTCCCCAAACGGTTCTTGCAAGTGGAAAATGCAGCAGTTGTGACAAGTGACAACTAGGCTTTGTCTTGTATTGCTCGTTCTAGTTTTACTCCATTTCCCTTTTGAATGCATAAATGAACACGGATTGGAAGAAGGGCAAGATCAGTTCAAGTGGAAATGATTGTTTTTCTGCTACTTTCTTCTTCTTTTTTTTTCTCCCTCTGTCGAGCAGGCAGTGCGTATAGTTTCAGTGTAGCCAAAGCAATGCTACACAACCAATGTGTATGATGCATGGGGATGTGATACATTGAAACTGCATTCCAGCCCGCAGTCCGTAACGTTTAAAATGCAGATTTTAATGCTAACATATCCATAAAATCTGGCTCGATCGTCATCTCTTTAACGAATAAGTGTCACCAGTTAATGTAATGCAGTTTTGAGGCTGGATAATAAAAAATAACATAAACTCCTCTTTCAAATATTAAACCACAAAGAACAAAACAAACAACAAAGAATATGATTCTAAACAATTTACAATGGGTTAAATAAATAACCTTGTATAATAATATACAAACATACATTGGTAGTAGAAATGACAGCAATTCGCTAAGCAAATTACACTGGATATCGCTTCAAAATGCCAAGAATTATAAGATGTTAAGAAAACTGAACAAGCTAGCATATAACTTATAAGTAGCAATGTCGAAGGTCATGAAAGTATGGCCAGAATTAGAAAACCAAATCTTATAAGGGTAGGGGTTATACAAAAAACTAAAATAGGTATAGGGTATAGGTACCATGTACCACTCTGTTTAATATTCGCAATGAATTGCCATTACAAGTCTCTAGGGTTTTTCTCTTTGCATTACAGACGTCACCTTTGACCTCAAAGGACCAAGACAATGATGGAGAATAATATTATAAATACACAGGTGGGTCATTGGGGTACATATACACGAACTAGTATAGGGAGGTCGGGTTGGTTTGGATGGGAGGGAGTAGGCCTAATCGAGAAAACAGAATGGCCTATCTTTTGACAGATATTGGGGATTATTAAGGGGTAAAGCTAGGGTACATCGCCTTCCGTGGCCACTCAATTTTGACATGAAGGGTTTTTCTTTTGACTAGGTCTATTGCCAACAATAGGCGGCTGTTTGTTAGTGTAACGTTGTAAATTTCCATGACAACTATAGGAAATCATAATGACATGAAGACAAAATGTCTTTCTCATGTGGTCGCACGAATTTTGCGTAGATCAAGGGCTGTATTAGGTTTTTAATGCATCCTTCGTGTCAACATTGAAAGCTGATAATTATATTTCAATTGCGAGACCCAAGGGAGCTATTTGGCGTGTAGGTATGCATTTACCAAGTCGTGGGGACTTCTTCGACGTGTCAGATTGAAAGAGAACGGTATGACCATGAGTGATTTATGCTAATACAATTGACATCGTGTTTGCTATCAGGATTGTAGATGAGTTTGCCATATATCTTGGCTTGTCTTGTCAATGCTCATATCTATATAAATAATGCTCCTGGCTGTTACTCTGAGGGTAAGATGGGAATGTGGCATCTTGGGAATAAGATATATGCGAACGGTCTGGTTGCAATCAGTGGGATGGAAGTCGGACGTGGATAGAGGAATATGGATAGATAGTTTTTTGGTGAGAAAAAAAGTTTGTTCTTACCGTGGTATCGTCCACACCGTGTAACCCAGTCGGATGGTGTAACATGGCAAGATCTGTTTGCTCCGGGCCTAGTCCATGTGGCCCACCGTGAACTAAGACATCGGGCCTACGAACCCCGGAATAATCGCGAGTCGGCGGCAGCTGCATTCCGGGGTGGTGGAGGTTCAGGTGGTCCGTTTCATCCCGTCCGGATCGCAGCATGTGCTGGGAGCGTTGCTGCGCCGGGTGCATGTACTGGTGCTGGGCCTGCGGGTGGATGGGATTCAGGTGAGCGTATGGGTCCGTGTTCACGTGGGGATGGTGAAAATCCAGCTGAGACTGAGGCTGTGGAATGTTGTAGGGCGGTGGGAAGTATGGAGGTTGGAAGTCCGTGGCAGTCGGCGTGTGCGACAGGCGCGTCGCCGGGGAAAACGACGACGTGGCCCCGACCGATGAGGCGCTGAAGCTCGGTCGGTGGCTGGATAACAGTTCGGACCGTTCCTGTAAACACAACATAGGGAAAAGAGAAAGAAAACAAGGTTATACTTATCTTATAAGTTACTCCAACTTTCTGGTTACATACGTGGTGAGTGTGCTACTGATAATAAGAGGATTCTGCACCATCGACATGGCTGTAAGCTTTTGAGTGTAGTATTGTGTTGGCAGTGCACGGGGATTTACAAGACACGAGCTGGGGGTAGGCCTACGGCAATGCAGCTAGCCGACCGGCACAGCCAGGGATTTTCCTGGTCCTCGCTAATACGACAGGGCACCATGGTCTCTACCCGGTGCAGGTATAACACAGATTGGGTACTATGGTCTCGCTGTGGACCAGCAAGCACGTTAGCACCCTGAACTCTCCAATTTGAACTGATGAGTCGCTCTGCGTCCAAATGTCGTCAGGTATCGACTGCCATGTTGCAGCCATGCAAGCATCCATGTTTGTTACGCTTTGGATAAACAAACTGAGGGCAACACGGAAATACAACATCGTTTAAAAATGAGTGGTGGTGTTTCAGGTGATCACAAGAAATGGGTTTGAGTGGACTAGCTGTGTCATAGCTTGTCCGTTAATACCGTGCACGGTACATGGTAACGATGGAGGTAGCTTGTGAAACCAGTTGACGGAAATAGACACATCGCCACAAGGTATCAACGGTGCACGTCCGACCAGCATAGCTTGACGAGGATGAAGGGAAGTAAAAGGAAAAGAAGAAAACAATATCCTTGGAGGAGTCCGTCTTTATTTGAATGAGGGTCGGGGGATCGGCGACCTGGCCGTCCGTCGGTAATCCCAGCGGGTATAGCGACCAGCACACGGCCGCCTACCCCCAACACATCCTCCGTACGTGCTTGTCAAGCCTACAGCCGGCCGTACCAGTAATAGATAGCAGTGAAACTTGTCATATCTCTCACCTGTGCCATTTTAGAATGCACGACAGCGACCGTGTGTGTCGCTCTGAAGTGTGGAGTCCGTTCTACCTCTCCAAAAACTCTGCCAGCGACTACAAAATAATCGGCAGCAGTGAGCAGTCACTCAGACGTTAAGTCAGCACACTCAACACCAAACTGGTCATTAATTCGAGGGGACACAGCTGAAATAAAAACTGGGGAAAAAAACTAAAAAACTGAAGGAATCCCCCAAAAGAATCCAAAACGGGGTGTCCCGCACCGGGGTGACCCCCTGAGCGCGTGTGGAGGGGAGCACAGGGCGGGTGATGCGTCGCCCCTCTCTACCACCCTCTCTGCTATATTGCAGGACGGAGTAACACACAGGACCGGGGTGTAAGTACGATGTTCAACCCCTCAAGGCAGCAGGTCAACCAAGGATGAAGAAGAAGACAACAGCAGCGGTAGAAAAAAATAGAGCCCTGGCACCTCAGGAACACTGGCAGAGTTGAATCCTGGTCCTATTGTGGTGTGGAAACTCGTAACAATGTGGAGTCGAGCGTGTAGCGGGGCTTGACGCTACACTACTAGTGTTGTGTGTATGCCGGTTGTGTTATGCTTGCTTGTAACTGCAGGCTGAAAGTCGCTCTTCGTTTACTGACGCTAGGGTCCGTCCCACTCTAACACACACACACACACGGTGCCGTTGGCACTCCCCTGCAAACCGAGCATGAATGACGGCGCTGCAGACACATTTTAATTAAGTGAGTGTCGTACGCAGTTCATCATTTCCAAATCAGCCTCAACTGCTTATTGGTGGGCGAGTGGTACGGAGGCCGTGTTATGCGACCATGTGTGTGTAATTATGCCTGCGCGCTGTAATATGACGGCGCACTATTCTGACGAATCACTGACGGTTGGGTCTGTAAAGTCATGCATATTCATCAAAGGGGGAGGAGTTATCTACTGTCCCCTGGTCTCTTTCTCTGACCCCCCCCCCTTCCACCTTTGCCAGTGCTCGCTTCGGATACCAGGTTCTCGTTTACTTGTGAAACCAATGAAACCGGCACTTCAAATTGCAGTGCAGGCATGGCTTAAAACATCCACTGTGAACATGCCAATGCAACTGCCATAACATGTACCATGTGATTCCATTGCCTCATGTTTCACATTCATTCAGTACCTCGCGTGTATACATCATGTTAATATAAACTCATGTTTCGTTAGTGTGAAATCGCTGCACCAATTCACAGATTAATTACTGAACATCTGAATATTAACACCACAACTCAACCGTCTCTATATCCCTTATTACAAATTACACAAGTGCTTGGTCTTAACTTGCCAGTCGTCATAAATGATGTCTGAACATAATTTCGAGACAATACGGTATACAATTGGCCATCATATTGATTAAAACCATCGAGCTTTGTAAAGAAGTCAGTCTGCCAGTTAGACTAAGTACACAGACAGACCATGCACATAGTTTCCCTATGGTCTACTTATAACAACCATGACCCTTTGTTGCTTTCTTTCAATTAAACGCGAAATGTATTAGTCATGATAAATCATCGCAGTCCGTTACTTGGGAAGCGATTGTTTTTGAATTTCAATTGAGTCATTCTGTAACACACTGAGCTTTTCTGGATTACTGGAACGTCTGGAGTATGAGCCTTTGAAATTATGCACCTCTTATTTCACCGAGATTTTTTTCTTTATCCTGCGACCTGTTCTTTTAAGCATCCGAGGGAACTGGCCCGTAGTCTGACAAACTGGGTCACCAAAACAAGATAGGCCTATTCCTGCCGACCCAAGTACTCGCGTATTTCAATTAAATCCCTCACTCTATCGCCCACCTCGCCCTCGAGAACCTTTAAACGCCCATATCGGAGCCGAGGGCCTGGTCTGTCAAAGCCCTGTCTTCGACCAACTCGTCTCATATCGCTCTTGACTCTCAGCGGTCAAGCTTTGTGGAAGGAGAGATGATGACGATGACCGGTACAAGAAGTGGTCATCTCTATACCAGCAGCTGGAGATATTGCTTCGTCAGGCGCTGTATGGTGACCAAACTGACTCAATTGGCAATGATAACAGGTTATGTACACGAACACCAAGCATGGATGTTGGTGGTTACATTGAAGCACTGTTAAAAACATGGAGGAATAAGAACACATACATTGAAGATAATAGCCTAGCACTCGACTCGACCATCCCAACATGGACAGCAACCAATACCTCATTGTCGCAGTGGGATTCCCCACACCAAAACATCGACACAAATACACCGCTGAGGGCGCTACTCTGGTAATAAATCAGCCAAAAGATTATCGCTGACGTCACTGCCAACCTTAGTCATTTTAGGGTTTTTTGGGTACTGACATAGCGATTTTCCGTAAAGCACAGGACGAAGCGATTAATGGAGGAATAAAAACCAAAACCAAAACATTGAATAACAGTAGGCCTGCTTGTTTAATTTACAACAGCTTTACATGGAATTGCTTTGGATTTTAATGACCGAAGCCTTCATCCTTCTTGCTACAATACCATGATTTGGGCTTTACACACGATGCGTACAAGGAGGGGCAAGTAATCAACAATTTAATATGATACCCTCATTAATCATTGGTTGATTAATTGATTAATTAGTCAATCAATCAATCAATCAATAAGCTACACCGGGCATAAGACACCCGATAGTCCCACTGATAAGACATCAGAACTTTCTACGCTGGTTCCAATTACATATTCTTGGGCGTGTGTGTGTTGTGTGTGTATTTAGAATTAACTATTAGATAACACCGTGATTAAGTCGATCTGGCGAGCGGAGGGCGAAGCTAATGAAGGGTGAAGGAGTGTTGATTCGCCCCGTCCAGACCTCCCCCTAAACTCCTGGTATGCCGAGGAGATTTCTCAACACTATCTTCCCAGTGCTGTGCTCCTAATGGCATGGCTCCCATGGCAGAAATATTGGGAAGGAATTTTCGTATGGTAACCATCCGCATTGCCAATGATCTGCATCTTTCACTAAATGCCGGGGAGTGTAAATCTTCCACATCGGGTATAGTATAGAGCTGATGAGGTTAACCCATAGAGCTATATTAAATATAGCTCTATGGGTTAACCCCACACATATTATGGCATGAAGATTGGTAAAACTCAAACTTCTCCGATTTTCTTTTATCGGTAGGCCCCTGGTTCCCTGTTTATGGTATACATTCTTAAATTTTATTTCGACTGAGAAAATGCACTTATAATTCATATTTGTTTACATTTATATAACGGGCATGTTATTTGGGCTGAACTTTCAGCATGCATTTGAATTTGGGAAAGACGGTGTTCTGTCTGTCTAATCTGAAGTATGAAGGAAGATAACATGAACATAAAGCAGGCCTTACGACTTATCGGTTCAGTCATCGTAAGTACGGTCCGTGGTCGCATTTACCAGCGGGATGATGTCGAAGCCAGTTCCTCGTAAGCCAGCCAGGTCCTCGGGTCGTTTGCTCGGACAACCCCCACCGTTTGTGACAGGCGACACGCCGTAAATAATCGCCATGCCATAAAACACTTCTCCCCCCTTCAACAGAATCCTAAATTGTTCCCCAGTTGCCGTCGTTTGGCAGGAAATGTGTCGGTAAATTGCGAGGGGAGAGAACGGCAAATGGGCGATAAACTTGTCAGCAGAATCACCATGAGTGGGAGATTTGTTATGTCCGCAGACGAGACGCATGGGGTCGGAGCGGAGCAAGACAAGTATACTTGGACCGTGTAATCCGGTTAATTCGTCCGGAGCGAGTGGGGGGTACGTACCGGTACTTTATCTCGGTACGGGGTAGGTGTGTAGGCCTAATTTGCACATTGGCTTGCCATGGGTAGGACATGTGCTCTGCTCTCGGTCAAAGTATCTAGCATCAGACTGACTACAAACCATAATGGTTGTATTGAACCATTGAGGGTTTTCACCTAGCCCGCCATGCACACACCACACACACACACAGCGTGCAACCAATCCATAATCCCAGGGTCCCTGAAGTTCCATATGTTCTTTTATTCCAGTCTTCTTGTCGGCAAGGTCATAGCAATATTTTCAAGAGAAGAGAAGTATTGTTTTTATAAGACGAGTAAATGTGTCAACGAAATTTAACTGCAAAGCTGGACTCCCAGTAGGGAATATATTTCGAGAAATTGCACTAAGACTAAACAGTGGAATTATTATTGTGCTCTGTCTGTAAGGTCTGTACGCGGTAAAACAGCCACATTGCTTGTGTATGTACAGTGTTGGACTTCTGGAGTTTATAAATGACCTCAGATTGTCCCGATTTTAACAGAGAATTTAGAGGGAAGAGTTTGTCGGTGTTCCCGGTCAAATGCTAGGCTCTCCGCACGGTGGAGGCAGTTCTCCGCCTCGTGGACCCGTGATCGACAAGAGAAGCAATTGATTGTAAAGAAGACTGACTGGACAACAGCCGAAGAACCTCGACAAAATGTTTGATTATTTGCACTACCAATGAGCGAGTCTTGTGTGTTTATCTGATAATCCCAACGGGAAGATTCTCTGCTGGGAGCTGGGGCGGGAAGAGGGGGTGAAGGGGGTAGGGGTGGGGAGTATTGGTCCCCAGCGATGCCAGTCAGTTTATGCCTGCTCATCGGACCAAATGACCAATGACTTATGACGAGAAGGTTCTTCCTTTTTCAGTAACCCCAAATTATAGTCATTATTTCATTAAGTGGCCATTTGAACTGATAAGAAGACGGTCATTTGGCGTGGTCAAGAGCTGGACAGAATGGGTGTAGGGGTGGGAGAAAAAGGGGACAGGACAAATGTGGGGGTATTGATCGAGAAGTGTAGGTCTTTGTCAAGGGGTTGTAATGCTGGGATCGTGCATTACCCAGGCACTTCTACCAGCTTGTTAGCGCAGTGGGCGGTCCACCGCTACAGGATAAGCAACAGGTACAAATGAGACCGTAGCAGCCCCTTTGATGCAGAGAGACACTGATGTTACCATTGATAATAGGGGGACAAGGAGCTACAAAGTAGCAGGGATTAGCCCGTGGAATGAGGAGAACCCTATTGACCAGAGCAAGGGGACGATTTAAGAAGGAGTAATCGTGTTGTCGTTGCAATCTGCATGATGCGAGAGAGAGATCTGGTTTACGCTATGCACTTTATACTTTGAATGTCAAGTGGCAGGTTGGCTCTTTCAACCGGTTAATTGGAAAAGCATTCAAACTCATCACGGTGGTACAAGGTGGGGGGAAACCGTTATCTTGAGTTGTATATAGACCCTTATATGTTTACGAGAGAAGTCATTTGGTTTGGTATAGGACTGACTCTCTCACAAAATTTGGAAAGACGGGTCTTACCAAAGAGCAGCACCTGTCAATGCTTATAGGGGCCTACACAACAACATCACCTATACCACTGAGGAAGGAAGCTTCCTGCCTATACCAAAGCTTCAGAGGACATCCACGAATGCAAGAAGATTCCCTCATCCACATCAGGAATCAAATGAAGAAATTATTAAAATCTGAGGGACGGGTTTGCAAAACATCAGACAAGTGATAGAGAAGTTGGTATTGATAAATTCACTGTGATGACACTCCAGGCAAACTACGAATTGCAAAATGTAAATCACTAAATGGCACACAGATAATGAAGCAGTTCAGCGAATTCTGAACAGTAGTGTTCTGGCGCCGATTTCCCTAGGCTGCATGGTGACGTACAGAATGAAAATGACGAAATGAATTCCCCCAGCAACAAGAAAGAAACAATGGAGATGTTGGCAAGTAAACGACCTTATAATTAAATCGGCCAACCGAAATCATGCAGCACACCGACAACGTTATTATCTATTAGAGTAACGGGAAATAAATTGCGATACCAGCAAGCCAAATTCGAAAAAAGGAAGGATTAGCTGTTCAAAATGTCTCCTTCTAATCCAACAAGGTGACCTAACGAAACAAGAAGTGACTGGTTCTTCAGTGAAGTTCCCGGAATTCACTTGTTGGGATGTTACCCATCTCGCCAAGAGAAGACCAGCATGTTACAGGACATAATTCACAGAACATGACAGCTGTCTCACTACGGTCTCCAGCAAACCACGAACCAGGAGGTAACTTAATTACATTAATCAATTAACCGTTAACCGCTCTTTCCCTCCTATTAATTAATCAATAATGCCCGATTTGTCATGGGTTGACAAGACTGCCGGTCGCATTAAATGAACGTGTAAACAATGGGAACCAGACTGTTGATATCGGCACTGCTTATCAGGCCCTTTTCCAAACCTCGTCTCCGGCTAAAGCTCCGGCTCCGGCTCTGGCTCCGGCTCCATTTCGTGAATCCATTCTAAAAATTATTATGCCCGTTATTTAATAACGGGCATCAAATTAGAGGCTTTTGGCTGCGGTTCGGAGGTAGGTTCTCTGGTTTGAAAAGGAAAACCGTGATTCAGCTTCAATGCAAAAAACCACAACCTATATTTTTTAGGATGATGGCAGAGCTGAAGCCGGAGCCTGGGCCGGAGCCGATGTTTGGAGAAGGGCCCTGCCTTTGGTCCAAGGTGAAAGGTCGCCTTGACGAAGTGGAAGACAAATGGGAAGAAGGGGGGAGCTATTTGGAGTGGATGCAACAAGATCTAAGCCAAGGAGAAGATCTTGGCATTCTATACCAAGTGCAAGAGCGACTAACAACAAGCATCCACGACTTGTTTTGGATTGGTGAGAAAGATGCAACAGCACCGGGCATCCAAGCAGGACTCAGTCGCCCCATGAGACGGAATTCACCAGCATTTGGCTTTGTTTATGAAGAGCACCGTCTATCGAGTCATGTTAATTAGTCTCTGATGACCAACTGTGATTTGGGTGTAATGGGAGGCTAGCATTCTCTGGTGTAAGCATGCGGACATAATGCACAGCGTCCTTTGGCCTTGGAAGAAAAAAATCCTTGCCATATATTTTGTTAAACAGCGTTACTCAACCGCCTCTTCCCAGACCACACACGGTTGCAACTCACAGAATGTTCAGCATCTACCAAAGAGAAAGTGAAGGGG
Organism: Astropecten irregularis; assembly: GCA_963971285.1. NCBI lineage: Eukaryota > Metazoa > Echinodermata > Asteroidea > Paxillosida > Astropectinidae > Astropecten > Astropecten irregularis. The sequence goes on along the minus strand of OZ020258.1, from coordinate 1,855,797 downwards.
GTGGGGATTGGCTATAAATCAGCAGACGATGGATGGTTATTGGCATGTGACGTAAGCGGTGACGTCACGTTGACAGGAGTGCCTGGAATGACTGATGGAGCGGGGAGAAGAGCTCGTTGTTCACTTGGTGTCTGATAATGGTAACATCAATCAATCAAGCCACCAGCTAGTGACACTGGCCATAGAGTAAGGAAGAGACTGACAGGGTCTTCATGCAAACTTCACTCCATGGTGGAGGCCATGTATGTTTGTATGTATGCACACTCATTCCAGACACTGTGTTGACGACCGTTGCTAGACCTCTAATTGGCTGGAGTTGTAAGGCTTCCCCTTCCGTTTATTACAAGCCTCTAATATTATTCAGATTCCTCAATCACAGTGCCTCTTACATGAATGTTTCTAAACGTATCTCATTAAAATTAAGAAAACAACAACAACAACAAACAATTTGGGATCTAAAGTGCATATACTGGGCTGTGTTGATTCATGTTGTGACAATACATGATTGGTAAAGGTCACAGGACTGCACTAATACTTTGCATCAAACATGCACATGAAATAATAAACCTGTGAAATTTGAGCTCAATCGGACATCCGAGTCACAAGAAAATAGCGAGAACCTGACTCGATTTTTCTTATAAAACATGAAGAATAGTGTACTTTATGTTTGTTCAAAAATCGTTCGGACGAACGATTTAGAAAAGACACTAAATCTTGATTTGCTTGAGAGATTTGAACGGTATGTTTGTACCACCACCATCTTCGTACCCTGTAAGTTATACGTAAATCTGTGAAAATGTTTGTTTTGGTCAATTGGTGTCTTACCAAAGTATCAGACTATACTTTTAACTAATAATGGTTGTTTCATGAAAACTATTGGTTCAAATACGATGTCAAATCTAGGGGACCCTCCCCGTCAACGGCAACCATCGCAGATCAGGTATACCCCTCCCCCAAAAAGACCTGTTCCAGCCCGGGTCTATCTAGTCTCCAGCACCCCCAATTCGGATATCAGAGAATTCGGCAATAATTTGACGGACTGTGGGGAAAGTCGTAATTAGATAACGCAGTCCCCGTTTCTGTATTGGGTCCGCGTGTGTTACCGACAGTCTTGCATACGTCTGGTTTCGGATGATACAGTGTGCCGACAGACACCACGGTGTGTGTGTCACCTCACACCATCTGACTGCAGTTCTCGCCACGGTCCAGCTGCCATTACATTTCCACCGGGGTGAAAGATGGGTAGGAGAAATCCAAAATATATCATACCCTGAATCGACTCGTGACCATTTGTTGTCTGAAACGGGAGATTTTTCTCTCATACCCAAAACGTGTGAAGCTGAATTACTTCAAATATCTTTACGAGATTCCAGACACGGTTACAATGTCCACATGTGCCAATGCAGAACCTACTGTCTTTTATTGTTATGTGAGCTTATTTCATAGGATTTTCAGCCAGTAGTCCTGATAATTCATGTTATTCATGTTATTCATGAATGGATATCAGAAAATGTTCGACCAGTGAGCCCATACTCCCGTTATGTATACCCGTATCTCCCTGGCCTTTTTGGAATTTCACTCACTGACAAAACTTGACAAAATGCATGAGGTAAAAATCAAGTTATTCCAAAATGGCGAGAATGCCTTTTTAATTATTGACGTCAAACCTAGCCTTTAAGAGAGGAAAACAGCGTCAGAAAGATGTGAAAAATAACAATTACATATGCACGAATTCGAAAACCCGCAACAACAAGAATAAAAACTCAAACTAATTTGGAAACCATGACGCAGGCTAGTATACCCCCTCTGGATTTAGAATGTCCCATCAGTGATGGTCGGAAGACACCCCCTGTTGCGATGTGACACATTGCGCCCTGATCGCTGGGATCGTGTTTGTGTTCGCTAATTCCTCAAATTGCTAAATATCAAAGAAATGAAAACGACTGTTAGAATGCTGGAATCTCGGTCAGTAACCGCCAGTGACACCCAACTCGACGCGGGAGGGCGCCTTGAACTTGGAATGAGTTCACAGACCAGCAGCCGCGCAACTCGATTTGTCAGTTGTTGTTTTTTTCTCTTCTCCTCTAAGTTTGTTTCCAGAGTAAATATATTATTTTCGTTCTTCACATTCCATGACGAATTAAGTGAATACACAGAGATTATAGCAAGCAGGTAGCCAAGTCGATTTGTATGTTTTATCATCATTAACTTTATTATTGTTGTTGCTTTTAAAAAATTAATACAAGTAATAAACTGCTGCAAACTGCTCCTCAGCCAAATAATGATCTGAAAATGTATCACATGCTTGGAGTTAGGACGGCCTGATGCGTTTTAACCCTGGATTATGTCTATCGAAGGCTCAATAAAGATCCTGCTAGGGTCGAAACGAGTCAGGCTCTCCTGACTCAAAGCTTTTAAAAATTATTATTATATAAAATAATGTCTTTCTATATAGGAGTATGTTGTTGGTATCCGTGGAATTTTTGTGTTATTTGGAAAGTCAACATCATGACACCTGAACTGATAATAATGTATGCTGAGGCTGTCCATACATCCGGGAGGTTTAGGTGGGAAGGATAAAACAATGAGGGCGCTATAATGTGGTGCATGTTGACAAAACACCGGGTGCACGGTATGCTGATGATGATGACAGCTCAGTAGCTCATTACTACATGTTGTGTTTAGTGGTGAGTGCACATATGGCGTGTGATTCCTAATCACCTCCGGGCCAAATCCTCACAAAATAAGGCCCCCCACAAAAATAGAATAAAACGTGAGCTCAAAATATTCAATAAATAAATAACAAATACAAATAATAAGAATCTCGAAATATGATCCGCTAAAATATGTAGCCTGTCAAATTGACGTTGTATATCTGAGTGAAATATCGAGGAAGATACGGTAGGAATTAAGATATGACGCGTGTATTGGAATGAAGCGAATTGGAGGGTGTCCGGGATTGTGTCAAGACTCAAGCGGAGCGTTCATTCACCTCACCGGGGCATCGAGTGATAGTTCACGGTCAGACGATGAGAGATGAATCCCGCTGCTGGATCGGAGTCGGACCCGTCGTGATGTGAGAGGTCGTTACCCCTTTGCTTTTAAAAAAAGAAAATCACCAACCCCACTCAGATAAGCTGAGAAGATCTTTCGTAAGATTTTGACTTGAGATAGTTCATCCATCGTGATCATTATATGGCACAGGGGATCGTAAGGGGGGAGGGGTGGAGATAATCCCTTGTTTTTGTCAAGAAGGGTGGAAAAGTATAAACTTGACAGCTGATCGATAAAAAAAACCTAGCAAATTAACCCATAATAATTGCACGAAGCGAAATACTGATGAACCTAAAATCCACATTTTGGCACATTTTAGGCCTACATTTTTACACTTTGGGTTTAAGGGGACAGCGCAAGAAAATTGGATAATAATAATCAGTATGGAATTGGAAACATTTTGGAATATCAGAGTCAAGAAATACTTCAAAGGGCTCCAACGAAAACATAAAATATCTTAATTGAAATGTTCAGCCATTATAAGAGTCTGAAACAATAATATAAAACGAGGAAAAATGAAAAACAAAAGCTGAATCAAACGAAAAACAGAAAACACAACATAACGAAAAGAGAACAACAACATACAAAAAAAAACAAAAAAAAACGAAAGCATAATCAAAGTTAACAAAGCTTTGTAATATTATTTGTAATAAAGTGCCCTGTTTGTAAGTCACTATAGGCCCTAAGGAATATTTTAGAAAATATTACACGAAATTATAAAAGAAACACAAGGCAGTTAGAAACAAAAACCGAAATGTACAAAAAGGCTTTATGAATACATCACCAAATGTCAGCTATAAAATTAGACTCAGAGAGATTCGTCATCTCGGAAACAAAACGAATAAGTATAATTACAGCATCATCCGAAAATAATTATCAAGCGATAATGAAGTGGTACAGAGAAGGGTGTAAACTTTCTTCCTTAAAGGTATAATACATGATTGGTATAGGTCACAGAACAGCACTCATACTTTGTCTGATCCAATTTGTGCATGAAATAATAAACCTGTGATAATTTGAGCTCAATCGGACATCTGATTCACGAGAAAATAGTGAAAACCCGACTCAATTTTTCTTATAAAACATAAAGAATGGTTTTGATCTTACCAAGAGATCAGAACTGTTTTTTGGTCTTTGCTTACTAATTTCTGGATAAATACAGCATTTCGGGCGGAAATATTTTAACCGTTCTATGTTTCGACCAGCGTCATCTTCATACCCTGAAAGTTATAGGTAAATCTGTGAACATTTCTGTTCTGTTACCAATCCTGTACTGTATACCTTTAATAGAACATGAACCACAAAGAGAACGACATGCCATCTCATGTACACTCTGAGATGCAATCATGAAACCACCGCGGACTATAAGACAGATGTACAGTCAGTGGAGTCAGGCGCTTGAAGAAATACCAAACCCATATTCTCAGTAACACCATTTTTGTTTGTGCTGTATCAATTAGAATAATATTAGAGCACCATGCTGGTGAACAGGTGAATGGACAAAAATAAGAAAGGGAGTTATAAAAGGGAGAACAGAAACGAAACAGAGAGAGAAGTGGGTGGAAACAATCCTCCTATAGGCTATACATGATGCCGAGATTGTCCCAAGTCTGGCCCAGGCTCAGCCTCGTGTGCCCGGTAGATGAAACCAGCGCTCCACCGGCGTGTGAAGTGACTGAAGGCGGGTAATCCTACCTGCCTGGTACCGCGGCCCGCCTGCCGGAGACAACTCGCTCTACGGTCGCCGGTCCGAGACGGCAGGTATACACGTGCGAGGGACAGGTTGCCACTTCTACGCCAAACTCCGGCTAACGAACTTGCTTTGAAGATGGTGGACTCACCGAAACAATTGAACCACGAAAACAACCGCACGAGATCGACCAAAATGCTGACGAGTACGACAATATTTTGCTAACATAAGAAAATCGTATATGATAGCTGTTAAGGTGTTACATATTCAATTCATTTCAGCTTGTGTAACTCGCTTTTGCAATCAAATAGGCCATTTCCTTCCTAGAAAGCCCATTATACTGTAGCTACATTGGTATTGTTGCCATGTCGATATGCATTGTCACACGCCCAACTCAATTTGTTTCAATGTTGAGCCACAATGGCACGTCACGTGTAGAAATTTACCTTCAAACACAGGGCACAATTCGCTGCAGTAAAATGCCAATTCCATTGCTACAATGTTACCAATAATCCTATAATAGTTCGCCATTCTGTGTTTCTCCACGGGGTAATGTATGGCCTCTGATTCTTATCAATTAAACAATTTGAATGCTTTTTTGTTCTTCTTCAAAAGATAGGCGATGGATTCATGCCATTTTGGCTTTGCCTGAGTTTCTTTTTTTAAACCCGAGTCGACATGGGTATAAGATGACATTATTTCGCCATCTTTATCCCGTAGCTTTGTGGTTAACCAGGCCTGTCGTACCAAATTAACACCAATCTTCAACCCAGTGGCACGGCCTTTGAACGAGAAATTGATGTAGCGATACTATTACAGGAACTACGACCCAAAATACTCATGAACTCTGTCCCAGGTTCACATTCTTCACTGGTCACTGGCCTCGCTTCGTCTGCTCAGTCACCAGAAGTGTCAACTTCTCCCAGTTTTTTTTTATCCTGTGTGTGTGTGTTATTTTGTTTGAAGGTGGTGGGTCTAGCTGTTGTTGATGACCATTGGTATCAACGCGCGCCAAGAAGGTAAGGAGAGGCAGGCCGTGCGCAGCGTTTCGCTACCCGTGGCGCGTGTCGGTGTACGATTCCTGCTCGACGGCCTCGGGCTCAGGCCCAGTGTACGGTAGCCTCCCGCTGTGTGATACGGGACATTGGCGATGGTTGCAGCCGAAACAGGTGCCTAGTGGGTGCTAATGGTGTGCAATCCCAGACCAAAAGCACGTTCTGGACCTACTTCTTTTGCTTTTTCTTCTCTTTTTCTCCCCTTTCTTATCTCCCCGTTGTTCAACGAATACAATTTGGTGTCTCAATGTCAGCGCCAAGGATGTTCATTTCCTACGTCGCGACAGGGCACTCAATGTGACAAACCGCTACATTTTCACTCCTTTCCCAACCCACCCAAATTATTACAATGCAAAGCTCATTACCATGCTGAAAGCTTGCTATTCAAAACCAATTTGAAGAAATTAGATTGACATCAATCTAAACGCCTGGTTTGCATCGTGCAGTTTTAGCGAAGATTTATTTTCTCCCGTTTTGGGTTAAACGTTGACAATGAAGTTGATGGTCCAGTTACTGTGATGAAATTATGTTTTACCTCCATCGTGAAACCAAAAACACAAACTCGTGTGATTTTGTGGAATTAAGGCACTACCTACATACAATACATGTGAAATGTAATCTACTCTAAGGATTATCAAAACTTCTGACTATGTTTCTTATAAGAAGGCAAGCAGAGGCAATAGTATTCAAGAGATGCACGTTGAAGTTTCATTTTGAATAAGATAAATCACCAATAGCTAACATACAGATCAGGCAGAGAATACATGGATGCAGTGAAATAGCATTGTAATTCCACTGATATGCCGTAATCAATGCAATGACTACCAACTAGTCTTTACCAAAAGCAACTAATATCGGTATGAAATGGTTTGCCTGATATAGCTCACACAGTATATAGTGAGACATAGTTAACACCGCTGGTGTAGATTTAACACTGGTGTACAGATGAAAGAAGCCGAGCAGGATGCTCTCGTTAGATAACACCGGTTACCAAGCCTTCAACAATCCTGAAGGTAAGCAGGAATTCAAAATGCCTCGGTATAATGACTTCACCTTAACCCCACTAATGACTGATTGATATTACAAAAATGATACCTAACGACGCCCGTTGGAAGTTATGAAAACACCACAGAGCAGCCAGCCACCCAAGCAACTCAGTACAGAACCAGCACCTTACAAGGTCTCTAAACCTTCAAAGTGTACATAACAATACCCGCTGCTTGTTCCATCATAGGCGACCTATAATAGCAGCACCAAACAGGTAGGAGGACCAGGGACCGATTTGCACTAAGACTGATCTTAAAGATAATAATAATAATAATAAAGACATTTATAATGCCCAACATATCCACCCAAGGTAGTATCAAATCAGAAATTTTCACACAGATTTACGTATAACTTACAGGGTATGAAGATGGTGGTGCCTAGAAACCATTAACATTTTTCCGCCTGAAATGGTGTATTTATCCAGAAATTAGTAAAACAACGACCGAAAATCTTTTTGATATTTTAAAAGATCAACAATAAAAGAGAAAAGACTTAAGAAATACTGTGGCTGTTTTTCACTGTTTTCTCAAAAAGTGGGCATCGTATGGGGCTGAAAATTTCACAGCACTGTTACTGTATCTGTCTTGGTATTTTTGCTCATGAATCTGTATTTCTTTCATAAAAAACAAAGTATGATACTACCTTTAAGTGCGAGAGCAATCCCAATTGGCAAAGTGCGATGTTACAACGCATCTTAAGATTAATCTGAGTGTTTGGTGATGTGATCCATCCCTGATCTTCATTAATGTCATCAAGAAAATGAGCGAGAAAGAATTTCTTTTTAGTCTTGACAACTGGGGTGTTATCTTTCTCTCTGTCGAAAACCTGAGACAATTTGACGTGAACATCAAACAGAAATCAACAAAATTGGACAGACGAATGACATCCGGGCACGTCCGGGTCATAGGTCACGGCAAACCATGTCTTCCACATTTCCAAAACAACAACAAACAAACAAACAAGTTGTTTACCAACGACGACCCCTCCCCCACAACTCACCATGGCAACGGCATATAAAGTACATTGTAAGTGGATTTTGGTACAAACATCACAAAAGCGGTTGAAAATGAGTATCTTAAGCACCTTTTAAATGTCTTATTTAAACCAGTGGCCAATTTGATACAGCTGCTTAAAAAAATATGCTCAAGCAAAATCTGCTTAAGCACCAAAAACCTTAGGAAATAAAATCAGTATGCAGGCCAAAACTCCTTGTTTACATCCTTGTAACGTCTTGCAAACAATGGCCTAATACAAAAGTCAAAAGCAGTAAACATCGCATCATAAATTTGCCATTGGTAATTCTATTTGATCAAGGGAGACTTTTCAAGCTTAAGCAAATTGTGTGCTAAAGCAGCTCTATCATATTGGCCCCTGAATGCAAAAGTTTGCCTTCCAGTTTCAGTCACACGGAAGTTGACCTGAAACAAGACAAATCACTGCATCGCGGGTCAACAGAGGAATTTTCGGGTCGCAATAGCGCACTATGCCCCGGGTACCAGCTATAATCCTTGCATGACCTCGCCATAAGATGCTGACCAAATAATATTGTGGAAATAAATATCAAAATAATACCAGTGAGAACATGATTGAAGTCGACCCAAACTGTCACCATGGAAATTTCAAATATATTATGACGGTTCAAAATTTAGTCTTTTTACATTGTGATTATTGGAAAAACGATTCATCATCTAGGACAATTTATATATTTGTTAATAGAGATATGTTTGATTTATTGAAAAACATGTTTCTTTATTTCATTAAAACAGGAATTATGAATATTACAAATATCATAAAATGCAAACAAAAAGCCACACACCTACTTGACAACCATCACGGAAATGGTATTTCATACTTCGTTTCACCGCACAAAAACCACAATTTTTTAAATGCATAACGAAGAAAAAAAAACATATATTGATATGAGAGCAGGCCTAAAATTACTCCGTGTGAGCCGTAACCTATATATATTCTGCGGTTTCTTCATTAAGTTGGCGGCGAAAGTGCAAGGGACGGGTTATGGTATATACCGATGGTGAAACCACGCTTGACCTAACCGCCAAATACTGACCGCGGACACTGGCCCAGGCACGGCACGGTCTCGGCCGTGCGCACCTGCGTTCCAGCCCACCGACCCCTACCTCCGATTTACGGTGATCTCATGCAAGAAACGCGCCGGGGCCCGGGTAAAATGACGGCGAGGTTTTTTTTTTTCAGGGAAAGGAGGAGGGGGGCCGGGCGACGGTGATGGTTTTTCACCTGCCGATCGCGAAGGGATGTTAGAGTGAAACCATCGTATAGTATCGATGGGAGTCTGCATCTGACCAAAAAGAAAACATCAAACACCGTCTCCTTCGCATCAACGCCTTAAGTAAATTGCAGTTTAGCAATTGGATGTGAACGATTGATTGTGATGAAATAACACAAAAACAAAGCCGTTTACACAACTTCATTTCTTACATTAACGCAATCAGGGGCCAATTTCATAAAACTGTTAAGCACAAATATTTGCTTAGCACAAAAATGTCTCGCCCAATAAAACAAACCACCATTGAATATTCCATTTGATATTCATGTGTCAGCGAACAACAGCCAAAGAACAATAACAAGTGATACACAACACGTGGAAATTTGGTTGTTAATCCTGTTTTATTAAGACAAAAATGTCATGCTTAGCAAAGTTTTGTGCTAAGCAGCTCTATGAAATTGGCCCGATGACAAAGCATGTACGTGGTATAAATCGCCATGGCGTTACTATTCCTGCACAGTATCTGAGTAATATGCAACCTGGATGGAAATGTCAGGCCCTTGTAACATTTAAACGGATGCAGCCGTGTGATTCAATCTGGTGTGATTAAGCAGTGTGTAGTATATGGTGCATAATTCATGTAAAATGTGTACATTCTGACTGACTTAAGTATTCATGATACCGCTTGGCCTACAACACGATCTACACTTGAGACTCACATCAGGGACATATCAGCAGTTCTATTGGTGGGCGTGAACTCAGGAGTCCTGCAGAAGTTTCCCTCCGAAACTTAATTGCCGAGAAAATTTTACTCCGACCAGGTAAACTTGCCAGGTTAAACTTCGAAGTCATTCACGTTTCATTAGATAAAGCATACCACCCGATGAATTAAGCACACCGTATATACCCAAGACGCAGAGAATCTTTAACCAACTTGGGAATTTCCGTAAGAAGACATCAAACAATTGAATTAAATTAATGTCAACTTGAAATAAAGAAAAGACGCCCTAAAGGGTTGTTGTCAATTAGGTAAACTCCATTCCTTATGTTTCATATGAGGTGTGTTAGAACCTTTAAAATGTCTTAATAACGAACAGTTAATAAACTAATATCTGTGTCTAAACAACCCTCGGAGCATCTTTGAAATAGATAAAACAGTGAAGACCCGCACTATCAATTCAACCTAATGAAGTAATGAAATAATTAAATTCCACCTGAACAGTGTTTGTTTTCCTTGTGAGTCATATCATTAGAGTTTGACATATACATGGGGACTCGTTGTGGAGTTATACTGGTATATACAATTATTATACCTCACAGTATCCCACAGATTAATCAGGCCTCCCTCCCTTTCAAGGCAGCTGATTCTAACACTAATTCATTTTCTTTCGCCGTCCATTTACGGACGGGTATACGGGTCTCTCTCTCGCCGGACCGAACTTGGGAGCCCCGGAGGCTGTGGTCAGCCGAGCTGCAGTCCCGCGGGAAGATCGCAAATGATTACCCACAGGTGTGGAAAGCCGTAGGGCAAGAGAGAGGGAGAGACCGTACCCATTCTGACCAAGCTCTCTCCTGCCCAAGATATAGGGCTAATTATAAAGTATTCATATCCAGAATTACAAACTTCAGACGTGGATTGGAGAGAGATAGCAGAAACACATAACTCATCTATGCAACGTGCAGATAGATACAAGTATCTATTATCACCACGTGTAATGTTGTGTACAGTGTGACTGTTATAAACGAGGCCATTGATACACGTGTCGTCATGACTGTGTACAATCCACAGTAATTAATTGAGATATCAGGTGGAGATGAGATGAAATAACCAAATTAGACGTGCTTTGATTAGATTAGTTTCTATCTCAGGGACTCAAGACTCGGCAGGAAAAAAGAAAAGGAAAAAAAAAGAAAAAAAGAAATGAAACAAACTGCATTGTAAAGGAAACAACAAAAAGAAAATTAAAAAAGAAAGTTCGTAAAAGTTTTCTTGATAGCTTAATGCTCATGTGGTCATCATTGTATAGCTATCATCAAAATGAATACCATAACCGATGCATGGTTTCGTTCAGCCACTTGGCCAGAAACTTTACTTAACAGATTTATGCTAAGGAATTAAACTCAGCTATGAAATCCCTAGCATTTTACAATCTGTTTCGCTGCTGTTTCAGCGATTGAGTGGTAGATATTCATGTTAACAACACCACTATGAAAGTTAATAATAATTTTCATATCAATTATACCAAACTAGTATTCATATACTCAGTGTTGATTGTGTGTGGAGGTTATGAGCATTTCAGTTGTTTCAGAAAAAAAAGAAGTTAAATTTGGTTCAGAAAGGTTATTTAATCTCGCTATTTGTCGTTTTATGAGAAAAAATAGGTGTTCTCAGCCACGGTAAAGCCGCCTATGAAGGTTTATCGTTCGAATATGAATTTTAAATTGAAGGACTAACTAAGATGTCGGTCTACAACCAAACATTCCTCATTTTGAAATAGTCAGCTTCTACATCCTGCAGTGTAGATTCAACGATAGCAGTAAAGTGAAGAGCTACCGTGCAATCCGTAGAGAAAGGAATACATCCGCAGTATAGGACTATGTATGCCATAAAACAATTCATTTTTTCTGAAATGAAATATCACTATGCTATCACGACTTATCATCACTGGGAAAAGGTGGCCATTTGAAACATGGTTCAGATCTTTTGCCATGGAGTGTAACCTAACTCTTAAAATCATGCCACCTCGCTTGAGACATCAGGGGTAGTCTTGTTGTTCTTGGGGGAAGGTGAGTACGGCAACTGGCGGTGACCGTGTCTTAGCTGCCCGGCACCCGCTGGGTTCTCCGGGTAAAAAGGACGCTTCGAGACGGCCGTTCAATCCAGCACGGTGTCCCTGCTCTACAACAACGAGGGTCGTGTCTAAGATTCCCCCCTCCGTAAACCCTCCATAACACCTCGTGCTTCACTCATTAGTAAATCGGGACTTTTAATCAATCATTAACTTTGCCTACTCTCGTGAAAGTCAGGAAAACAAATTCACGTTTTAAAATCCAGAAATAAGAGCACATGTGTGAGATTATTGAGTATTAGGCTATCGAAACAAATAACCAAAGCTAAATCCCAAGTTGTCCTGTCAACTCCATTCTTATTATCCTTTCTTCTTCAAATATGGATCGTATAAATACAAACACGAATATTTAAGTTTCCACAATGTAAACCATAACTATATATATACCTAGTTGGCTATGGGAGGGCCCATTTCATGACAGATGGTATGGTATAGACGCTTTTCCAGAAGTAAAAGGGTTACGCCCCGGTAGAGTCAAATTTGAAAATGAATGCTCTTTATATACTTGCAACTATTCAAAGTCTTCATGGTCAAATATTCCACAAATATACACACATCCATGCATGTCTCGTGGTTGTGCATGTCGAAATGACTGTCTTACTCAGTCTATGGAAGGATTTGCGAGTGTTGCAATTTGTAACGTACGGTAAACATGTCGAAAAATGAAGGTTAGATAATGGAAAATGGATTTGAATTTCAAGAACAAAATAATGGAACTCTGTAAAAATAAACGTCACATTGAAAGTTTGTGCGTGCGTTTCACATTGTGTGATTTACAGAAAACTGGGCCAGTCTTTAGTGTTTACATGCCGATGTCTTCAAGATATTGATTAAATTGTAAACTAGGAAGAAAACAAACAAACAAACAAACAAACAATAGTCACGTGCATACATCATTGCGTACCACTCAGCCCAAGCAATATACAAGACAATACCAGTATTGATAATCACAAAACCACATTAATGTCACATTAATGTCACATTAATGATTATCGAAGAGTGTGTAATACAGGTAAAGTTTCCCGCCAAAATAAAAGAAGGAACGAAAGAATAGGAGCATGTGATTGGAGGGTTTGGTATAGACGTCAATCAAGCCGTTTTCTTATATTTTTAGGGGATGTGTGTGGATCTATGATGCCCCAGCTGGTCAGCAGGATGCGCGAGTTTTTAAGATGGCCTAATCTATAAAGGAGGGGACTCAGTGCTTGGGGCGTTGGGAGAACTAAAAGCGAAGACGCCAGAGGGCCGCTAAAACCCATCCAGTACCAGTAGAGCGATGATTGGTCTTGATGTTATCTATATAGGTTGAGATCAGGAAAGGTTGTAGAAAAAAAGAAAAAAGGAAACTGCACCACGATGAAGACCAGAGTGGAGAGAATCAGATATTGTATAAGTAGGGCAACGGCCGCATTAGCACAAGACGCTGTTATACTCTGAGTTTATACATGGAGATGCTGAATAGAGTTATACGCGAAGTAGATGGAGCAAGGATGAGTGTTACATCTAAAAGGAGATGAAAAAGGAAACAGGTAGAATTCGTAACGCTCCCCTGTTTGATCATTATAAGTACGGCCTACCGTGTCACTCTGCATCTATATGTCGAGTCCGAGAATACTTAGGTAAGCAGTGGGTTGATATATTTGCAAACACAGCATGACATTGAAGATTTTCACGAAACAAGTGGCGAAGACAATAGTGACATAATTTCTCATCACATGACGCAATTTCCCTAAAATTCTGAATATTCCCCAAATTCCTGACAGATTATCCCTCTATAGACTGAAATAGTTCCTAACATAATCTTTCATTAATGTCAGACATTCCTACATTAATTCTGCTATCGAACCACTGCTCCTATAAGAACGCGCCAAGACTTGGTATAAAAAAATGTTTCAAGACCGAAAAACTGACTGATCTTTGCGTCTACATTAATACCAATAGCCTGCCGCAGACTCAGAGTGAACGAGAGAGGGCGCTTGAACCTCGTCATATCAGTTGATCATCTATGTCATTATCATGCTTCTATTCTTTATCATAGCCCAATAATGACCCTACCCATTTGCGAGCTGACCACATAGAAACAATAGCATACTGACCACTGAGATAATGTACGTGAAAGTGTCTTTGCCGTGACACTGCATGGTTTCGACACTAGAGGGCGTCGCGACGCTTTAATATCGGCCTTGGATGATGTTGTTATGGTTTTTTTTTAACAAGCGAATAATTATAATTAAGAGTCCAGTCGTGTCCGATGTTATAAGATGGGAGCAGAGTCTAAGGTTCCAGGATACAACAAAAATCAGCTTATCAAACAAATTGGGAGAATTACCAAACGATTAGTGAGGTTTAGCAGTGTAAACGGAGAGGATTTCAAGATGGCGTTTGGGATTGTGTAATATTTGATGCCACGCCATGGGCCTGGGAATTGCAGAGATTCAATGCATCAACGATGTATGCAGAAGGACCCGTATAAGCTAACTCCACTGTTTCCTCACTGCACTATTCCCTAGCAATCGACAAATGGATGAAATCAGACGCTGAGGCAGAAGCACAGGGTCCTATACCAGAGCCTTTTGGCCGTAACCTCATCCCAGAGATCGCCTTACCGACTGTGACATATTGGCTCTTCCACGACCGGTCCACTCGATAGCAATAGCTCGATTGGTGAAGGCACCCGCTAAACTAAGATTACCTTTCATTAGGTCGCGTTGACCCCTGCTAACCCCCATGTCCAAAAGAAAAAAGAGGAGGGAAGACAAGCCATCGACAGGGGAGATGGGTGAGGTCAAAGGTTATTATCTATTGGATTGTCTTTCATTGTGAGGTGGTAGCATCATGTCCTTAACTCTCTACCCTCATGTCCAGTTGTGGCAGGTGTGTGTGGGGTGCAAGGGTCATGATGTAACTCAGCCGACATCACACTCCACCGGTAGTTGTAAGGGCGCCTCGTCATGCGCAAGGCTATACTAACGCAGCGCGCAACCTAACACCACGCCGAATACTTGATGCTGCGGAGAATTTGGAAAGTGTTGACTTCGGTCGCGGCCCGTGATTCTATATCCTGTCTAAATCCAGCTATTATTAGGCTTAAATTAGAAAAGAAATACTCCCATGAAAAACAAAAACAAGAATGACTTACGCGGCTAGTCTGGCATCGCCAGGCCTCTCGTGGTGTGAGAGCGGGGACAATATTATTATGCAAGTTGACAGCTATTTAAAACCACCATAACCTGACACCGCATGATTATTATTAGTCAATAATCTGAGTATTATTACTAAATGATACAAAAAATAATATACATCATCTTCATTTAGACAACACAGATACTACAGCTATCCAAAATTATTATAATAATTATATAGGGGCCTATTGAGCCTAAAGCATAATTATAACATGTACATGCATACTGGTAGGTTGGGAAACCTTTTAGTTTTCTCAAACAAGCAAATGAAAACAAAACAAAACAAAGATTAAACAGTTCCTTCTTAGACATACGAATTTATCTTGCTTATTTGCGTCATCATGACGTACACGTTTCTAAGGGCAACAGTTTCATAATTTCCGTTTGCAAGAAAAAAAAGGTCAGGTGTTTTTATATTTTTTTTTTCAATCAAGCTTGATTTCATTTCGCTCGCATCTGACGTGACAAGTCTTTCAAAGATGCAATTTGGCTAATGCAAAAAAAAAAATGTCCAGAATAAGGACATATTGTTTGTTAAGATGACAGATGAGCACAAGATGACATATAGTGGGTGTTTCCCTCTTAAACATGCCAATAATAGACATTATTTGATTCGAGCTCTCAAAATTGTTTGTTTTTTAAGTCCGGATGGAGATTCTTGTTGGGCTTCGAACGTATATGCCGTATAGCTTGTTTCAGTTCCTTGAAGAAACACAAGCCGTGAAAGTGTGTCTTCTTTCTGGTGAATCGATGCATCAGTGTCAATGCTGTACCCGGGCGCCTCGGCCCAGCAGAACGGATTGATCAATGGCACGGACCGTGCCCAGGACTAAAAATTGCTCCCCGCGCGCGGAATGTCAGGGGGATCATCTTGCTAAGTTTGTCTTGTTCGTTCTCGAGGTTGAATAATCCAGAACGAGGCCACAGCCAATCGGACTTAGTTATAGGGGTGTCGGTACGACACGTCGCCATGGTAAAGTGAAGGGAGAGGGCTATATAGGGTGTAATATTCGGGACCTATCTTAAACTAGGCACCAGAGATGCAAAAGCAGAACATGTTTTTCAGGAAATTTCAAAAACTTTGCACAAAAATTAAGTCTTGAGTAAAAAAAAAAAAAAAAAATTGATATACTGCACAAATTATAGGTTTGATGTCATGATGTTTGTAACAAGTTCATTTTCTTTGTTCCCCTACTCTCTTTAAAATCAAAATGCTCTGAGTGAGTTCGCATAGATTCTAGTCAATAGATTTGACAAGCATCTTACATGTTGGTCTAAGCGGTATACTGGTTCTTAAAAGCGGATTATAAAGATCTTATATATAGTTCGTATCGAGCAAAGCAGCACATTTTGACCTTAAAGATTGTCACAAAAGGAAAAAAAAACCGAAGCTTTATAGAAATGACCTTTTTTGTGTGTGATAATATCTCAAATTGACCAGCATAATATAACGGCTGCATGCGGGGCTGGTCGAACCTTTATCCACGGTCGGTCACTTTGTTGGCATCTGGCAAGGCGTTTCGGCTAAAATTGGTCAAACTCTGGACAATGGTTGACCAGTTTAGGCTGTACGACTGTTGGCATGTTGACAAACTTCTTTCATGGGTGTGGCGTGCATGTACTGACTAGGCCCAAAACCTTGTAGCGCGGGTGGTAAGCTGGTGTTCTCATCAACTGTTAAATTAAGGAACTGGCTTTTGAATTGTTGATATCAAGATGTGTGGTGCAAATTATAATTCGTTTTCCAGCTAAATGAATTGATATTTGTCTGTATGTAACCCTTTGGAATTTTAGTCATTACAAGTAATAAACTGCTGCAAACTGCTCATCAGCCAAACATGACCTGAAATGCATCAAATGCTTGGAATAAGGAGGGCTTTCCGCGTTTCTATCCTAGCAGGATCTTTATCGGAGGCTTAATGACAAGAGGACAGGAACATGCCTCGTTAGGCCCTCCCAAATCCTTGCAAGCCTTTGGAATTATGATTCTAGC
Source organism: Astropecten irregularis (assembly GCA_963971285.1). NCBI lineage: Eukaryota > Metazoa > Echinodermata > Asteroidea > Paxillosida > Astropectinidae > Astropecten > Astropecten irregularis. The sequence goes on along the minus strand of OZ020258.1, from coordinate 1,838,682 downwards.
TTGATTTCCAAACCGATTCTCAGCGAAGCCTCCAATTCTTGAAATTAAAAGAAGTAAAAGCAAATTATAGTATTCTAACCTTAATTTCACCCTAGATGGGGTACATTTTTTGACATACGAAAAAAAAAAAAAAAACCACAATAATGATGTTCTATGTGACAGTCCATCCGTGTGTTTTATTATTCGTTTGTGAAAGTTGATAACTCACAGATTATTCCTCTGCCTAAATCATTTAAAGTGGCCACTTTCCAGTCCTATACAGCTAACATAGGATTTGCTTTCAGATCTCTACATAGGCCTATATTTCTCAATTGAAAAAAAAAAGATAGGAAAAAAACACAAAATTCATAATAGTAATACCGAAGAAAGTCAATAAATTAACCATGACTCAACCCAGAAAATAATAAATCCACCCATTTTTTTCGTTTAATGAGATCAGATTTTTTTTCTTTGTATAAATCTGTTGTGAACTTTTACCGTTGACTCTCTTAGAAAAAAAAAAGAAAAAAAAAAGAAAAGAAGAAAAAAAATGTTCACCTCAAAAATTAAACTGTTAACCCGGGCAGGAAACTAACACAATGAATTATAATGCGGTTAATAACCCCAAACGCTAGAGCCAGTACACAAGCAACTCGGATCAGAGAAAGAAAAAAATATATATACCAATTCGCAACTGCGAACCATGGAGAAATTATTAATCTCTCTTTTTTACCCTCTCTCTCTCTCAGAAAAAAAAAGAGAAAAAACTGCATAATGAGTCGACGTAAGTTCACAGTCGGTCAGAGCCAATGCACCTTGGAATAATCGGCTTAGTTGAAATCTAGGGCGAAACCGTACAGAATTGCGCCCTGAGCTTTCTACACTACTACCCCTCTCACTCAAGAACGAAAATGACCTAAAAAGGCACGGTGGAGAAAAAAAAACTCAAAGGAACAAAGCGTCCGTGTGTTTATCAACCACACACAGGCTAATAATCGTCTTTTCTCAACGTCCTTTCTGTGGTGCAAATCACATTTCGAAGTTCAATTTTCTCCCCTTTTTTGTCCCTCCACCCCCCCTCTTTTCTTTGAGTTCTTTTCAAGTACTTCCCTTTCATCGCTTGTAAAATGACTATAGTGTGTAAGGTCATTATGGGACCTTTGTTATTCAGACTCTTGTTCAATTGGTGCTTGGGCATTGGAGCGAACTAGACCAGTCAAAGAGTTTGATACTATGTTGAATTTCCAAAATCACACTGGTACCCGATTTCCAAAAATGGCAGATTACATAACGACCGGTGTATAGTTGCCCACATAGATCAGAAAGAATGAAACGGTTACGAAACATTTATTCTACACCAAAAGACAAATATAATAGGCGTCATAATTATTTGCAACTAATCTAGCCTACGCGTAATTATATAAAATTGACGAAAGATTCATTAAAAGAAAAGTTTTAATTCATTCATTAATCTGTTGAGATTCAAAGAGATTATTGAAACAGTAGCACGGTTATCTGAATAATTTGTCGTGAATCTAGCGTCCTGTATCTTCTTTCTTGCGTTAGTAAATAAAATAATGAATATTTCATATGGAAATGGTAACTCCATTTTTTTTCTCTCACCGTATAATTATGAAGATCTGAAATGTAATCACTAGTTACCATGGCAATGAAGCATCATTTCGTTGAAACAGAAAACTGGTCTAGTAATCAGACGACGGGTAGGAGGTCTGGGCGTGATGTAAGATAATAAAGACAGTTTGTAGGTTTGAAGACTGAGCAGCAAAGGCGAGGGCATGAGGGCTTCACCGTCAAAATGATTGAAAAACCCAATCCACGTGGTGTCCCTAGTGGGAGTCTAACCACGGATCCTGAAGGTATCGTCTTAGATAAAGAGGAAATTGCCAGGACGGCAAGGTGATGGGATGAAGGATTGGGTTTACCGAGGCAAACAACGGCAGGCCACAGACAATAATGCTGGTGGTTTACACTAATATCCGCATTTCTCACAAATGGCATGAATTAGTGTGTTTCTGGATCGGTTTTGTCGACGTTTCAAGCAGCTAGCATTGTCAATCTTTAGGATACCGATTCAAGCTCACATTATGATGTTTGCACAAGCCATGCAGTGTCAACTGCAGCACTCACCATGGCATTAGTGACCTAACATCCAAGAATGGCCAGAAATGTGTCATCGGGTTATTCAAAAGACCGAATTATATTAGCATATTCAAATCTCTTGAATTGTTTCAAGATGAAAAAAAACCCCAGATTATATCACTTTATGTACACTGACAATGACAATCACCTTTCCACAGCTAACTACACTGATATCATTTTTGATTCTAGCAAGTTTTGATTTCTTTGCTATCCAACAGTTTACCCTATGAAGCAATTCATACATCCGTTACAAATTTCATCGTTCTCACGTTGAAGATAAACGAAAGGGCAACATAAGTTATACTGACGATAATTAAAATTTTAATCTTACAACTGATGGTCACTCAATTCAATCAACAGCGCCCCCATTGTCAACCGGCCTCATTACTTATTTTACGAGCCCTCCGAAGAGTGGCCTCGCATTTCGTGCCGAATAAATGAATAAATGAATGAAATAGTTTTGTATAATTGGCGCATGCACGTACAAAAACAAGTTTCAATCATTCCATCATTTTATGCATTGGAAAAGACGAAGAAAATTTGTAAACAGAACAATTTGTTGGGAATAAGACTGTTCATTGCAAACATGCAAACTTGCAGTACAAGCATTCATTACTAGGTCCAGGCCTAAAGCTTCTTATGTTTACGCATTACAGACAGCATATGTTTGGGTCGCAACATTTTATCACGATTTCAGTTGAAATTCTCCATTCCTTGGAGATTTCAAATAATCAAGAAGACGGTTGTTGTAATGACCGACTGCTAAAGAATGCCAGAGTTCACTCGAAAAACTTGATATTCGTTCATGTTGACTTATACTTCTGTAAGTTGTGGAAAATGCCACAATTATTTGTGCATAGAAAATAATGCGTAATATCTTCTTGTTTTGCTCGTGTCATACAGTTATGAAGACAACATTGCAACAGAATCTGAAACTATGAAATTGGATTGAATTACTCCAAGCATTATTATTCAATCATTTTATTGTTTATTAATCAAAGCAACTAGATACAACATTCACACGGAACAGCATCGTTCGGGAGGCTGTCAAATGCAGCAGATGGCGCACATAATAGTTAGCACAACATGACAATTGTCGTACAAAGCTCGATAGAATCTCACATTTTCCCACAGTTATCCCTATCAGAGTTTTTTTCCTTATCTTGATATGCCTTAAAATGAAATATTTATCAGGAACAAAGAGTTCACATTTTAAAGCATTTATTGCGTTGTGTTCAATGTTTGTTGTACACAAAAATTAATGTTCATAAAATTTTTGAACTGTGCCAAGATTATCAACCCATGAAGGCCAATGTTTTGCTTCACGGTAGGACTGACAACTGACTTGATATACTGTATAATTCCGATGATTTATTCGAATAATGTTGACTATCAAAGAGACAACATTCAGAAATAGAAATAGTTATTTTTTGCTCTCCGTGACTAAAATTTGATTTGGCCGATTGGAAAGTTCTCTAAACCGAAGCACGGTAGGTCGTGGTGGCGCGACATGTGGACTTAAGTTATTCATGAAGTACACTTGTTTCTCTTATCAAAGGTTTGTATTTCTTTTTCTATCGCAACTGAGAAACACACGGCAAGCCTTGACACATTTTCGTCCTGCGCATGGTGTGATATTCAAATATATTTGCTCCTTTGTGCTATAAGTTTGTGGATTAATTTCTCTTCCGTGACACCTCGGAACTAACCCGCTTGAATGTCGCGAATGAGGTGTGACGAACTACAACTGATCGTTGACAGAGTGGAGCTTGTCCTAAATTTGTCTCGCCTTGAAAAAAAAAAAATTGGGGCCAAACCAGAAATTATACCGGCTTTTTTCCCATGCCATGAAACAACAGGGCTGCATATAATTTAGCATGCACCGTGGGTTAGGGAAGCGCGTGTAAATAGACGGAGTGACGAAGTCTCGGTAGGTGCGAAGACGGCTTACGGATATTAACACTCTTCTCCAGCGCACCTGACCGGCGGCTATACCGTCTCCTCACCACTCGGCTCCCCGGGACTTCAGCGGGCTAAAGCCGCTAACGTCAACCCGTGCCGCCGCGACAAGTGTTTAATAGTCGCTCTCACACCGCGGACACAAACACGCGACACTTCAGATCCTGAGCGCTCTGTACACACACGGTATGACTGATGGGGGGTAAGCACCTTGCTCTGGGCAACTTTGCTCCGGGCTGATTTCTCCCCCCCCCCCCCCCCCTATATACCACCAAAAAAAGCTAGCTAACCCTGGCCTGCATGCTTGCCAAAAGTGTTAAACAGATTCTCAAGTTCTACGAGAGTGTTTAAAAGTCAGCTCCCGTAGAATTTTTATGCAGCGGAGAACACACGTCAGGCCATCCGGCCCACTCCCCCTGTCGTCCCGTTACTGCCAAGCGCGTGAAAAGTTGTCATATTACACCATTTGCGATGTATGTCTTCATGTGTTGGGACTAGGTGCTATGCAGGTGGGTCCAATGGTGTCACATCGGTTTCGTTAATACAAGCATCTCCATCAAAATATGTCAGACACGATCTCTAATGCCTATATACATAACCTAGATATTTTTCCGGTACGATAAGTACGATCATCAACTCGCCTTGAAAATGATTTCGTTTCAGACGGTGGACAGTATAAAAAATTAAGTCTGCGAGAACTTTAAGCGCACCATACGAAAACTGCCAATGTTCCCTTCAATGACACACCTTCAAAAGACGATGAAGAGGGCGGTAAGGACATTCATCACTGGCAAATGAAGACCTCAAAATATTGACATTATGACAGCTTTTGTGAATGCACAAGCAAGAGTATGGTCAAACATGTCCATTTGTAGATGCAAGAACATGTGGCTACGATTTGATTCGAAAACTCGCCCAAGAAACTAACAGTCAAGACGATTAATTTCACATCGATTAAAAGGGGATAAATAAATAAATACATTCCAGCCGCTATTTGATAAAATATTTCTATTCTATATTACATTTCCATTGCTTGTTGTCACATTATTAAGACGTAACCAAAAATAAATTGTCAATCACCAAATATTACAGTACGCACAATATAACTCCATCAAAATGATGTATCTGATATTCAACCTTAATTAAGAAGAAACAATACACTTACCATTATGAAATCTCACTAAGCAATGGACGGATAACACCTTGGTGCAAAAGACAACAGGATTTAATGTCCCGCACTTGCAAATTAATTCTGAACTAGTAGCCGTGTATATACGGTATACTTATATGAGGAGCAGGCGGGAGCTGATGATGAGGCTTGGCCGTAAACAACACGAAGTATTCGGCGTTTCCGATCCAACACGGCCCGAACACTGTCTCGGGGGAATTTTAATGCCTAACCGGTCCGGGGTCTCCTAAGCTTTCAAGACGGGCAAGTTATTTACTTTGAGGAGTATATTATTATCACGGGAGGTTCCCAGCAGCAGCTCCTCCCACTGTATATACACGGACTTGGCAGTCAGTCCAAGGGAACACGCAGTTTAGTCCCACCGTGAGCTAGCAAGATTCAAGACCCGTCACTCTGATAACATTCCTCCCTCGGCTCAACTCTGTAAAACAAGCGACGGTGCATTTACAGATCACCCCACCCACTCCCCCCTTCATTATAAGAAATCGCTGGCACATATACACATATAATAAACTGGCATTGTTCTCATTGTTTGATGGCTACTACTCCGAGGTCAAATTGAAAGGTTGGTCCTTAATTTCTTTGTGTTTAAGCCCACCAGTGGGGTTATCATCTTCGAAGTTATTACCCTGGCTTCCAATTACCTTAAGGCGTTAATTTGGCCCAAACCAAATCTTAAAAACCAGTTTGAGCTTACAAAAAGAAAGAGAGAGAGAGAGAGAGAGGGTGAAAGAAAAAAAAAATCGCCTTTTTTATAAGACTTCCTGTTAATCATTGTTGTGTAGCTTTACAGGATAATGAAAGTGACAGGGGTATAGGCTCATAACTGGGTTCACTTTTACTCTCGAATTTTGTTATGGTTCTGTTTTGTGTCCTTTTTCCTTGAAACTCAAAATATCTCATATTCTGATTTCCCTGTTGTATAACTCATAATAAATTCAACTGGCTAGTTCAATTTTCGACTCCCGTCATTTTGCGAGCCTGTTTTCTCAGTGATCCGTGTTGACTTGGCTGTATTTCAATGAATTGTTTCCTTCTTTTTCGTTTAAATTGACACAAGTGAAATTCAGAGCATGCATGATTCTCAGCGTGGATCGGTCAGAGCTAGCTCTCTGATAATTGCATGCCGTGTCGGACATTGTTGGGCTTGTGTACGACATAAATCACACACAAGCAAATTTAAAATCCATTTAAATCCCATTTCATTCGCCGTCTTCAATCTTTCCATCACAAGAAAAAAACCAGAGAGGAATACCGTACGTGAACCCATGCACTTTCTAATTCAATTCTATTCGCATCATTGAGTACTACCAGTTCAATTAATTATTTGTACGTTTTGTATACCGACGCGACGACTCGTACTTCCAAACACAAAGGCCTGTTTTGTTGAAGATAATATTATTGATTCATTTTTTATCACCCAGACATAGAATAATGGAATTATCGCGAGGTATACACGGAGAAGGGATATGTAAATTAGGAAGTGTTGTGTAAATCTTAAGGACTTGATCTGTTTACATGATAGTGAATTGATGTGATATGTGCATACATGACTGCACAAAATCAACCGTATACAAAATTGCCCTCCTCTGTACCTTTTTCCGTTCTCGCGTTTCTTTTCTAATAACCGAAATGATAAGATTATCATTTTTTGTCCACCTTAAGAGAGAGAAACTGACGACCGACCGAGAGCATGGTGGGAATAGCCGGCCTGGTGCTTGCACAAAGCGGGTTTTTTTTTGCAAGTACTAATGAAGAGACTTACTAGTAACCACGAGTAATTCCATTTGGTAGACACTTTGGATGATCAAGCCAGCTCCACGGGGATGTTGTGGAGTAACGACGCGTAAAATGTTATTAAACGGATTTCTTTGGGTTAATAGCGTGTTTGTCCCCGGCACGAGCACAGAGACTAGAGAGAGAAGAGGGGGAGAGACACGCTGGCCTTGGCGTGACGATGTAGAATCGTCAAGAACTAGATTTGAGGTCTGGTATAGAAAGCATCTGAATGACAATTAGCAACTAATTCAGACGGCAGAAAGATGACTGAACCGGGACATGGAAGAAAAAAACGACTGTTCATTTACGGAGGTATGATTTTTTGTTGGTTAAACAGAGCAAGGATGCCCGCCAAAACTGTGATCCAGTCTGGGATGTCTTTTTAGAGGCTAGAGTGAACGTACTATGGCACTGATGGGGTATACGGTGAAGCAGACAAAAGGTGCGTACACCGACCACTGGTTCCCGCCCCGTGTTTGTAACGGGAATTAATATCAAATTAGTTAAGTGCCTTGCACTTAGTGTGCCATTAAATTTAGTTTGATTGTGGTGTGATAGTAGAGAGGTGAAGATGGGACGATCACGCGGTGGGAGGTTTGGGGTTTGCGCGTGGAATCGCTGCAACCGGCGTGCGGTGGTCAGGTGTCTTTCATCGGCCGGACCGTCGCTCCAACGCTGCTCTTTTCATCGGAACAAAATGAACACCATCTGAGACGGCGGTTGCATTTTGTCTGGTGTCCAGTCCAGCGCTCATCCACTACCTGAGGTGCAACTGCAGCTATTTTTGTGTCCAGGTTTTTGTTTGTTTTCATCCTTCTTTCTTTTTTCTGTCCTCCATGGGCTTTTGTTTCAGGGAGGAGAGGCGGCCCTGGATACAGTGCACGGTAGCCGGGCTAGGGAGCGTGGGATTTATGCCTCACCGTCCCCAGCAACACGCGCCAACCGGCGGTGACAATCAACCCCACGTACATCACTGCGTCCAACACCCGATAGTTTGCTATCGCACATAACCGCGGAAGACTGCGTTTGTAAAATTACAATTTTGTCTTCTTCTTCTTCGTTGTGGGCGTCCCTTGCCCTGATACCAAGCTAGCTATCGACACTGCCAACGCGTAAATCAATAATCTCTATTTTGTAATTTAAGGGTGGCATGACAAGGGAAGGATGCAAATCACATTATCGAGGTGGTTTGGGGTTTTTTCCCCCACACTCTCTCGTTCTATCTTCACGTGTCCCGGGAAAAAAGGGGACGAGGGGGAGGCCCCCGTACGCCATGGACTGCAGGGCCGGGACGGGACACGGGGGTTGAAATCACCGCCTCACCGCCCAGGCTGCAGCCAGTACACACGGTGAAAACACAAGCGACACAATCAATCACGTTAAGTGTTCTTCGTTCGGATGGCCCGGCAAACCTCATCTCATATGTCAAACTATATTGCAATTTTCACACATACATATGAATGAGGGGAAACATTGGGAGTCTTTTTTTTTTCTTTATCTTGGTTTCTTTTCTTTCTCTTCTGTGCTTCTTGTTTGGCCTGTGTAGAGGTATCGAATGTCTCAAAGAGAGACCGGTGATTGGGGGGGCTTTGTCGGCACGAACTTGGCCAATCAATGCCCCGTATCTCCAACCGGCGTGTGAGACGGAGAGAACCCGGGACAGCACCCCTCGTAATAGCGGACTGATGGTCCGAGTGAGAAGCACTCTCAGGTAACATGATATGGCTATCTAACTTTCTTCAGGGCAAAGAAATTATAGGGGCCGAAAAAATACAAGAAGAGAGTTGAGGGGGGGGGAGGTAGAAGTCCGTGGGTCTAACGTGTGCGAGGTACAGCACCTTAGCTGATGGTGGAGAGGGAGGGGGGGGGGGCAAACTACCCCAAGGCCCGCACTAGAAAAACATAACCACAACGCCTTGGGTATACCTAGTGCAGCTACACATTCCCCATATACAGACAATACTCCCCGATAGAGATACGGAAACGCGGGTTCCCGGATGTTAAGTTGTAATAATAATAAAAAAAGAACCCTGAAAAAGAATCACAAAAAGCCGACGCCCTTCAGAAAAAAAGGAACAAACTTTATACGATCGATGAATGAAAAAATGCCCCACTTTTTCCCCCCTTCAAAGGGGCCCGAAGTGAGAAAGTAACGAACAAAGTATGAGTGAATATGAAATGTGAAGAACTTTGTTGACTTACAACTCAGTAGTGAATGTATAACATAGACACAAGTGGGGAATGAGTATCAGTTAATTATCATGCTAATGCATCTGAAATGTATACGTTATTATTATGTAGGGAAAAAAGACCAAAGATATATACCAATTGACACTTTGGATATTAAAATGGGAGCGTTGTTCATTTCCATATATGAGAGCAGCAAATGATGTTGAATGAGAACAGGAATTTAGACAGACTAAACCAAGGGAAACCCGATGTTGTATTTTGACAGATTTGTGCCCGGTCCTTGTCTCTTGCATGGCCATTTTAGTATCAGTGAATCCGATCCGTCAGCCTGCAGTCGGCCCTAGCCCTTGATGCCCGTGTCGTGTTACCTCTTAAGATCCAAGAAAGAAATGAAGTACGTAGACCGACTACTTCATTGCTTCCTCCATGCCGTACGTGACTGGCCGACCACCGCCGGTATTAGAGGGGGGAAGGAGCAGGCACGGGGGGAGGAAGAGACCCCGGGTAGGACGGAGTGAGAGGGGGAGAGAGAGAGGGTGAGACGACGGCCTAGGACGGGACCCAAGACAGGTGAAAATACAGCCTGGAATCAGGATGGGGCCTAGGTAAGGGTAGCAGGTGTCACTAGCATTAGCAATGGGTGCTTATCTTGCTCAGGCTCGGTATAAAAAGGGGGGACCCTTTTCAAACTTCGATACATTGCCACTGCCTCAATATCATCTTCCCATTGCTCCTCTTGGCCCAATCAATAAGGTAGCCAGTGGATGAGGCGTACGCCAAGTAAACTCGGCAAGACACGGTATAGGGGTAAATCTAGCGAGCAAAACAATAATGATATATGAGAAGGGTGTGTGTGTGTGTGTGATGGAGGATGTCTCGGACCGAAGACACGACCAACTTGAATCCTTCATATCGCAAACAGCTTACATCTTCTAATCACAGATGGTACACCCCAGCCTCTGAAGAACGTATATCAGACACGATACACACACATACACATACGCCAACAAAAATCCTTGCTTGTAGCAAAACCATAATGATATACATATGGAGTAACAACAATACTGCTATTTCAACATGAATATTTGGATCAGTGAAACTATTATGCACTATATAGCAGGATATTACACTTTCGTTTCTTTCTGCTATAGCCTACATTTCCTTTTTATTGACATTTTGTTGACGCCCCTTTTTAAGTTATTGACTACCTCTCCATCCCTCGATATCCACCCACGCCTCCAACACCATTTCTCCAAACGGCTGTTTCATGTCGCAGGTATGAAACACTCAATCAGGAGGAGAAATTTGGGTGAACGGACATGATCACCACTATGAAATATCAACCAAAATAGACCAAGAAAACGCATTTCAGAGATCACGAGTAATCATAAAAGCTCGGGGATGAAGGAGTTATACGAGAGCAAATCCGATTCCTCTTTTTAACCCCAACTGCCACCCTCCTCCCAAAAAATTGCCAAATAAAAATTATAGACAAGGGGGAAACCTGATTCTAAGTGAGTTTATGAGAACACCTGCTGGTGTAATGCAGGGATGATTATTGTATATAGGGATGGATGAACCGGACCAAGGCAAACCAGGTAGATGCAAGAAGTGCAGAGTTAGATACCGAGCCCGGCCAACACGTCACCTGCAACGGGGACCATGCAGCAGCAGGTCGGGGCAGTTTAGTCCCCGGGCTTCAGGGGTTGGAAAAGCCCAGGAATGCCCTCGGTCTTGCATGTATGCACGACAGGGATAATTGGTCGGGACCTGGCACCTCGATTAAGGTCTAGTTGCCGAATGAAGGAAGACATCAAGAAAGGATTCCCTTCATATAGTCACCTGTTTTCAGGATTGAAGCTGGATAAATTCTGAAAACCCAAGACGTCAAGAAAAAAAAATCGGCTGTTAATTCAGCTTATTTTACTTGAAACATCAGAACAATCAAGACCCATCGAATTACCTCACATCCATTAAAAAATATCAGAATTAAGAGAGTGTTGCAGAAAATTAAAATAACTTTATTTAAGATAGATTGGAAAAAATCTAGATCTCTCAGCTTAAAATTATAAAAACAAAAGCAAAATAATAACAGCAGGAGTGAAACGCTTAGCTCATTAAATAAAAGCAATTAGAATGACGGATCATAGAGGGGGTAAATATTTGGAGTAAGTTCTCACGTCGGTAATGTCACAGATCCTGCTGAGCGATGGGTTTGACCTCAGGCGTGTGAAAATAAAAACAAAAACATCAAAAGAAAGGGGAGAGGGATGTACACCGTGGTCTCTCACACTCATTATTAATATCCTTCCGCCAAGCAAACAGGGAGGGTGTGATGGGTAAAACGAATGCGCAATAAGGCCAGGGAATAAAGGCAGGACGATTCACAATGCATAATAGTAGGTAGCATATATCTTAGAAACACACATTATAAGAAAGGATATGTACGCTCCCCCATTGTCGGCGACCGTGACAATTTGATTAAACAAAATCTTTTCGACTTCTTGGCTTGAAATTAAAGTGAAACGCTTGAAATCGTACACTTCCATACTCGTGGTCACATACGTGCAAGGCATAATCACATACACAGCAAATTTACCTAAGTTGGTTATTCCTCAATCTATATACATAGCCTTGAGCAACTTGAAGAGCGAAAGGAAACCGAGCCATGGCACACAACTGCGCAGACTGTATGAGCTGCTGCTAGCTGCTAGACCAGGCGCGCAGCTAGCGATAGCTCGCCATCAGAGTACAGTGTAGAAGAAGGGCTATATAGGGAGGCTAGGGACGGAGAAACTCCTCGGACAAAGCCCCCTATGATCCCACAATGCAACGCGAAAAAATTGGGTTAATGAGGCTGGATGACATCGAACGCAGAGGCCTCGCACTCATATCTCTGGTCACCGGAAGAAGAAGACTGAGAAGACGACGGGGATAAGATGCAGGGGGAAAAATAGCACGGCAGCCTGCCGGAACAACAAGAGCTTGCCCACGGCTTAACTCACTCACTCCAGGAGAAAAACCGACCAAGAGTGTTAATGGCAGACGAGCAAACTCTACAAGCGAGGCAAGGCAAGGCCAACAGAAGAGAAAGAGAGAGAGAGGGAGAAAAAAAACCACACCGCCATCTTTGTTTTGGCACGGTACGGGTAAATGAATCAAGGCGAAGAGCGGGAGAGGGGGAGACAGGGCATTTACCCAGATGAACAGATGCTGTCGAGCTGCGCGTCCTATAACATCTCAAGACGGCACACGGTGCCTTCTTATTAAATACATCCAAGCAGGAAAGGTCGTGAACTGAGAAAGGAAAAACGAATTTGATAAGCAGACGTTGTCAAAAGGCGGATGGGCGGGAAAAACAATTGTGAAATGAATGAAAACAGACAGGCGATGGCAAGAATGTGCCCAGACAGAGAGGTGGGACACAGAAAAAAAAAACCGTTAAAAACACCAAAATCAGAGATATAAATGAGTATACATTAAAAAAGAAACAAGCAAATCAATCGAACACCAAAACTTGAGATAATTTCAACCTAACCAATTTCTCGATATTTGTTTTTTTATTCAAGACGGGTGGATGATTCTTAAATATATGAAGCATACAAGAGCAATCTTTATAAAGGTGATAACGTAATCAGGTTTACGTTTCCACCTTCAGTGAGAAGAACTGAAAAACCACCAGAAGATGGGATAAAGAAGGCATACCTAACTGTTAAAGATTCGGTAAACAAGAACGAACCAACCAATCAACAAACAAACAAACAAACACACAAACAAACAAACACATCGACACAACAAATAGACGTAACTGTTTGTGTTTCATTATATTTACGCACAGACACAACTTCCTAAGTTCCTGCCATGACAAGGAACATTCCAAAGAAAGTAAGAAAGCAACAAACGAACAAATTAACACAAAAACAATAGATGTGAGATGGTTGATTCTATTTACGAACACAACATGTACAGTTCCTGCTATGACAAGGAACGTTCCAACGTTCCAGCGACGAACGTTCCAAAGAAAGAAAGAAAGAAAGAAACAACAAATCAATCATAATTTACACGGGGATACCACATCCAAAGTTCCTGCTATGACGAAGAACGTTCCAACGACTCAGAGAACCTTTCAAAGTTCCAAAGTGAAACGAGTCTCGCCAGTAAAAGACGTTTCGATGGATTTACCAGATACCAGACCAATAGAACGACCGATGCGCCATCACACAACAGAACAAAAACGTAAAGGGTTTATTTATATATATCACAGATATAGATACATACAGCATCATGCAGCGCTGGTAACCTTACCTAATTTGATTTGAACAATACACGGAGCGAGCAGTCCAGCTGAACCTACGCCGAGAAATCCACCTTTCCCCTCAGCTTGGGGTAAGGAAGAAAAACCTCCCCTCTCGATGGAGACAAATCTTTTATAATGTCATTAAAGTTTTTTTGACGAAAGGCGATTTAAAACAAACATATAAATAGAAGAATTGGATTCCTGTATTTTATAATGTTGGTGTTTTTTTGCCGCCACAACTTGTGAGCGAAAACATCGGAATAAAAGTGGATTATTTTGAGTCGATAAAAGCACCAATTTCACTGCTGTTCGGCCATAATATACAAAAGATAAATCAGCGTCAGTTTATGCATTAACTCTTTTATTCATCTCGGGAATATATAGGGAGAAATGAAGCTCCGTGGCCGACAATGCGGTTAGAATATCTGTTAATGTTTCAACAATTTGAGTTTGTTCTGCCGGTTTAACACATTGACGAGTAGCTGTATACCAAAGCGTTAGGTTCGGTAACTCTTTTACAGTCCACGGTCCAGCACAGTATGCCCTTAAGATTCGAATTATCTACTGGCAGCGTAGAATCAGCAAATCACTATTTTGTTTACGCTGACCTTAAGTCAAACATTTGCCAGTTTCACACTTCGATTAAATGCAGATTTTCCGGGCAGACGGATACAAGTAATTTTCAACAACGAAGTGGCAACTACTCTCTCCTCGGGCACCAGCTAGCATAGGGTTAGGGTACTAAAATATCCCAGCCTCCTTGCCCCGGGGCCGGCATTACATTCCCGCTGGTGCTTCCCTAACGGTTGGTTGGGTATGTCTATAGTTTGGGGCCAAATGCTCAGGGGGAATAATTCCTTCAAGCAATTTTACAGAGACGCAATTGACGAGGAAATCTTTAAAAAAAGAAGAAGGGAGAAAGGAAGACTGAGAGAAAAAAATGGGTTATACGGCCTGTAAAACGTTTACGCTGAAACGACCAATTTATTCAAGCTCAACTCGGTTTGTATCAGCAAAAACCGCCCGGGATTTCTTCTTCCATTCCCCCGGCAAAGGAGCCAGTTTCTTCCCCCGGTGTCAGCCTATAACTGGCCGCGGTGTAATACACCTTACATTTCGCATTTCTCCTGATTGACTGTTTCCATGGCAACGGAGCCAGGCACAATCCTTGGTTCACACGGGTTTTTTATTTGAAGGAGGAGGGGGGCTACCACCGATGCGAATATTCTCATGATTAATTCCAGTCATATAAACACAAAGTTCAACCATTCAGAAAAAAAAAACCATCACACCTAAAAAAAAATATAATATCGAACAGTACAAGCAAAGGCGGGGAAACAATATACAGGGGAAAACCAAGACAACGGAGACTGAAATGGCACAAGGAAAATATCCAGAGTCACAACGGCGTGAAGTCAATACTAACATTTGACACCTTTAGCAATAATTGTGTTTTTCTTGGTCGTTGATGCGATGCGATCTGGTCTTTCAACCTGAACGAATTTTTACAATGAAGGGGAAGAACTAGCTGGCAATTCTGGGCGGAGTGATTCCTCGAGCATTTAATTGCTATGTGACTGCACTTTTTTTCTTTCTGTGTGTGTGCAAAATTAAAGACCTCCTCAGCTTGGAAAACACTCCCGTTCTGTCCCGAGTGAATTAATTAGCATATTTTAGAATCAAAGCAAAGAAATGCACAGACGGCATTATTGTTTTGGGCGCTTTTTTTTTCCCCTTTTTTTTCTCTTTTTTCTTTTTAGCAAGATGTGAAATGTATAGGATCTTACCTAAGCTTTGTATGTCATTGTTCATGCGTGCTAATGTAACTGTTCTTAACTTCATAACGGTGACAATTTTACTTGATTTGAATGTTGCATTGATGCTGTCATGAGTCTAAAAAAAAAAGGGGAGAGAGATTGCCAGATTGGTGTGTTTGAATTGTTTCTTTTTCTCAAGTTGTAGGCCTATTCTGTAAATTTCTGTTGAAGGAATCGCGTGGCCAGAGACAGATTTATGCACTACAAACGGAGATGAGAATGAGAATAAACAAGCAGGGGAGTAAGTGACGGAGAAAGAGACGGGGGAGTGGGAGCTATAGCTACGGGTTGATGCTGTCACACTGTCCGCTCTCCTTCAGTGTCACGCCCATCGGAAAATTGGGACGCGATGAACGCCATTGCAAAATAAGCAATTCATTTTGCCATGCCATGCCTTGCCTTCCATCCGCGCCAAATTAATTCTACAAATTATGATTGAATTTGAAAGCGCTCACATGGGAGTGAACATGTGTAAGTTGGAGGTTGCATGGGGGCCTCAGTGAGAGGAAACAATGCATTGCCCTCGCGTTAGTCCACATATTATTTGACATTTCAAACTGCTGTATTGAATGTCATCTACGTATGACTTTGTTACCGTGCACCCTAACGCCAAAATGGACACGGGGTGATACGCAGCGACATATAGGCCTATACGGTTCCCTGTTCCAGGGCAGTGTATACGGCAAGAGGTCCCGAGACCTTGCTTCGCCTTTTTATTACTCCAACAATGAAGTAGCAAAATTAGTTTTGCAGATTAATTTCCGAGCATGTAGTGTCTGTCCCCCTGCGCGAATGCCGTTGAGGTCGGCTGCTGATGCTGATTCCACGGGTCCTTAGGCGAGACGGTGTACCGTTGCTGTTTATTACATAATAGAAAAACATTAAGGCTGGCAATAGGAAAATGAAAGTTGGGATTGAAAGATGACATTTCATGGGCATGTAACTTTAAACCAATGCTATTATCACAGTCAGCTAGATATAGACTACATCAATCATATCAAAGAAAGCTAGAACATGGCTCGATAACACGACAAAGCCCTCACTCTATATAATACGAGATACTGACGTAGCGCCCTCGTATTATACTACAGCTATTAAACAGCCCCAGTTGCAGCAAAGGAATAGTTACTCGCACTGTGATGATGTGCGTGAGTATACCGACACGGTACGGCTGTAAGACGAGTGGAGACGGGGTTTGAGTATCGCGTACGGTGACTACGCCGGATGAAGTTACAAGATGGCGGCGCACACAATCCGCTCGCCATACTAGTATTTCCCCGATAACTATCTGGCCTACTGACTGTAGATTTCCGTTCTGATTGTACCAGGGTCGCCCTATACTGCGGTGACTGAGCATTATATAGGCGGTACGGCAGCGACAACGACTTTTTCCGCGGTCGCATGGCCGGAAGCCAGAGCTTCTGGCAGGAAAGTCGGCCCGTCTTGCCCAAGGGGATTAAACTCAACGTATCCCGTCACATGAGTTAAGCTGGTAATGTCCCACTTCACCTTGCCACGAGAACACCGAGCGCACGGTGTACGTATACACACACCGTCCCTGCCTGCATGCAATACCGCACCACCTCGCCAGAGTTGAACCTGCTGAAAACCTCGTTCTGACGAACCAGTTTATAACTAATCCAGATATTAACCATCATGGTCTTCACCCCTCCCACTCCAAATGCCCGTAAATTGTCATGTCACACAGAACCATTCGTGAAATCAAAACATGCTGGAATGGATTCATAGTACATGACGGGATATATAATTATATATATGACGACGATAGTGAAAACCAGGCCACACTTAGCTGGGAGCTAGTTTGAGACAGGCGTATCCGCAGTTTAGGGCCTAGGTATGATTTAAAGCGACATATAAAGGGATTTCTATGCGGACCAGGGAAACTAGAGACCCCAAGCTCGTGCTGACAGATTATATTTTCGGTGATTCAGTCATTTCAGTGATGGGCTTATATTTCTTTACTGCGCCGAGTTATAAAAAAATCAGGAGGGAAATGCCGTGTTAGTCTACATTCGGAGACAACTGTGCGAGGTGAAGTTCCAAACTAAATTAGAATCCTGCAGATTTGCAGCTGAATTCACGAATTTTCTTCAGACGAGATTAACCCAGCTTGGCCCCCAATTTCGAAAGTGTTCTCAGAGTGATGAGCGTCTCTCTCGCGATCAAACAGAATCACTTTTGATGTCCATCATGCGCCCACCATTTTTCAATTTTTTCAAAGAACAAGATCAACAAACAACAAACAACAAACAACAACAACAACAACCAAACAACCAAACAACAACAGACAACAAATAACAAACAACAACAACCACTTAGCCAATTACTGATCAGCTGATCAGACGATTTAGTTTCAACCTGAAATGAAAGATTCGTTTGACGATGGTTTAGATGGATTCTTTGATCATGCTGATCATGCCCCACTGAGAAACCACTAATCCATGACAATATTCAATCACAAACAAACTAACAAACACATCTCAATCAGGAAGGGACTAAATATGAATTCTGGATTGGTTCAGATTCAATCCCGAAAATGGCTAGAAATAGAAAAGTTTAGGCGCGACGAGACGAGCCTAAAATCCACACCCTGTGTCAAAGAAGGAAGGAATTGCTTTAAGTCGACAAGTGTTTAGGTCCGAGTGTAGGCCTGAAATTGGGTGGTGTGGTGTACGAATGACCGGCAAAATAGCCAGGGGCCGGTCCGGCACCTATAGGGACATCGGACATCAGACTTCTCCAGCCGAGAAGTCAAATTAAAACATCCGTATTGTCCTGAAACATTTCAGAGCCGTAACCGGCAATAAATTATAGTTTTGGCCCGGAGGGGGGGATGAAATGTAATGTCCGATGTCTGTTTTTGCGAGGGGACGCAATGACGTCATAGGTGAAAGGTCATCTCATAGCTCAATGAAAAAACAAAATGATGAGTGGAACGGTAGAATTAAAAAGAAAAGACCACCGTTTCCCATGGAGGCGCGTATATTTAAAAGCATTAAAATTATACCACTCGCGAGTTTTATCCCAAATGCGATTTTTTTTTCCTGATGAACGGTTTCGCTGCATTATCAGTCGGTGGCTTCTTGTAGTACATGCAGTACTGCGCAACTTCTACGCACTTGCCAATTGCACAGCTTGCAGCGTGTAAACAAATTGAAGCCCGCAAGAGGTAATTTGCTAAAATATTCAAATTGGCCAATCAGCCGTCCCATGCCTTCCTTAATGCGTCTTCACATCTTTATGGGATGATTTGATGGAAGTACCAGCGTTATTTAGCTGCCAGTACCGTCATCTCCATATACCTAAGAAAGAAGAAAAACAAGAAGAAGAAGAAGAAGACGAAGGAAAAAAATGCCCGTCGCGCACTATCTCTGAGTTGGGGGAATCCGTTTAGCGGCAATTACATACAGTCTCTGTTTGAGTAGAAAGATTTCCTCGGGCGAAACAACTCTGAGTTGCCCCAGTGCGACCCAAAGGCGGCGCTCGGAGCTATCGTTAATGAACCTTGGAGCGCCAACCGGCGGCGATTCTTCTTCTTTTCCACGTGCATTACACGTTAACTCCCTCATGCGAGCACTCTCGTGGCAAAACGAAGGGATGGAGAGGGGGAGATAGATAGAAGGAGGTAGACCAAAGCCTCGTGGCTGCAGCAAGACGGTTAAGCTATAGGGGATGGTTATGGGCATTCACGCTCAAGGAACACTTTCAAAATGTGTTATTATTCAAATTAATGATAATCCAATTGGAACGCGACGCGGCTACCAGCCTTATACTATTAAAAAGAGCTTAAACATTTATGTAATGCGATAATGCAATCACTGAAACAAATTTCACCTCACTGGAAAGATGTGTACTCTCTCTCCGCGCTAGTTTACTGACTCATAGAAAGGAAATAAATGTAAAGTAAACAAATAAAGACGTGTACCAAAGCAAATCAATATGCACATTCAAGCTATTATTTATCATTTGTATCTTTATGTTTGCACACTTTTCATGAAGAAAATAAAGTGATAGGACTATATGAACAACAAAATGCTACAGAACTATAGTGAGCCAATTGACTGCGTGATAGTTATTTCTGATTATTTTATATTATGAAATAAAATTGAACAAAGAAAGATTGACTAGAGCGGGATTCGAACCAGCGACCTCAGGGATAGCATATACCTGCGCCATATACCAACTGAGCTATCCAGCTTTATGTTGGTGGTGTTTCTAATAGTCAATCATCTTTGTTCGTTTGGTTCACTTTTAAGTGACTTAAAGGTACAGTACAGGATTGCTAACATACCCAAACAGAAATGTTCACAGATTTATATAAAACTTTCAGGGTATGAAGATGATGCTGGTAGAAACATACCGTTAAAATATTTCCGCCTGAAATGCTGTGTTTACCCAGAAATTAGTCAAACAAAAGACCGAAAACAGTTTAAATCTCGGGGTAAGATCAGTTTTGATCTCGGGGTAAGATCAAAACAATTCTTTATGTTTTAAGGAAAAATTTAGCCGGGTTTTCGCTTTTTTTCTCGTGACTCAGATGTCCGATTGAGCTCACATTTTCACAGGTTTATTATGTCACGCACATGCTGGATCAGACAAAGTGTGAGTGCTGTTCTGTGACCTTTATACCAATCATGTATTATACCTTTAAAATTCAGTCAGTTTACCTTGTGTTTATTTTATTATTATTTTATATTATGTTTCCATGTTAATTTGTAAATATTATAATCTACTGTGGGATTGTATCGTGATAGGAATTTCATTTTCAAACGAAAGCAAAATCATGATTATTGAGATGGACTTTAACAAGATTTGTTTTTTCAGTGAGCAATATATGGCTTGAGACACAAGTCGTGTCCATGGGTTCATTGAGCAAGGAGCATCTAAGTTTCTAACCGCGTGTGGCTGAATAAAGTAAGACGAAACAGAAATTCTGTGGCAGAACTTCTTCGTTTCGTGGAAGTGATTCAGACATCCTCTTGCAACGCATACAATATCTGATGAATATTTTAAGGCGGATTGTTTAACAAGTTCATCATATGACACCCATCCAAAACACAATAAATGAATAATAAACACCGAGTGTCGGATTCCACTTGATGAAAATAAACTCGACTCGTCCCGACGGATGAGGAGACATCAAACACCCAAGAGGTCAGGCCTAAAGATCTTGAAGATTTTGCACACAGGGGTAGCATCACTCGGCATTTATACCAGATTCCCCCCTCCCTATAGCTAGCTCTTCCCAAACCTCTATATTCAATCAACATCTACCACTGGGAAGCCGTATTTATAAGTCAACACTTGGCACATGTTCAGATATAATAGGGGAGACTTTGATTTAAAACCGCTAGATGCATACCACCAAGAGGTGGCTGTGTAAGATGCAAAGGCTCTTGTGTGATGACTTGATGGAGAAGAGGAGGAGGTCTTTTTTTTTAGACGGTAAGGTTAGAATGTTGGAGGCATCGTCGGGACGCAGTCTGGGTGGCGCCGGGAGCGATGGCCCTGAAGGAGGGACCTAGAGCTTGAGCCTGCTAATTCGATAGGGGCTCTTCGGGTCAAAGGGCAAGGGAGAAGGGGGAAGCCAGAATGTGATTGCAAACACCCAAGGGGAAATTGAATATTGTACGGCAGTGATAAGGAGGACTGCTCTTGTTGGCTACTTGAAAACCGCTGCTGTCGTTGATGGTGGTAATGATGATGATGTTGTTGTTGTTTAGGATGAAGATGGGTTTCTCCTTGCTGCATCTGCTGCTGCTGCACAGTTGATGCTTTTGTTCCTTAAGTTGCTGCTGTTGTTCTTGATGGTATCGTTGATGTCATCGTGTCTGCTATAGTTGTTGTTGTTGTTGTTGCTGCTGCTGCATCTGCAGATGCTGCTCTTGCTTAAGTTGCTGCTGTTATTCTTGATGCCTGATGGCATTGTTGACGGTCATCGTGTCTGCTAAAGTTGTTGTTGTTGTTGTTGTTGCTGCTGCTGCATCTGCAGATGCTACTCTTGCTTAAGTTGCTGCTGTTATTCTTGATGCCTGATGGCATTGTTGACGGTCATCGTGTCTGATATACAGCTTTCTTAGAGTTGTCATTGTTGCTGCTCCTGAAGCTGTTCTTCTTATTGCTGCAGCTCTTGCTGCTGTTGGTGCCTCTGGTTGTTGCCCCCTTTTCTGCAGTTGGTGTTGTGAATCCTCCAACATCGCTGTAGGCCTCGGTCACCAGCCCGTATAACAAGCAAGGATACCCATGTCGTCACCTTGTACAATTTGATGAAGCAATTCTTTTGCAGACGATCCAATTACACGTCTTCCAGTGTCAGGCCAAGATGGCCAGAAGTCATACAACGCACCGTCATTACGGGTGCGTTGATCTTACGACCCCTTTAACTCGATACGTTCTAAGGCCAGCCTGACCCTACCCGATGGATTTTGCATTCCTTTGGGGACGGCTAGGGATTCCGAGGTTAATGGCTTTTCAAAAGTAGCCAGGTTTGTGGTCAAGCTATATACGTCCACCGATTTGACCAAAAATGGTAATGCTGTCCGCGTGTATTCATCCCTTTTCCTTCCGTTTATTGAATGGAATTGAAAATCAGTAAGGAAAGAATCTGGAATCGATGAGTTGAACCGTCTCGGTTTTGTTGACATTATACGCCAATTCCACACTTACGGGTCATTAGCGTCGTTTTTTATAATAATAAATAGTATGTTCAAATAGTTAAAGACCCTCTGCTCTTCAGGATATAGGCAAAGACCAAATCCAAACAAACT
Source organism: Astropecten irregularis (assembly GCA_963971285.1). Taxonomy (NCBI): domain Eukaryota; kingdom Metazoa; phylum Echinodermata; class Asteroidea; order Paxillosida; family Astropectinidae; genus Astropecten; species Astropecten irregularis. Next base: position 1,816,524 of record OZ020258.1, on the reverse strand, counting down.
GTTATCCGATGATGAACGTAGCTCTTGGTTAACTATTTCCTAAGGCTTTTCTCAGCGCGAGCGACACAAAATATTTTTGACACACTTGGTGTTTTACACAAATATTATTTCTCCCACCAATCAATCTCACCGCAATGGACAGGACACGACCGGGCAAGTTGGGAGGGACCTCCTCGAGTTGTCGACACCACGCCAGGTCCTGTGTTTTTGGGAAGTCCGAGGATGTCAGAGGGAAAAGGCATTACATGTGCGAGGGGTCAGAGCGCCTGGAGCAGGGGTATCCTACCCGGTGTTACACGGTGAAGGAAGAAAAAAGACCGAGGAAGGTTGCCTCACCGGTCACTGAACCCGGACCATTTTTTTCTTCTTCTTCTCTTTTTTTCTCTCTCTCTCTCCTTCGAATTCCTTCAACGGGATTCGGTTTCAGGGCGCCTTTTAGTCTTCAGATTTACAGTTGTTGTTTTTAATATATTCCCGGATAACCAGCTTTGATTCTAGCGGGAGTAAGGGTATATCGCACCGGTATGTCGACCGTCGGTGGCGACCCGGGGATGACTGAATATTATTTGCGGTAATACCTCCAAATCTCAAAGCAAAATAACAAACAGCGCCCTGGCCGATGTGCCCCCTGATTGATGGCATTTAGTACCAGGTGAGGCCTATTAACCGGCTCAACTGTCTGTCAGTCTGTCAACTTCAGCAGCAGCTAGAAACTCCTTCAAGAAGCAATCCCTCCGTGTGCATTCCCACCTCCTCTAGAGACGGCTGTCCCATCCTGGCTGCTGCTGCACACTCCTCATCCAGGAAAGCAAAAGATGACGACCTTCCCAAATCATAATAAAAAAAACCTCTTAAATCCGACAACGAACAATCCCGCCGAAGGGTTGCCAACCAAACATTATATGCATCTTCCATCACGAGATCTACCGTCAGGACTAACACCTAAGTCTCACTCGGTTTTAACGTGAAATATCAAGACTCGTATAATGTCTTCGGTAAAAAAAACAAAAAAAAAACAATGGAAGCAGCCTTTCAAACCAACCAACCAAAAAAGCATCAAATTCAGCCAGGTCTAGACAGAAGAATGGCATCAAATTCACATACAATTTACAAACCCACCATAATATACACCCATGTGTGAAGGCTCAATTTGTCAAACTAAGTAATCTTAAACTCTAACGTCCTTGCCACCAGGGGGGTTAATCTGGGTCAGTGTACCGATGCACGCCAGAGTTCACCTCGATCCCAGAAGAAAGGGTCGAGGCAATAATAAGCATCAAATAATACAAGACGAGGGAAACACATAACTGGTTGAGATTGAGTCGCGCTGCGTGATACTGAAACGCCATGCTGAGATTGGCATATCTGAGATTCTCCCTACCATGTGCACGTGGAAACACGTACACACTGACACTATACAAGCCACCGTCACTCACGTCTTAAATACCATCAATTAATTAGTGAGAATTTCATCTCCACACCAGAGAAATGGGGCAAGAGAAAACAAAAGAGAAACCGAAGATCCAAAAGTTTCTTCCTTTTCGTCTTGATCTTTCCCTCCTTCTGTATCCCCGAATCTAAGAATGTAAACATTTCTCAAAATTTCTCAGAATGTGCAAATTCACTCAAAATTCTCAAAATTGAAAAACAATCGGTTCGTGGCTGGTGTATTTTGAAAAGCATGAACATGCAACGCAATCTAAATTAAGGAGAAAGAAATGGCAGCAAACTAGGAATGGCCTTAGACAGATTGGTATAACATACTACAGCCAAACAAGAAATTGGTATGTTGGAGGAAGGTTTGTGGCTTATTAAACGATGAATACAACAGATAAGGAGATCGACAAACAAACAAAAACACATAAACAGACAGACATGCAAACAAACAAATAAAAAGAACGAACGGACAGGCAAAGAGAAGAACGGACAAACAAAACTCTATCACCCTGCATATTCGTATTACGGCACCAGTTTTATGCAAAAAACATGTTTGCATTGGAAATCTACTGTGCAATATTCTGCGAAATTTGTCAATATTATTATCAGAAAAAAAGAAAGAACCAAGAACGGCTTAATTTCCAACCAATGCTAGGCAGTTGACGGTAAATAGTTTCATCAAAACAATCCTGACCTCAGAGACGGTCTAGCGAACAAAATAACTAGCGTGAATGATGTTGGGCAAACAGGTGAATATTTGGATACTTGATCGGTTTAACCGATGTTCCATTGCATAGAAGGAACGCATGCAGTAAGGCCTTAATTACAACAAACATCTTTGATAATCATAGTTATTTAGATTGATTTTGTTTTCTTTCTGGGGGAATTTCTGATTTGCATTTTCTTCTTTTGCGAGGCGTGATTTTTTAAAATGATAAGCAAATTAAAATTTGGAATCCGTAATTTGAAAATGTTATTAGTCTAAAAAAATGATGTAATTTATGACTGGCATAGCAAGTGATTTGCCAATTGTTTGTCATAGATTGTCATTTGTTTTTGTCATTTACTAACTTTCATCCGCCTGTCCCGCTAGGCCTACTGTGATTTGTTCGTTATTTACCAATTGTCATTAATTGTCATTTTGCAGAATGTCATTTATATACTGATTGTCACAACATGTCATTTTGTTGATTGTCATTTTACTAACTGCCATAGCACTATCGTATGATGGATGAGATGTTACCTACGGTCATTTATGAAATCACATATACATGCAAGTACACATCAACACACATCTACAGGTATACATCATGATAACCAAAGTAGTCTCAACTGGTTTAATTCAATAGTATAGTAGGATTTGAATGTGCATTTTGACGGTGCATTTCGCATAGGGAGACCTAAGTGCCTGGATTAAAGCGACCTGGTATTGACAGGGGGAAACGGGCCTGCATGAGCTGTAAAAAGGAAAAGAACAAACATGTGATGTGTATAGTGTACCAATCCGCACAGGGAATATCGGGGGAACAGGAGTGGAGAGGCCAGTTTGAATAGCCAGTTAGAGATACCAATTCTCGGAGGACACGAGAGAACACGAGAACGGAATTGAAAGCATCCTTGAGATTGAGTAATTCTCATCTCCCTTGTCTTCGCGATAATATATTCCTTCTTTTTTTGTTGTGCTCTTATCCCCCCTTCCCCTCTCCTATCAACAGCGTCAGAGATCACTCTGTATTATACGGCCATCTAGATTCCCCGGGACCAGCTACGGACGGGGCCACCAAGCACCACGGTGACAATCTATCATTCATTCCAGCACCGTCGTATAATCAAGTCATTTTACAGCCCGGCCTAGGTATCTCTATACTGACTCAATTACTAGGAAGGGGTAAAGGTAGACGTGAAAACTTGCGCATAAATCATGTTATGTTGGCTGGTGTGAGGTATGATATCTCTCTATACAGACAGCGAGGGCAGTTGGGAGCTGCCGAGCAGGGGAGCCCGTTACCCCCTCCAGCGTGACTTGGAAATTTTCTCTGGGCGCAAAAGATACGGTTCTTGTTCCTTCTCTTCCTCGCACCTCCCCTCCCCCCCCCCATCTCCCTCCTCTCTCTCCTATGCACCCCCGTGCTAGCATGCGCCATGCTACCGACTCGTTAGGTTTCTAATTTGATATAGCATCGGTGAGGCTAGCTAGCAACGCGCCAACCCCTTACACCACTCGTGTGCCTTTTCTCCGAATCAATTATTCGCTTATTGAAATGGCCCGTGCAATTTCAATCATTCCTGAGCGTTAATCAGTGAATTGGGATTGAATTATTGATGTACAATTAGCGACGGAAACCAGCAGATGCAATTGCAGGGATTGATACCACTGCTTAATTATATTACTCTTTATAAAGAGCATCTTTATCATTACCATTTCCCCCTCCAAAAAAAAAGGCAGTTAGACTATAAAGTCCCCTGCCAGGCTAACGCACCGCTAGCGCTAACCACGTTTTTAACTTATCCAAGTTTTAATAAACGCACGTACGTCTCAGCGCACGGAACCGCTCTAGTTCAGAAATACAGAAGGAGAAAAAAGAACCAGTGCAGCTCGAAAAAAAGCGGCCAATCTCTAAAAGAAATACAATGTCAATATACAGCACACCACGACGCACTAATTTCCAAACAAAAACCTGCAGAAAGATGCAGTAGAGACGTCAAATTCGTTACCGACCGAGCGTATGATTTCGTCTGGAAAAAAAAAAGAAAGGCGCGCAAAAAAAAAAATATAATAATAATAAAATGGGGGGAAGGCCGTATACACATGGCCTGGTCGACGGGCGGTGTGGCCCCGGGGCAATCGCTGCTCGCTCCCGGCTGAAGGTGCTAACGTATAGGAGAGATTTTCACGCAGTCACACCTCGCTACAGAGAGTCTCTACTCCGTAAACCCATAGGTACACCGTACAATGAAATGAAGAGCCGTTTGGGTTGACACGAAATGACTTGGGATTTTTTTTTTTAGTAGTCTGGTCACCGGGTGCAGCCCCCTTCGTGTGGAACGGGATATTCTCTAGGTGTGATACACGTATGCTGGTCTCATCAATCAAACTAGGAGGCAATGCATGCTGCACAGACGGGAGAAAACGTGCATGTACAAGACACGGTATATGCACACGAAATGAGACTACGACACTGATATTTAAATTTGGTTAACACATCATTGTTTTCTCATTTTCTTCGGCGTTTTCATTTTAACCCGTGGTCGCGTCACTTAAACAGCCACGCACAAGGTTCATCGCTTTAAACGTATCTAAACTAATCAAATTTGCCCCCCCCCCCCATAACAAATAACACTTCACCCTTTACAATAATGGCTGAAGAAGAAAAAGATGATTTCTCCTTAACTGAATAAAAAGAAACCACTTTACTCTATCCACCTATACGATGCGGTCCGTTTTTTTTATAATTACCACAAAATGTCGATTACAATTTGGTCGGCTCGTGATGTTTACACCCAATTAAGGCAACCATTTTTAATCAATGTACTTTATATTAGAATAATTGCTTACATAAACAGGTCGCGACATTATGAGACACACGTTTAAAGGTAGTATCATACTTTGGTAAGAAACCAAAACAGAAATGTTCACAGATTTACGTGGCTTACAGGGTATGAAGATGGTGATGGTAGAAACATACCGTTAAAATCGTTCGCCTGAAATGGTTTATTTATCCAGAAATTAGTAAAACAACGACAAAAAATATTTTTGATCTTTTAAAAGATCAAAAATAAAAGAGAAAAGATTTAAGAAATACTGTGACTATTTTTCACTGTTTTCTCAAAAAGTGGGCACCGTATGGGACTGAAATTTTTACAGATGACTGTTACTGTATCTGTCTTGATATTGTTGCCCATTAATCTGTTTTTCTTTCATAACAATCAAAGTATGATATTACCTTTAAGTCTAAACTGACATGACAAATCAGTGCTTCATCTTTCTTTGAAGCCAAGGCTGCATCCGAATCTGTTGTCTAGAGCTAGGTCTATGTCTTCGCTCCATTGGAAATACGCGGAGATACTAAGACAGTAGACCTAGCCGTAGCTCTGGAAGCCTGTTTCGGACACGGCCAAAGCCACCGGAGCAAGGTCTCTTGAATCATAACTTTATTCATAATCTCCTTGCTACATCATGGATGTACATGTAGATCAGCTATATTATACTGTGTCCAGGTTTCCTTATATCGTAACTTGATAAGAGCTCATAATTTCTAGCATCTTCTGATAGAACGAAGAATTGTTTCAAGACATTTTGAACAGTATGCATTCTTAACGGATAAATGAGGGGCTTGGTATTGCGTGGTCATGCATAGTGAAGTTTACGACACGATCTATACGTTTCATATCTCTCAGCGCAACTCTCTCTATCTATCCTCTCTCATAATCTTGAAAAATAATATCCCAGACAATTACCAATGCATCACTGGTATCACTTCTTGGTCACCACATTGCATAATATTATTCATAAAGTACGGATACGCTTTGGACTTCTAATTAAGTTATTTGACTTTGTATAGGGCCTATTAATGTAAAAGAAATCAAGATGAGGTCAGGTTTAAAGGTAATATCATACTTTTTGGGGGGGAAACAAATGCAGATTCATAGGCACAAATATCAAGACAGATACAGTGACAGTCTGTGAAATTTCCAGTTCCATACGGTGCCCACCTTTGTTTTTTTTTGTTTTAGAAAACAGTGAAAACGGCTACAGTATTTTTCAAATCTTTGCACGATTATTTAAGATCTTGAAAAGATTAAAATTAATTTTTGGTCACTGGTTTTACTCTTTCATGGATAAATACAGCATTTCAGGCAGAATAATTTTAATGGTATGTTTCTATCATCACCATCTATGATAGTTATAGGTAAATATGTGAACATTTTTGTTCGGGTATGATACCAAAGTATGATACTATATCTTTCAGGGTGTGTTATTATACAGATCTCTGATACAAAGAAGCCATACAGGTTGAATTTTCATTTCATTAGAAACAAAAAAACCTCTATCTAAATTCATTCCAAAGAAATATAGGTCCTTTTTCACGTTTTCTGCATTTCTCAAACTAAATGCGACTTCGTCCCTGATTTACTGCTTTGTAGAGAGACAAAAAAATATCTCACTTTTTGTCTTGTTCTTCTTCTTAAGGTACAGATTATGCCGGTCTCTTGTATGTTTCAGATGAAATCATGAATGATCCATCAACTCTTGCAAGGATTCAACCAGCATAGCCCTCAGAGGTGTAGGCCTATACTGCCGGCTGGTTAATGTTTTAGTACCCTCGGCTGGTCCCCGACCCACACTTTCTTTTATGTTTGCGTGTAATCAACCATAGACACCACCCTCTCTATCTCTCTCCACAGAAGAAGGGAAAAGGAAAATCCTTGCAGGATTCGTACCAAATAATTCACATGGATGTTCACACTATCAGAGGCAAGGGATAAGGAGCTAGGTCATGCCAGCAGATTATGGGCCAGCATTCTATAATATGCATTCGAAGGAAATGGAAATAATTATGTGATGTATACCATATCGTTTATTTCTCAGACCCTATACAGGGTGTCCCAAAAAACGCAACACTTTGTGTCTAGAACTAATATGTGAAAATTAAACTGTTTATCGATTCCAGATTCAGATATGTGATACATCCATGTCTTGGCTATCACCATGTTGAATTTGAGTACAATTGGACTAAAATTGAGGGGGAAAACTAAGACTGAATCACCCAACCTCAAAACCCGAATTTCATCTTTCTTTCAATACACAATATGCGTGTATTGACCACTTATTCTGGAATACTGCAAATTTGTTTTTAAAGAGTACTGTTTCAATTGATCATATTGTCGCCATCATATATTTCAGCCCGATTTTGCTTAAATTCTACATGATGATAGCCAAGACATTGTTGTATCATTATAACTGAATCTTGAAGTGATAAACAGTTTAATTTTAACATAATGGATCCCGACAAAGTGTTGCGGTTTTTTAGGGACACGTTGTATATCCTCCATATACTGCTAAGACACTCTACATCCAGTATGATAAGGCCTGGCTAGTCCCCGTTATTATAATTCATATATTCCCTTCTATGACTCACCTCGCGCAGGTAAACATTTTGCCATGAGCGCTCCATCACAATTTGCCATGGATATGAAAAAGACGACAGGACCAAAAAAAAAAAAATCACAAGGAGGGGCAAAAATGATCATCGGCACTTTTGCCCCCAAATATTCATAATTAAGCCGATAACGTATATTATACTGCGTTGTTTACCACTATAAAAGCACACAAAAAACAAAAACCAGCGACAAAGAAATCGGTTGAAAGCAATTTAATTAGAAACTATCACAAAATGTAGACTGGCAAGACAAAATCCGAGAAATTCGGTGGATTTTTTTGTGTTCTGAATTTCCGATGCAACTGAGACAGGAAATATTCTCAAAATTTGATTTTCAAGTCAGAAATGTTAGGATTTACAATATACCCCAAATGCTGGTACAATTTTGGCAGAATACCCGAATATAAAGCTTATATTCGGGTATGAGCTTTAAAACGTTATTCCCGACATGCAATGTATACATGTAGGCCTACACGATATAAAAGCCTATAATTATTATAACTGGCCTTTACAACAACTAATATTGATACTTTTAATTGTTGACAACTGAAACCTACTTAAGCTTTTTTTTTGTGTTCCACTTTGCTATGACTGGGGTCTAGATTCCTGGCTGAAAGGGGGACAAAAAGATGAATCGGGTATAAACCCGAGTGAGGTGACTAAACTAGATCACACAACACGGCAGTAATAATTAGACCAGGTAGATCACCCTATTATAAGCCTCCTATAGGTCGTTGGTACCCGATGTATAGTGCACTGTACCCTCATATACCATTGTGCCCTCTTATATTATTATACCTTTACCCTTATACACAATGGCCTCATATTATTGCCAGCACCGCCAATTCATAAAAAAGTCATTGACCATATAACTGCTCGCTGCCATATCCCTTCATTAAACACACTCTCTCAGCATTCTGAACCAGGGAGAGAATGAAGCAGAGGAGACAAATTTAGAGTCGAAGCCACGATTAAGTCGGACTCCGTATAAGGAAATGAGCTATTGTTAATAAAGAAGAAACGTGCTAGTACCTATAAGAAGTAAGGCATTATGGATTTACTAACGGTATATAAGGCCTACGACATGATTTCAGATAGCGGGAGATTTTCTTCATTTTCATTTCTTTATTTCATTTTTAACCTCCTTTCTTTCTTCTCCTTCTTGAATATGATAGTGGCCCAGTATGATGGTTAAGATTAGTCACGAGTCATGAGTATAAAGGTTGACCACAAGAATACAAAAACATGACTAGGGAACGCTATTTCATTCAAGCTATGAAAATATGACCATGACAATAGGCGTGGATAATGAAAGCATTCTGACCAGCATTAGCACTGTGTCATGTTTGGATTGTTTAGATAAAAGATGCAGGCTAATGACTTGAAGGAAAAGCAAGGTCGTGATCGTTTATAAGTATTCATCTTCTTTTGTAGTATAGTCTTGTTATTGTTGTTGTTGTTTTGTTGTTGCTGTTTTGTTGATGGAAGCGGTTATTTAAATCTCGCTTGTATATATTCAACAACATGCCTGCTCCAATTTGCTACAGCAACCTTGTAACTGTCTATAACGAATAAAAAAAATGTATATAATACTATTTTGGAACGAGGAAAGCCCGTATCCTTCACAAACTCCGACTGAATGGCCGGCATTGTCTGACCGGGACTACGGCGGCCGTTCTGTGGGGAAACACCCGGCTCGGGTGTCGCTGGCAGCCCGCTAGCATCGCCACCGAGTTCGATACCGCGGCACAGAAGGGGCGAGAAATAAAAAAAGAAAAGAAAAAGAACACGGTTGTGCGGCTCAGACAACCAGGGGGCTTTAACATAATGAAGTTTTTTTTTCTTTCTTAAAGATATTATATATTTTTTCTCCTTCTTTCCCATTCTGTGTTTATGTCATGGGTTGTGGGTCAGAGTTCATTTGCATGGATTAAAAACAGACGAAGGGAATTGCCTACTCAGTAAAATGATTTTGCTCGCTTGATTTGCAAGCTTCATGTCTCATTGCTCAAAGATGGTCTAGTATCCGAGCGCTCTTAATTCATCGCATCAAACATGACATTCTCTACCTTCTCAAAGTTCAGAGGAGCTTCATGCATTACAGCAAACATAATAAGCAGAAGATCCAACATTTTATATCATTTGTTTTCCTTTCATTTTGCTAATTTTCTTGATTCTTGTAATTTATTTTTTAACACAGTTGTGCGGACGTACGTACGGCGCATTGCAAGAAGGGTAAACTAACGCCATTTAAAAAGAAATAGACCCACAACGATGCGAGGGAATTCGATGATTAGAATATTGTTTTGATCTCATCACACAAGGCAGTGGGATGGTAGATGCATTAGCGGTAGGAGGCACTTGAAATTACAGGAGAAGAAACGCAAGAAGGTGTGGTTGATGACGACTGATAAAATTCCTCTTAACTCGGAGCAGGATGATCCTCCGATATAGATGACCAAACACGCGTGAAACGGGAACCATGAACATTCACAAACTGACATCAACGGGGGAAAGTCGTCACAATCACCGGTCTGTTATAAACTCCGATGTAGACCCCAAACATTGACTCAACCCTTCGCAGAGTGTAATGCGGGGTTACCTAAGGTTACCCCCTCTATACCCCCTTGATCAGTTGGACCTGTCTGCAGCATTGCAGCCTAACCCCCCATACCGACTCAATCTTACCGTACATCATCACTACCTTGGTGGCGGTCGGACCTCTGTGATTGCTTTACCCGATCCCGGACAATACTACAACCCCCAATGGAAAATAAACCGCCAAGAAAATTACCGGCACCCCCACCACCAACAAACAAAAGTCTTGCTCACTTCAAAGACGGCGTTTCTTTCAAACTTAACACTGACCGTTGACTATTGAGTGTACAAGAAAAACACGCGGTTTTCGGCATGTTTTCTGTCGTATGCTGATTCTAAAACCCAATATCCTTAGCCCAAAACTGTGCTAATTGTCATGCCGTTATGCCCGCATTGTAACGGTTAGAATAACACGTGTACTCTTGGCAAGCAGCTGACTGCCCAAACGGCTTTTGTTGGAGGGATTTCGAATGAAAACAAGGAGCCCTTCTTTCTGGTGGGGGCCAAGTTCGCCATCACATAGGCCCGGAGATGAGAAGAAGAAAAAAGTTGCTGATGTGTTTGTCCAAGGCATGCTTGATTAGACGAGCAACAATTGGCATAAAGTCAAGCTTTGTTGCTTGCAATGTCCATCATACAGTTACAACTCTCTTAATGAGAGAAAATTCCATGGGAAAACACACCCAAGAACAAAAGGCGAGAAGCAAACAGCATGAACAAGAAAAGCCATCTCACCACAATAATATAATGACGAGAACCACGTCCCAATTATAACGACAGGACCTCAAACACCATTGCAAGACTCGACAATAACATTCAAACATTTCATGCTGGATCGGTTCCTAGCCCATATACTTGAAGGTACATGTAACAATAATCTCACTCTTCTACTATAGCCTCTGAAACTGGATACTTTCCAGGAATAGTAGCTAACATGAATCATTTCCACATTTTGAAGAGAAAGGAATAATGCGACTATACAGGAATGGCGTTACGACCACAGACTTGCACCAACTTATTGCATCGTAAAGGTTCTATCACACTTTGGTAACATACCGAAACAGAAATCTTCACAGATTTACCTATAATGTACAGGGTATAAAGATGGTGATAGTAGAATTATACCGTTGAAATTGTTCTGCCTGAAATGCTGCCTTTTTTCCAGAAAAAAATAAAACCAATGACTAAAAACAATTTTGATCTTTTAAAGTTCAAAAATAACGGTGAACAGATTGAAAAAAAATACCATGGGCGTTTTTCATTGTTTTTTCAAAAAGTGGGCTCTATATTGGACTGAGCATTTCACAGATGAATGATACTGTATCTTCCTTGATATTTTTGCCCATGAATCTGCATTTCTGTGACAAACACCATAGTATGATATTACCTTTAACTCAAATGCCACACAAAATACACAATCTGATTTAAAAAAGTGAAATTCAAACTATCCCAACTCACATTTAAAATGGAATTTCAATATCAAACATTTTTATCAAACACACCTTCATAATTTAAAACTCGTGTTTTTAGCTTTCTGATTATGGAAAAAATGTACGGCGTCCGTAAGAAGTCATGCACAAAAAGGCTCTTTTGAATTTTACATAAACAGTATTGTGATGTTGACTTCTGCTTAGAATAGCAAACTACAAGACTTATGGAAACTGCAAGAAGTAAATTAAAAATAAAAACTAGATATACATCGACAAATGTGGATTGTGAAATCTACAAAATGGAAATAACAGTGACAGCTTTTGGGCGCGCAAGATAAATATCGGCAAGGCGCGATGCTCGAATAGTATCGGCTACTGAAGAAAAATCGACGATTTTTGAAAATGGTGCGGAATTGTTGGGAAATTGAGGTAATGATTGTTTCCTTAATATGTCTAAGAATTGCAGACAATAAAACCACAAAAGAATATGCCGAATTTAACTTCTTATAGATTGGCCGGCGTGTGTATGCAATACAAAGCGTGTCTAATGCGCATACCCCCAAACAGGTCATTCCTAAACTCAGACTTCTAAACCGGGTGATATCCCCAAGAACCCCCCTGTCACAGCACGGCAAGGACCCCCCTTCCTTTCATGTGCTTATTCGGTGGCTAATTGCAAGCCATTTAGTTGCTGGTGATTGCCGGCGTTTGATCAATGATAGTGTTTCGTCGGGAGATGGAGTTTGTCACGGCCCGACGAGCAGGCCATCCGTCACTTCAACACTCCGCCGTCAAAATGCAGGTCTGGGCCCGGGCCAGCTCTGTCTAACTCTCTCCCCCTTCGCGTGCACCACTACCGCGGTAGTTCTGTAAACGAAAACCGCTCACCCACTTCATCAACACCGTTTAAGTGGTGGGTTAACGAATTTTCTTACGACTTCAATTTTGTGTTTGTTTAACTCTACTATCGGAACACTTGCCGCTACGATTTAGAAGGGATTTAAATGGAGCCTTTATTGTCCTTGGGAAATAATGGTATAAGATATGTTTAATTTTAAAACAAAACAACCAAAAAGCCGCGAAAAATCATGAGGTAAATTAAACGCACATGAAATATAGAACACTCTTAGGCGGAAGGATCTTAAAAAAAAAAAAAAGTATCAAGTAAATCTTTGAAATCATGGAGCAAATTTATTTTGGGGGAAATTGAACTATCTGGAGAAGAAGTGAAGACAACAACAACAACAAAATCGAACGGACCAGAAACAAAACTAAAGTTTTGCTCATTTTCAGGATTTTTGGATTGTTACAAAAGTGGAAAAAATAAATCAAATTAAGTATAAAAGTTGTTTGAAAAATGTTTTTATTGTAATTTCCTCTAGACACCACAGTCTTTCTCAGTTTTGGTTTTGGATAAATCATAAATTGTATCAGAGGTTGATTGTGTATTTGTTTGGGTTTTTTTTCTACGAAGCCTAAAAATGGCCACGTCATATTTTCTTACGAAATCCACATGTCGTTTAAAAGCATCCTCGCACAACATACGCTATTGTAATTACAGTTATTCACAACAATTTCTGAAACATCTTTTTTCCTATTACTGTATAAGTTCAACGGAGTTATTTCTTTTCTTTCACTGGGGAGTGAAAGTCCTCACCATTATGGGCGATTTGACTGCTGTGTTATGGTTGAGTGAATAATTAAAGAAGTGAACATAATCAAAATTAATTGACCATGCGTAGAGTGACAGGTAGATATGGGTCCCATGTTAACCACGGAAAACGATACAACCATCTTGACTGCATGCATGCATTATTAGGGCCTATACTATCAAAATGCCAGACTATTCTACTGGGGGTCCCGTCGCCGAATGTGCTTATTAATTACGGAGGGGAGAAACATGTATGCGGCAAGTGACTTCTTTTCAAATGGAACTTTAATTTGTGCCGTATCATATCGAAGTTTATAAAGAATTGTAATGAGAGCGTTGGTCGGACACAATTGCAGTGTTGAGCTAGCGCTAAGAGAGAGAGAGTACCGTCTCATAGGTATCATGTCCAAGTAATAGTCAAACACTTCCCTCCATGAACATGAAACCCGTCCAAACAGTATACTCGGTGTGCCACCTCTACAAACCCCCCTTTATGGCAGGTGGGCTAGAAAGGCATTGATTTTAAGAAGGGTGTTAAAAAAAGCGTGGATTTCTGTGTGTGTATACCGGGGAAGCGAACGGGACTCGGAGCGGCACGACACGGGGACAAGGACAGGGGGAACTTGGCGAGGCTCTCCCCCTCTCTCTCTTTCCCCGGTCGCTGCTGAAACTTGAGCTTGGCCGTGACACGTGTTCCACGCTAAGCGAGCAGGAATAACCTCTTCCGCCCGTGCAACCAACCACCAACTCCAGTATAGGTCGCCCTCTTCCCCATCAAACCTCTTTATTTTCTCCCCTTCTCCTTATTTTCCCCCTTTTCTTCTAATGCACTAACGACTGAAGAAACACAAAATCTAAATCCCTAATGCAGAACGACTGAGCTATATAGCGAGAAGACGAATAACTGGAACGACCTCCATTTTTGCCAAAACAAAACTTGTTGTGTTAATAAACAAAACGACCCAGTGATAAAAGCTGAAATATTAAATCTCCTTCCCCTTTACCGTGACTCGACAAAAGAGCTTGGAGCAAGCTTAAGAGGGAACGGAGGACAAATCATTCAAATCTCGGCTGGCATTGAACTGTGGGGTGGTGTGTGCTGAATCTGGACCAAAACAACCGGCCTAGCACAGTTCACAGCGGCCAACAGCCCCCATACAGCACCAGCACATTGGAGACACACAGTCTTCACAAAATGGTGGACGAAGAACACACTAATGTACCGAGTCCATTAAGGGACGAATCCTGCACGACATGAGGGGCCCACGTGTGGGAGTCGAACCGGGCTCAACAGACAGCAAATCTGGCTTTCAGCACAGCGATATAACCCGGTGACATTTAGCACTGCAGATGCAGGTTATATACCGCTTCTACATTCACGCAATCATGCAAGCAATACCTCTTCTTGTTTTTTGTTTGGTTCAAACCTCATCCTGGCTCTATTTATAATTCACTGACTTTCACAACGAGATATTCTACCTTCAGTTGAAAGGGCAATGCGTGCCACTAATCCTCGCTTCAATATATAACCATCTTCTAAAAATTGTTAAGAGTACATATTTTTTTTAATTATGCATTCGGATCACTCTATCACGCCAAGTCTCTCCCCAATATCTTGTTAGATTCTCGTGCAACAATTCGAATAAATAATTCATCGAAGTGGTTCCTGTTGATATCGTTAATAGAAGTACGATAATTCAACGAGCAAGCTCATTTTCATGGAGGCAGGATTGACGAACAAGATTTCAAACTTATGAAACCTGTTAAATTAGCATCGACCATGTAGCTAGATAGGGATTATGATACGTATGATCGGGTTATGCTGGCAGATATCGACCTACAACACAACATACAGCGTTTAGAATAGACACTTCAAAGATACACACTATGTGTTGATGTATAACACCACAATATTCAATTTAAAATTTGTAAAAAGAAATTGTAAGTGAACCGATACAATTAATTTAAAGGATTTTTCCAACTTGCCATTAGTTGCTTCACTATATTTGTAGAAAAATTAAGGAAAACCCTAGGTTAACATGAATTCAGCTATATTTTAACATAAATAACAACTTGGTATGAAATAAGCATAATACAAACGGTACGAGAGAGGGAAAATTGGCGGTGTTTACCCCTAGATTATTTACGAATGTTCCCACAAGAAACATAGCACACAGTACTAATGTTAAATAAAATGATTGACAGTATTTTGCTGAACAGGATAAAATCAAGAAGCAACATATAATGTCGGTTTGGTATGGATATCTCAACAGTGGGAGAACCATCGCCATTTTGAAGATATTTTAAGGCTGATTTAAAAGAAAAAGCCTTTGAGAAAGATCCTGCTAGGATCGAAACATCAGGCCCTCCTAACTCCAAGCATTTTAGTAAATTTCAGGTCATTCGTTTGGTTGAAAAGCAGTTTGCAACAGTTTATTACTTGTAGTTATGTTAACGCATATATACACATCATGGCATCGTTATTAATGTATTGAAACTACCAAGATATCGACACCGTATACAAGATGCAAAAACACGAGTTTGCAGCCAAACATAGACATTCAAAATACACACAGAATGTTGGGAAATATCATATTTTCCTATAGATACCATTTCCTTGTGTGTACAGGGAATCGATGCCAAACATTGTTTTGAAGTTTAAGTTGCTAGGAATTTTGAGATCGAGGGTGCATAATGGGATGAAAGATCACGGGAACGGGTCTATATGGGACCTAGTCTGCTGACGTGACCTCAGACGTGACCTTACCAAGTGAGGCCATATCACGGAATTCAATTTCTTATACGTTCTTTTCTTTTAGTCCACCTTCTGTCCACTCTACCACTCGATAATAAGATGTATCCAGATAAAACAGATCACTAGTTAGGGGGTTGGTATAATAATACAGATGGACGTGACAGATAGGAGGACATACAGAGAGGGGGATAGGTGTTGGGAGGGGTGGGGCTATAACAGTGACGGATTGAAGAGCCAACACGAGCGATGAGACGAACCAGCATAGATAGGGGAAATATTTTACCAATGCAAATCCTGTTTTAGTTGTTTTGTTGTTGCCCCCTTTTAAGAACAGATCTCCGGTCACTTAGTGTGTTTGCGTATAGATCGGTTTTCCTAAGGTTTCATTTTTTGGGTGGTATTTGAAGACGTGTATGTACTGCGGCGAAACATTGACGCTCGATGCAAAATGTACGATGAATGTATGGAGATGGATAGGAAAAGGTGACGTGCGAAGATGAGCATAAAAATCGTAAACATGTTTACCAAATCGTTCTTTTAAAACAGAAACAGGAAGTCAGTTGCCTTATTATAATCACGATTTGCATGATAATGTAAAAAAAAAAATGCTCCCCATTCTGCTAAGCCTGCATGCTTACACAAATATCAGAGTGTTGTTGTTTACCGCGGAGGGCCATGATTATCCGTGTGCATAACTGCTTACCGGTCATGTTAACTTGTTTACCGTCAGGATGTGGTTTGTTTTAGGCTGTTTACCGCCCGGATTAACCGTTTACCGTTAATGAATGATCAGGGGGAGAAGGTTACACAGAGCCCAGGCGAAAATGACTGCGTCTGTCAACACGTTTACTGAACGTATCTAGGAGGTAACATGTCATTACCACGCGACGCTCTCTAATATACCGGGCTAAAAAAGACCCGGTCATTAATTTGTCGATTGAACATCAAAGTGAGTCGGCAGACCGCTGGGTTTTGTCTGGGGCAATCAGGTAAGGGCAAAACTGGACAATCGGCGGTTGGGGACAGAGTATTGTGCAGCCACTTAACGGTTACAAGTAACCAGGTCCATGGCGGGACAAATAACGCATTATGGGCGCTGCATTAGCGACGGACAACCCAATGTATGGAAGGTGTTGAGGGGAACAAAAACCGACAAGAATAGAGTGTGGAGGGGAAAAAAAGAGCCACCCAGTTGGGCTTAAATCACAAGTGAAACCTGTGAGATAATTAGCCCAGGGTTATTATTGACAATTTGAAGTGACTATTGGGTAAAACGAACAATTCCTTTAGTGACATACTCAAACTTCTGACCGTTTTTGTTGTTGTTGTTACAAGATGGGAATCCTACAAGATGAATACAACATATAAACCACAACAAACCACCCACAACCTAAACTTAAAAATTGGATTCTGACACAGAAACTAAGATATTCTCGATACAATCCCGTCTACCTTGAGAGTATATGGCTTAGACACGCATCATAACATGTGTGCAAATCGGAGGAAATATTAGATTGCACTGACAAGATTTAAAATGGAAATAATTTATTAAAGAAGCATGTGTGATCAGAAATTAGATTATGCTATTACCACGAATCCGTTTAACAGTCGTCTCGATTGAGGTGATATGTATTTTTTTTAAAGAGGGGGACTGCTGTTTAATGCCTCATATAAAATAGAATTTGTATACAGTGTCCGTCCATGTTCAAATCCCAGCCATGGCGATAGTGTGCATGTTATAATAATACCGCACATGAAATATGACAATTATGAACCAAATCACTGAAATATTTGAGACAACACGACTTACCTGCCAACTGTTTGAGTCCAAAGCAAGGAAAGACATATCGCTCATGAGCCCAGGTCCCGTGTAGCGTCAAGAATCAGGCGATTAAATTATCTCGTCGGATGAAGAGCCACCAAAATAACAGAGTTTTGGTGAGAAGAACCCGGCGTCTTGTGCAGTTCTCCGAAGACCGGTGAAGTTTGGCGCTGGCCCGTGCCCGGTGTTTGTCGAACGATACACGGCACGTTGTCACGGTGTGGTGCGCTAAGCGCCGGCTATCGACCCACAGACCGCCCACTCGGCCAACTGCAAGCATGAAACACACACAGTATAATGCGCAAGATGAAAGACAATTATCGGTCACAGGGATGTTAACTTAACCACATCTAAGATAATTATACACGGACTTAAAGTGGATGGCCTCACCGTTTAAATCCTGAAACAACTGAAAACAATATTCCCAGAGTGTTAGTGATGGCTGGATAGTTTGCACTGAGGCATCGACTACTGGTAAATGACACACAGAAAAGTGTCCTGACCAAAAGCAAAATGCCGAAGATTTGGGCGAATAATAAGAGAAACCATACGGAGATCGCTAATATTTCTGGGCAGACTGTGCCGTATGCTGATCCTGACGCCTGTGCTAAGTATTTCTGTTTTGGAAAATGATTATTATTTTTTCTAGTTCACGCCAACATCACTAACATGCTTGATCGGGCGATTTCTATAGGCTTATACAACGTGGAGGAACGGTAGCTGCTAATAGCAAAGCCCCCACAACAAGGCCACCATCATAACATAACAAGGACACGAACATGGGCACACAAGGCAGAGAAGGATAAAAAAAAAACTCATGGAGACGAGACAGAATAACAAAAAAATGAGAGAGAGAGCCGGTACATTGTAAACAAATAAGCCAAGTAATTAGGAGATATGTCTTGAGAACATTACCTGGTAAACAGATCAGTTGTAGGATGTCCGCGGTAGTTGAGAGTTTGTGTGATGATTGGGGGCAGGATGAAGCCCAGAAGGTTAGTGCCGGAGTCCGTATAAACCTGCCGGTTAATCACGAGAGAAGTGGGATAGTGCGATAGGGCGAAAACAGCCTGGGTCCACGACGCGCACCACATACACACACCGCCGACACAGAGGGCCTATACACACTACTACTGAGAGAGTAGAGACGTCGACGTACGCTAGGCTAGCTCGAGTCCTATACCCCTCTATCACTCTAACGCTCATGTGCGATGCGTCAGACAGTCCAAGAACAAGCCCCGGTTGAGACGAACTGACACACTGAGACGATCCACTGAGCTGAACTAGGAGGAGGAGAGAGAAAAAAAATATGAGACTCAGAAAGACAAGAGAGGAAAAAAAAGCGTGTACGTTATTGGGTTAAAGTAATCCCAACGTGTGGTCCCTTGCGCGTGCAGGGTATATCTATATGGCTGGCGATCCCAGGACAACAATAGTTTAGTCAGGGGTTGAAACTGGGGGAGCCGAGCCCAGGAAAAGAAAAAAACCCAGCAGATCCTCGGTATGTGATGGTTAGTGCGTGTGTGCATGTGTGTGCTCAGTACAAGTGACACCCTTCTACTGGATGTTCAAGCCCACCACGGTGTATGATCTCTGTAGGCCAGATCTAATGATAACCCTATAGGTTTTCTTGACAATTGGATAGTTGGATGTCAGCCGTTATGGTGTGTCAACCCCTTGGGGTGATAGGCACGAACCAACCCCCTCAAGGCCTGGGTTCCAGTCGGCCCCGTTCGGCCACAAAACTCCAGGGTTTCGCGATTTTTGTGGGGCGGAGAAGATAGAGAGAGAAAAAAAGTTGAGTGTACCTATAAGACATACTTCCAAGTCCTTATAAAACACCATGTGCCACTTTTAGGCCTATACCATCCCGTCCCTTGTCTGCGCCTCACTGACTCAGATTTTTCTTCCTTTCGAGAAAAAGAAAATGGATTTTTTTTTTTCGTCTCACTCTCTGCCCTCAGCTTGTGTACGAGGAGGGTCAAATGACTACTAAAATGTACGCTGACTGGCTAGATCCTATGGGGATCTCTCCTTGATATGAGATACGTAGACGTGTGGAATTTCAGAATAGGTGGTCTTGAGTTGACGGACCCACGGTGTGCTGGGTGCTCGCTCTGGATATTATGGAGGAGCAGGTCTGGATGAGAAGGCTTGGTTTGGGCTTGGGTGTGGTGACGTGGTCGATGGAGGATTTGTGATGTAACTGAGGAGTAAGATTGAGAGAGTGGGGAGAGAGGGGGGAAAAGAGGGTAAGGGTTTTGGGTCGGATGCTTACATCGTGAAGTGGGCATATCTCCTATCTGGTGGGGAAGGGGTCTAAGTTACTGCTACTGCGCCACACTGTACACAGTATAACAACGGAGATATCAAGCCTTAGCATGCAGTCAGTAGGCTCAAGGTTTTACACAAATATATATTTATATATCACATCCTTTTGGCCTCTTCTGAGGCCCCTAAATAATGAATATTCATATAACACTAACTTGTTTTACATAATTTGTTTTATTGTGGGACGTTTTGATTGGACAAGCGGTTTGATACTGATGCATATTCATATTCATCTTTACATTTCATGCTTAATTTATTTACAAGCAACGCAACTCGTTTACATGTATCATAGAAATTAAGATGCAGCTAAAAACAAATGTATTATGCTGAAGCTAATATCACAAAATATTAAGATTCATCATTATGTTGTCATTGACATTCAATCACTACGATGTT
Source organism: Astropecten irregularis (assembly GCA_963971285.1). Taxonomy (NCBI): domain Eukaryota; kingdom Metazoa; phylum Echinodermata; class Asteroidea; order Paxillosida; family Astropectinidae; genus Astropecten; species Astropecten irregularis. The sequence continues at coordinate 1,795,943 of OZ020258.1, read as the reverse complement.
AAGTTGGGGATATAAAACTTGTGACTAACTTGTTCAACTTCGAGTAGGCCTACACATTTTAAGGGAAAACCTCTCTAATTCGTCATTTTTCAAGAATACTATCGATCGCATGCTGCACTTGGTTTTTTTTCTTACAACAATATCAACATCCATCATGTTTCAAGATGCAATGTCTAATATTGTGCAGATTTTTTGAGCTGGAAATTCTCCGAGTTACGAAGATTTCAAGATGAACAATTGAGATTATTGGAAACCTTTTGTTCAATCCCAGATCGGTCGTATGGGTAATAGACGAGAAGTATAGGACATGTGAGACACACATTGTAATGCACATCCATGAAGTCAAGTCTGTGAAACTGTGTTGACACGTGAAACTGCCTGCTTGATTACCACCAAGTTGTGAAATTATTTTATAAGATAGGAAGAGACAATATGTGTCATTGTAATCAATTTATTCTGGCTTGATATGTCATTGTTCGTCTTTCATAAACGAGTTCTATCTATCGTTCATCGTTTTTCTTTTGTTATTAGCAGAACGTGATCGGAATTCTTAGCAGGAAGCTGCCGACTCTCTGCTGTCGTTTGTTTGTTAGTCTGTTCCTTCAGGTGGCTGTACACCTTACCAGACATGGTATTGCCATCACCTTTTTATGTGTTCATTTGTTTAATTGGAACCTGACCTTTGACGAGGTTATAGAAGCCGCTCAGTGAAAAAAGGTGACAGAAACCGAAAGGAGACGCTCAGTAGCGCTAAAGATATTGAAATTGAAATTTGCTCTTCAAGGAAAAAGATATTTTTGTGTGTGGATTTTATTTACCTTTTCAGCTTATTTGCATGCTTAATTATGTTATGGTTATTTGCAATACTGTGGATGATCGTCCATAACGAGGAATAAAGACACTTGGGGTGAAGAGTTTGAAGTCATTTAGAGAAACAGACAAGAAAAAAGAAACGCTAGGTAGAACTGAAGAGACGATCGAAATTCGTTTTAAAAGCAAATACGCGTGATTAATAATAGAGGATTGTCTATTTAATTTGCCTCATTGTGTGTACTTATTGACCTATTAATTACTTGCCTACAATGTTACATTTCTATGTAATATCTCGATAGGTTAATGCTTGTAGTCAGGACGGAATGACGCGTTTCGATCCAAGCAAGATCAAAACGCGTCAGGCCCTCCTATCTCCAAGCATTTTATAAATTTCAGGTCATTATTTTGGCTGATGGGCCGTTTGCAGCAGTTTATTACTTATATCGATTTATTTATCTTTGGATGGGTGTATTTGCGTCAAATGTTCACCAACAAAACTAACAGGCACGGCATTAAAACATAGACAATAATGAGGACAATATGAAGGAAAAAACAACAACACGCAGATATTTTTCTGTAGTTCAAAAAACAAGGTGTACATTATATCCTCTTTACAGGATCACTGCAAATATTGGATGGAATAACGACGCCTGACAGAAAAACGAGGGAAATCTGTTCTACCGTGAAAATGCAATGGTGCTTGTTTGTTTGTCTGTTCTTGTCAAGTGGCTGCTCACCTCAATGAGTGACGGTGCTAGCACTGTATCGTCCGCCTGCCTCTCTATTTGTTTGTCTCAATCTTACGTCTCTTTCTCTATCAAATCCACTGACTGAGTACGTCCAAATAACTACATGTCGTTGACATGTTTCGCTCCATTCTATCTAACTTCCCTCATTCGATATAATCGCTTTACAGCCTTTAGGTTTGCCTCATATAAACCAATAACATTTAGGAACACCATGGCATATCGAATTCACAATGAAGAATTGATTTCACTATAAAAATAACCGGGGAACAATTTCAATACAAGAACTTTAAGTCTTGATGAGAAAATGGTAAAATGGTTTCACAATAATTATCACATCCTTCATTCAGAAAGGAAATAGTGTGTTGATTGTACATCAGTGGTGTCTGTTAAATTGGTGTGCTGTTTTTGCTACTGACGTAAGTAGGGCCTAATTTAAACAACACTGCATGGTCGATGTCAAAATCTTGCTCCATGTTAAATTTCCCTACAAATTACGCTCCATTAATGTTTGCAAACCATTGTATACATTCTACACCTCTTGATTGTAGTATTATACCAATCATCTAATGAAACACCTTTGAGAAGGATGAAGAGGACACTATGGTGTACAACGGAGCACCTCCCTATTGGTGTAGATATAACACAACATCGCCCAATCGGTAGATATAACACCACAATTCACGATAACTGTATATAGATTTATCAAAAAATATCGCCCCATTTGTGTAGATATAACACAACATCGCCCCATTGGTGTAGATATAACACAACATCGCCCCATTGGTGTAGATATAACACCACAATTCAAGATAATTGTAGTATAACAGAATATCGTCCCATTGGTGTAGATATAACACAAAATCGCCCCATTGGTGTAGATATAACACAACATCGCCCCATTGGTATAGATATAACACCACAATTCAACATCGCTTTAGATAAAACACAAAATCGCCCCATTGGTGTAGATATAACACAAAATCGCCCCATTGGTGTAGATATAACACCACAATTCAAGATAATTGAAGTATAACAGAATACCGCCCCATTGGTGTAGATATAACACAAAATCGCCCCATTGGTGTAGATATAACACCACAATTCAATTGTAGTATAACAGAATATCGCCCCATTGGCGTATATATAACAAAACATCGCCCCATTGGTGTAGACATAACACCAAAATTCGCCACCGGTGTAGATCTAACACAGCACCTCCCTATTGGTGTAGATAGAACACCACGTGTCCATATTGGTGTCACTGTTACACCCTAGTTGATACTGTGCTTTTTAATTTTAACGAAATTGTTAACGACAATATTAATATTTTTTCTCAACCCAACGCTGTTATCGTCTTTCAATCACCATTTCATTTTTGATTTATTTCTTCCTTTTATGACAAAAGATTTGAAACAATTTCAAAATAAATATCAATAGCTTTCCATTCCCTTTTCATTGCCAGCTTTAAGAATAATACTTTTTCAGTGCTGTTCATGTCTTTTCATACTTGTTTATACATTATGTTTCATACAATTGTTTATTTTTTACATCGCTATGGGTACGGAAATGATGATGAGAATAATATGTTTACAGATTTTCCATGTTTTTCATTCTGTGAAAATACGGTGAGCATTTATCACATGTTTCGTTTCAATTTACAAACCTTATTTTGTCTTCAAAGTGTAGTATATAAAACTGATTACAGACAATCTCCATAAAGAAAGTAATATCCATTGAAGCAGTTTTCAAAACTCGGTGGTTGTACTCGTAAAAACAGTATAAACACATATTAATTTATGCTGCATTTTTACATAAATAACAAATTCAGCATAACCGTAAGTATTCACAACTAATTGTGGATAAATATTAAATAAGTGCAATGATAATTTTACCTATCGGTTACCAGTGTTCCTCAGCATTATTTGGTATAACCTTTATTTGTTGGTCGTCGTATTTTCGTGTTTATTTTGTTTATTCCTTCTTTGTTTTCGTTTCGTTGTTGTTTTTCTCATTGTTTCTTTCAGTGATGATCTGACTGGGGTTGATAGTGGGTTCTAATAAAATGTTTGCGATCATATTTTACAGACTGTCAATCTGGATTCTGGGTATAGTCTCAATTGTTCGTTGTCTTGAATATGCTGGACTTTAAGAGAGGGATTGATGAGGTACATAGGGCCCAATCAAAGCCAAGTCTTCTGCCTTCTCTGTTTCCTTTTCGTTTTCCCCCTCTCCTTCAATGTACAAACTAGCCAAATTCTTAATCTCACTGAGCCACAAGATGAATCATTACACCGTGTGTTGGGGGACTATGTTATAAATAGAGGGTTTGGGGTGTACATGAGGAAGACGCGTACCTCCAAGCGGTAAAGCTGACAGGTAGTAGCAGCACCGCACAGACGGCGCAAGGGTGATGGGAGGCTAAGGAGCTAGGAGCCCGGGCTAGGCTTCCATCACGACCGTCTCAAACATGGACAGAAGGGACAGGTTGAGTGACAGGCAGAGGAGAGGGGGGAAGAGGAAGACTCATGCCTGATAATGAATCATTGTTTGTGGATTGTAGGCTTTTTTTGTTGAGTATTGTCAGAAATGATTTACGCAAATGATTCATGCCGATCGAGAGTATACGCGCAATTATAAACATTGCTTTCTTTTTTCTTGTATGTTTTCCCAACTGATTTACTATCAATTTACCATGCATATTCTCCTTTGCTCCCTAATGACCCAGTTTTTTGGAAATAATTATTTTGTCCCCACAGTAAAGCTGAAGGATTGATGTTACAGTTCCATTATGAGATAGTATAACCTATTACTCGCATCCATCTAAGATGCACTGGGTGATCAATTGCAAGGTATGAGACCAGCATGAACAAAAACAATCATAAGCTCGAACATCTTTTACCTTTCCAATTTTAAGGCCTGACAAAAATGTCGTTGTCTTCTGTGTATGAGTTATACCATCTCTAATAATTTGGCTGGTGTAAGACTTACACCGTCTCTAATAATTTGGCTAGCTTGGCACGTCCCGTTTAAGCATCATGTATTTACATGTATTTAGCTTGAATATGCGAGAGATGATTGTGGATGCTATTGTTTAAAAAAATGTTATTGAAACATAGCAGTAGTGGTTGTTTAATTGGTGTACGGGGGCGGGGCTTATCAATGGAGAAGGAGGAGGTTATGCAGTGGAGTTTATTTTCTAGCGCTGGACGCTCTTGTCTGGTCACCTAATGACTGTCATCGCATGTTCTGTACGCGTATAGCAAGACAAAGGGCGCAGTCTGGCATCATTAACGAGGCCCCTCGCCAGCCAGCGATGACGGATGCACCACTGTGCCGTAACATACCGCCGTCTTCCGGGGCAACGTGTCTGCCACAAACACGGTCTAAGACCACGGACAACACGACGTTGTGTCATCTCTTATTTGGAATCGATTCAAAGTATTTTTCCCGCAGAAACTATAAGACGCATCCAGAGCTTGTTCAATCTTGCTCAAGTTTAACAAATCTGCGCCAAAAAAGGACTCCAAGTTTAAATTGTCGATTATTCACAATAATACCTGTATACTGACATGCATTAAGCTTACGTGTTACACGAGGTATACACGATGTTCATGTATAGGATTTTTTGTCTGTTTGTTTTAATAAACTCGTCTGGAAAAAAAGTTGAAATTTTTCCAGCGACAAAATAATTGTCTTCCGTACCTTTGCTGACATAATGAATCACCAACAAACCGACATTAACACCCGCGCATGCTCCCCTCCACGAGCAACATATACTGCATAACCACGAATGTTACAACACGGCCAGTCATTTCTTGAAGATCAAAGCAGGGTTTATGTTGCATATTGTATATGATGGACCGATTTCTAATTCATTTGAAATTGACCGCTAGCAGGGTGAGCCTATAATGCCACATGAGGCCAATTTCATAAAACTGTTAAGCACAAAAATGTGCTAAGCATGACATTTCTGTCTTAATAAAAACAGGGTTAACAACCAAATTTCCACGCGTTGTGTATCACTTGTGATCGTTCTTTGGCCGTTGTTCGCTGACCATGAATATCAAATAGAATTTTTAATGATGGTTTGCAAGTTTATTGGGAGAGACATTTTTGTGCTAAGCAAATTTTTGTGCTTAACAGTTTTATGAAATTGGCCCCAGGTTGTGTGCTATACAGTTTTGAAATCCAGGTACCCGTGTGTGATCATTTTGGGGAATTATTGGGTAAACATTAGGAGGTTTATACAGTAACCTGCTTCGTCGTCTTTATGCGCTTAGAATCTCTGTAATAAGCGCTGTATAAATGTAATTTGTTATGTTATATGAGTTTAAAGCTTAGTGCAATAAGACCAAGTTTTTTTTAGCATTTTGCTGCATCCTGTTTTTGTTTCTCCACACCTCGTAAGCGTTCACTACTTCACTGCAAACCTTCCAGACTCGAATCCCAGGTGCTTTTAAAAATATCTGTTTTCACCTCTACATGTTCCCCCCATTGTGTTTTTTAATTGGGAGATCTGACAAAATTTCAGTCTCCTTTCCCGGGTTTGAATATGCTTTTCCTATGCCGTTTACATTTCCACTGCAAACTTGGGACAAAAAACAATACTTTCCAGACTCAAAGAGTTGTCCAAAACTTCCATCCAAATCTCAGGTTTTTTTTCAAAATAGCTGTCTTCACCTATACATTTTTGTTTTCAATTTTCTTTTTTTAATTATGAGATCTGACAAAATGTCAGTCTCCTGTTCCCGCAATTAAACGAAGACACAGCAATTAGACAGCCCTTCCCTTGCATTAGTGTATACGACAGGTGAATACAGACAAAAACAAGAGAGTTTGTAACCATTTGCATGGGTGCACTGATGGGGCAATGCCCCGATATAGACAACACCAACATCCTTCCCTGAGGGGGGAGGGGGGATGTTAGAGTGAGGGGGAGCCGGACAGGGGGAGGGGGACGGGGGGGGGGGGGTTCATCGGGACGCGGGTGGGTCGGGCATACTTCCCTTCTACTCTTCAGCTTGGGGCAACTCGTCGGAAATATAGATTTCTGCAACCAGTGAAGCATATACAAGAGTGACGAGCCTTGTTTTGGGGGGTAGTTTTGCAGGGGGGCCCTAAGGCTCGGTACAGGAGGGTACCGTGGGGACCTCACCGTGGGGATGTGTTCCCCTGGTGTACCGGGGTCTTGCGCAAGGTGTATGCACCGATCAGTTTTTGGCGTAGATTACTCAGGGAGAATTACGCGAGCGGTACTTTCCAACAGCCCCGTACACCAAGAAAAAGGGATCTATAGGTTTCAGACAGAAATGTTGATAATTTTAAGCAGTTAGCCGAAAAGTAAATCTCATGGTTGTCAAAAAAACCCTCAAATTATGCTGCAATTTACAAGGAAGATGTTTCCTCTATATTATGACCATCAGTCACATCATATTAAACAAAAAAATCAAGTAAAACCAAATCGTCTCCCCTCACAATAACTGTTCAATATCTGGTCAAAGGTCGGACAATATCAGCTGAATTACATTACAAGTTGCGAACAAAATCTGCTTATATAGATATTGAAGTAACCGATTTCCAGTTCAGTGTCCAAACATGTAAGGCACGTACGACCATTATTGTGGCTTTTATTCTGGTCTTATTTATCCATGTGCACGTATTCAATCAATTAAACCCAATGGTGGATTCAAGCACTACACATTATTAATGCAATAATACATTCAACACCACTATAATTATAGGAGTGAGATTTAAATACCATATGTCTTTGCAGTTTGTGCACTGTATCTGGCCAAAATGAATCTCAACAGTCCGTTTGACAGGCAATAATATTCCACCGCATTATACCAACGGCGACAAAACTATGACAACTTTCAAAATGAAGTCGAGAGAAAGGAGAGAGAGAGACAAGTGTTTGTGTTGTGATTGAAAAAGGTGGACTGCTATAATTACTGATTGAGTGGAAAGTCGCTACAGGTGTCGTTAACCTGTGCACCTACGCTAAGCTAACTGTTTTGTTGGCTTCATATGACATTCAAACCACCAGAATTGTCGCCAGCTTTCAACGAAAGAAATTGCATCCGAGTATAAGATACCGTTGGTAAGCCATTCTCCGGCTCATTGCAGTGTAACCAATATTTCAATATTTTCGGGCGGTGCAAATGCATATCGATATGTTTTCTAGTGCGACATTATACACCCAAGCCTTAAATGTAACGGACTCCACGGTGGCCATGGCCTAATTCGTTGCCCTGGTTCTTGGCCTCAGTGCCCCCATCAAATATTTCCATAGACATTATGATTTTCCATGGGATTGTCCCTTGCAATGGAAAAGTGGCTTTGCCTTTTTCAGAACCAAATTCAAGGCCTGCACACCTCGACTTGGCTGAGAAGAGTCGGACATGAGTTCCGTGGACTGGTATAGGGAGGACCGGTTGGAGCCGGATCGAACCGACTGAGACCGGTTCGCACAAGTATATACCGGATCGGTTGAAGAGGACTCGTGAGTCGTGACGCCCCTCGTAACATAGCAATACGGGGCAGAGGAGAGACATTAGATACAACGTGGATTGGGTTGTCCTTAACGTACACCATCACCCCAACCAACCCACCCCTCTCCGTCCTGATCGATGAATCGATGACCAGGGCAGGTGTTGTAGGTCGCCTGGTACTTCGGTTACATCGATCCCTACAACTACGGTCACTCACGGATTGACGGATGTCGAATCGTGAGTCCGGGAAAACATCGACTGATTAACCGATTTATACATATTCACGACAAGCTCTACTCGACGGAGGCCACGAACACCCCCTCCAACAATGAGTCGTGTATCTCGCTAGATAAATTTAGCTCAAACAACTCCACGGTCCAGAACCACAAAAAAATGTACCGTATGCGGCAGGATTATGAATTTAATGATGTTTGCAAAATGCATGTTTAACGAATGAAGGTATAAAGGACCTAAATCCTTCAAGCTCGTACCTGAGAATATTTCCTTTTTTTGGCCAGGAAATCAGAAACTGAAAACTACTTGTCGGGTTCACATCAAACAGATGCAATAAAGGAAGTAAGGCTCGTTAAACATGAAGGAGGATCAGATGCCTAATCCGACCGAGCAAATTAAAAAATGTTTGAAATTGAAAAGGGGGTTTTGCGAACGGCACGTTTCTTTCTTTTCTTTTTTCCTCCTGCCAAATTATCATGAAATTGTGTCGCTAAGAGAAACTTAACTGTTCATGATTTGCAGTTACAACAACAATAACCGACTAAGCCTATACCCCAGCTAACAGGTTAGTGACCGTAAGACGGCTCCACCGAGCAATAGTTCTGTAAAATTCCGTCGAAATCCGAGCTTTACAAATATTGATAGCACAACCGTTCCGAATGTGGCACGTGTGATTTCTTGTTGGTTCAGGTCCAGTGTATAATTGAGACCTAATGAGGACTAGAGCAGACTAGTCGAAACGTTGAGACCTAATTGCGAGAACCTGATGAGGACTAGAGCAGGCTAGTCGAAACGTTGAGACCTAATTGCGAGAACCTGATGAGGACTAGAGCAGACTAGTCGAAACGTTAAGATCTAATAGCGAGAAGTGCGAAAGAACGAACGATTCTTACATGGTGTTTCTGCAAACCGATCCACATACCAATTGTCACAATGCAAAGCCTCAAATATTTCTTAAAATTGAGACACTGGGATGCATGTTCCAGTTATAGGAACATGTCAAGAATTAAAACCGTGTCTTATTCAGCTTGATAAAGTCTGCACCCGAAACATTGCTACCTTTCAGCCTGCACCGTGAGCCATCGAACACTTAGGCTGCATCCGAATCTGTTGTCTAGAGCTAGGTCTAGGGGCCTTTTCGAAACGGAGGCTTAGGCTCAGGCTCAGGCTCCGATTCCGTCATCCATATGCTGAAAATAATAGGTTGTGGTTTTTCATCTCTGTTTTCCTTTTCAAGCCAGATAATCTACTTCCAAACTACAACCAAAAGCCTCTATTTCAAGTTGATACCCGTTATTTTAAAATGGATACACGAAATGGTGTTGGAGCCTGAGCCTCCGTTTCGAAAAGTCCCCATGTCTTCGCTCCATTGGAAATACACAGAGACACCAATGCCATAGACCTTAGCTTTTTTTCTTCCCTTTTTCACGATGACCAACCTCTTTGCCATTTCTGTCGCTTTCAAGAACTTGCCCATATTTACCTGCAGCCAAACTGTTGTGAGATTATTTTACCAATTTCCATTCATTATTATTGGAAACATTATCAAATACAGTGTACATTATCGTCATGACAAAATGCACATAATGAATACACAATATAGGCCCATTGCAATCACCCGCTGCAAACTATAGTCCAGGGGTCGATTACACGAAGCTCTACGATCGATCGCAACTTGAGTTACAAAGGATAACCCATCGTATCCTACGTATATGGCTACAATACATCACAAGTCCTTCGATTGATAATCAGTTTACGATGAGTTTGGTGAAATCGACTCCAGATACAACCAACCAAATAATGACAGAAGCGCAAAATATCTTCAAACGTGCCAAAGTACGATTCATGAGCAAAAATGTCATAATATATTTATGTATTAATTTTATTTCATCAAATGATCACGAAGTTAATTTTAAGTCGACAAATTAGTGAACAAATGACTGGAGCGGGATTCGAACCTCCGAAATACCGTGAAATAATTATTTATTTATCTATTTATTTATTTACTATCATGTCTTGCCCACTTTATGCCAAAATAGTTCACTGGTTTCCATTGGACGCTGATGTATATTGCAAATTGAACTTCAATAAAAAGAAATGCGGTAATGATTATAACCAATGGATGAGTTTGTTGGAAATCGATGGGGTTTTTGTGAAAAGGTAGACAGCACAGGGTTCGAGCTGTTAATCAATTAAAATGTAGCATATGTCGATTGGACCTATGTGTATAGGAGTCTTGATATCTAGAATGTAATGATCATTTTTGTTAGATTAAATTTTGAAACACACGTTCGTTTGCTCTGTAAATCTTGCCGTGGCACTAGCCCCCCTCCCACCAGGATGCCCCGCCCACCAAGTGGGACCTCTTGACCGGTCGCCTAGGGGAGTACGGTGCGTCGGACTGGCTATTGTCCTGACAGTTCCTGCCTATCGTCTGTCCGCAGTTTGCCGAGCCTATATCGGGACTTTGGAAACATGTCGCATTCAACAAGCGCATCACCGGTGAATTACACTGTGTCTGGACAGGTTATCGCCAACAAAATATGAACGGCTATAACCACCTGAAAGGTCATATGAGGTCACACGGGCAAAAAAAGGTGGAATGATAGGTGAGGGGAGCCTTAGATGAGGGGAGAAGGGGTTATGACCGTGGGTGAATAGGGGAACTTCTCTGATATTGGTTTTGACCTAGGCTGAAATTGGTAAATGGTTTCTAGAGGGAAGCCATCGATTCTATACCATCCACCTGTTCCTAATGCGTGGTCGTATCCACCGCAATGCAGGTAAGACATAAGAAGACCCGATTAATAAAAGAAGAAGACGAAGAAGCGACAGAAGAAGATGCGGTGAAGAACTGGAGTATAACCTCTGGGTGTTTTTGCCCGTCGGTATAGTGGAGGTAGAGCAGATTGAGTGTATACACCACCGCAGTAGTAATTAACCGGTCTGTTTACGAGGGCAGACGAAGTCAAAAACTTGTTAAGTTTTATTCAATTACTATCGAGTGCTGTGGTCGGGGCTGTGATGGTTTGGAGTTTGAACCAGATAGATCTAAGAGTTTAACGGAAGGAGTATAGTGTCTAGGGAAAAAACGACAAGAAGCATATGCCCGTGCTTTATATGGCTCTGGCGTGTATAGCTTCAGTCTAGAATGTTGGTTTAATTTGTTCTTTGTAGGCAAATGACATAATATCTACATTCCTTATATTATAAGGAATGTAGATCATTCTATTGCACTTAAAGGTAGTATCAAAGATGGTTTTTATAAAAGAAAATACAGATTCATGGGCACAAATATCAAGGTTAATACAGTAGCAGTCATTTATGAAAATGTCAGTCCCATACGGTGCCCACTTTTTGAGAAAACAGTGAAAAACGGCCACAGTATTTCTTAAGTCTTTTCTCTTTTATTTTTGATCTTTTAAAAGAATCAAACAGATTTTCGGTCGTTGTTTTACTATTAATTTCTGGATAAATACACCATTTCAGGCGCAAAAATTTGAACGGTATGTTTCTACCATCACCATCTCCATACCCTGCAAGCTATACGTAAATCTGTGAACATTTCTGTTTTTGTTCCTTACCAAAGTTTGATACTATCTTTAAACGTTGAAGTTCATGAAAGCCTGCTACTCGATCGCGTTGAAGTCGCATACTTCGCAATTCAGCACCCCAGCTGCTAGTAAGGATGATTACCCTCCCAATTTATTTATTTATTATTGATATGTATGTTTGCTGTTTTGCTAATTGTTTAATATTGTTTGGTTCGTTCGGTTTTCATAGAATGATTACTCCATTGAAAAGTGAACAAAGAAAAATTGACTGCAGCGGGATTCGAACCAGCGACATCCAGAATACCGTACCATGCAGTTAAAATTATAGTTGTTTACTTGTTTGTCGGAGCAGAAGGGGGGGGGGGCTCTGAAAATTCACAATGTTAAGCCAGCCGAGCTGTGTTGCCGATTAAGCAACTCTGTATTTCTTTTTTTAATTTCCCAGTACAGTAAAGATTCCCTCATGTTGTGATCCATGAATTGCTTTGTGTCCTCATCTAATATAAATAAACCAATTCCGCCAGTCGAAGTTCATCCCTTCGAAACTAACACAAAAAGTGCTTCATTATTTCTGCTGCAGAATGGCTATGGTAACGATCTTATGATCAGATGATAATTTATAGGTTGGGTAATATGTGTTTGTTTGTACAAAACAACAACAAACAGAAACCATTTTGGAGGATATAGGCCGCCCCGGTCAAACCGTTTAGAGATTAAACCTATACCGAAAGACCTGCGGGCAAATGTTAGTCACTTAACGCTTGGGAAATATTGGATTTATTGATCAATTATCGATTAGGTCCGAACATTAATAAATCTTAAATCCATTTTTAGGCCGCCTGTATCATATACTGTAAAATATTGGAGCAGATCTTTCCCTTAAGAATGTCAAACATATTATACTGAAATGTGGAATTGGTAAGCCACAGGATTATGCCCATTTTTAATAGCACACTGATGAACAGAAAGAATCTACAAAGAAATATTTGCTGAAAATTATTTCCAAACGTCTTGCAAGACGGTGGATACTTCTCGAAAGAAGAGAAAAAAACCTGGACTAATATGAAGCAGAGGGCTTCACGCTTGTTCGGCCAGGTATACCTTTCTCTTCCGATGAAACAATGCCCGTTAAGCAACGAAGCAAGAACCCATTGCCAATACAGTGTGTGCTACGTCATGCTAAGCAACCCTTCACATCCGGGCTTCAATTGGGCGAATCAACCCTTAACAAGCGAGCTTATGTTTGTCAGGACTTGGAGAAGCACTAACCGGGGCAGATCAGCCAATACAGGCCTTTCAACTCAGTTTAGCACCGGACCTATTAGAGCACGCAGGTGTGCTTATAACTGACGTGGGGGTGAACAGAGTTTAGAAGAGACATACAGAGGGAGAGAAGGGGGAATCAGAACTTGAAGTGAAACGGAAGAGCGTTGACAATGCGATCATAAGTGACCCATATCACTGAGAAGGAAACGGATGTCTACTCGAAACTTGCCCGTGAGAGAAAGTGGAAATTGACGTGCAGTGAAGCATGACGGCGTAGACAGAGAAGAGGGGGGACTGATTACTAGACCCCGACTTACTCACTCCAGACTATCAGCCGAGAAAAGAGGGGGGAGGGGTTGAAGGGGGAGGGGTGGCTTGGGACAACATGATGACTTGGATAACAACATGTATATGACGGAACGATTAAGACTTATTAAATTACAAGATTCCCAAAGTTTGTGTCTTGAAAACAAGTTGTGTGTTTTCTACCGTGTTCCAGCATAATGTATTGCCTATTGTTAGTATAATATGAAAACTATAACAAGCTATTTGGTGTGTAGTTTTACATTTATATCATTAGTAAACGTTTTCAATTAGATTTTCAAAAGGGACCAAACTGAAATCTTCGTAGTATCATACTTTGGTAAGAAACCAAAACAGAAATGTTCACAGATTTACGTATAACTTACAGGGTATGAAGATGGTGGTGGTAGAAACATACCGTTAAAATGTTTCCTCCTGAAATGGTGTATTTATCCAGAAATTAGTAAAACAACGACAGAAAATCTTGTTGATCTTTTAAAAGATCAAAAATGAAGAGAGAAAAGACTTAAGAAATACTGTGGCTGTTTTTCACTGTTTTTTCAAAAAGTGGGCACCGTATGGGACTGAAATTTTCACAGATTACTGTTACTGAATCTGTATTTCTTTGATAAAAACCAAAGTTTGACATTACCTTTAAGTTTAGGGAGAGTATTTCCTCTGAACCTCTACTGAACTCATATCCTCAGACTGAATTAACGTACAAGCTTGTTATGTCATATATGGTATCCTAACCAATATCAAATGGATTCTACAGAATAAGCTTTCATTGTTATATCTCGATTGTTTGTTTTCAGTTTTGCCTTTTTTCCAGGCAATGTTTAAGATGTTTTGATTAGTTTTAGGTATAATCCCAAATAAAAACACCAACTTTATTCAAAAATTTTCACAAACGGGCGCGTAGTTTTGAAATTAGACTAAGGCTTATGTTCGATGTAACTCGTGTAAGGAAGCTGATTGGTGCCACATTATTTCATCTTTAAAAGTAAATCTATTTATCCAGTATTTCATAATATAAACAATTAAGAAATAGGGATATGCATGGATGGTTTCGCCGTTTCAATAACTATATTCCAATTCAAAAATGGTGAGTAGTTCATTGTTTCGTTGAGCGCACACTCCCCACAGTTCAAAACCCATTTCACGTCAAAACCTAAATTCCTCGAACACCAGTTACCCTTTTCGTTTGGTGCACACACACACTGGTAATTATTTGTGTATTCGCACTCTTGATTGATGACGTGTCGTGTTTTTTACTCGTGGGACATGCCGTGAATCTAAATTATGAAATAGAACGGGAGAACAATCTGATATTTTACCAGTTAAACCACGGTCTTCTCCCTTTTATATAAGTCGCGTCAGGCAAAGGAGGGTGGGTGAGTATACGAAATGTAGAGCGGACCAGTCAAGCGTGTCTGTGGGTGATCGTTTGCCGGGGAAAGACTCTAGCGGCCCAGGCCTCTGTCACGCTTGGTGAGGCCTTAGTGGAATTCTTGTCGGGCCATCAGTCATCGGGAACCGATGTATCAGACTGATTAAGTTAAGATGTCACTCCCGTAGAGAGAACAGAGAGAGAGCTGTCACTATGCTTAAATCCCGACCGGGCATTGCAAGGCTCCGTCGTGGGGCAAGTTGTGCGTTTCGTCCGGGCGCGACGCGTGCGCGCACGAGTATGAAACGCGCCCAATTAAGTCCCTTACGTCCACCACGCCGTCACTGCATGCAATAATCGTTCTTTGTAGTTGAGTAAAGTGACAAGCCACACAAAAACCAATGCCACCAATGCGCGTAAACTAGAGCCTTCCTATTGGCCTACATATTCTAAAATACCCTTATCTATTACCCCATGAAAACTTTGGTAAAATTCCAACTCGTTTTGATAAATGTCCAACATTCAGAAGCTCTTCTTATCCGTAAACTGAAAGACAAGTTTGTGGTTTGGACTTGGGACAGCATGCGATGACGTCACCTCTAACTATATTTTTGTTCAGCCACACAGCAAATAAAATGACAGATAATAACAAAGACGACAAAGCACTCAACGGCATGCAATCCCGTTGGATTGCATTAAGTTGCCTGTATAAAATAAATACTAATAAATAATAACCTTGTGTGACAAGACCCTAAAATACAAACTAATGCTAAGACGTCGTGGACATCAATAGAAAAAGAAACCTTTAATATTGATAAACTATCTACAAAGGAAATGCCCCAGTCCATACCGGACTTAATACATACAGTTGTTCAACCACTCTTCGGAGAATACGAAGAAGTAAAAAAAAAAAACATTCTCATCAAAACTGGATAGACGCAGGAAAGAGACTTAGTGAGCATTGCTAGTTTGACACCCGCTACTGTCCATTAACGCATCACCCTTGCCTATTACCCTCCGTTTATTCTTACATCTAGAAGAAGAAAAAAACCAGCCACCAGCTACCTCATCAAAAGGACCGCCGTAACATCTTGCTTTCCTCCTCTCCTTTGCACGAGGGGGGAAAAGAAAATGACTCGGGATTCCTTTGAGATATACACGGCAGCGTGGTGCTTGGTTATCTGCCGATGTCCGTCCGGTGAGTTGGTCTCATCCATCAACCGATGCCTTAAACGAACGCGCTCGGCGGCGACAAGTATAGATACGAAGGGGGGCAAACTATACGGTGGTTGTTGGAGGCTGGGGTGAGACGGCGAGTTAGGGAAAACGTGTTAACCAAACGCCCACGATCCAAGTGCGATGTCTCGGGACGGCCGCGGTACGGGCGGCCAGGGATCGGGGAGGGATGGAACGGGTTGACAGATTGCAACGACTGCGTGGAGATACCAGGCTCGGATGCAGAAGAGGAGACTTATATTCCAGGATTGAGAGCTGTTATCATACCAGGGATGGATATTCTGACCAATGTTTGTTAACACAGAGCCTCGATACATTCGATACATTCCTATTGCAATTACAATCTTAATCTTTCCCCTAATGAACAACAAAATGACGAAGAGGACATTTTACATCGTACATCCTCCTATCTACCACGATCATTGTCGTGAGATAGAAATGCTTAATGATACTTAAAATTCAGCGAAAACGTTTGCCGCAAGGTTGAAGCAAAACCTCCCATCAACACAGAGCCCATGGCATATAGAAGCCCATAGGAGCGAAAATTCAAAACGACCAAAATCAAACTGCTACTTACCACATTAATTCAAATAAATGAACAAAATGACTATGCGCTCTCATTTGAGAGTTAGATCCGTTACTACATGTGCATTAGAATGGATACTGATATAGACGTTTCGAGCAAACATGGCGGCCTTTTTACAGGAAGGCCTTCCCTTCTTAGATGTTGAGCAGGAGAGCTGAATTGCAGAGCACTGACAAAGGACGGTTTGCGTCAATGATATGCCATCTTCCTTCCTTCATTCTCGATCTTGATTTGAAAATTAATCTCCGTGATAATTCAGACAGAGAGACAATCAGTAAAAAAAAAAAAAAAAGAACAAATTCCGAGCGAGGTTATCGAATGGATACGCTTATGAAATAGGAATGGAAACACACTGACATTTCAGGATTAATTTATCGAGCTGGAAAGTAATCCAGAAAAAATCCAATACGAGACAGTACAGGAGATAATTGAACTAAATGAAGAGAGATTAACATAATCCGATAATCTCAATTATCCAGCAACCATAACACTAGCACTGTACTCCTTCGAGTAACAAAAAATAAAAAGATATAAATAAAAATAAAATTATATAACACGAAAATAAGTGATTGAAAAGTGAACACATTTTTTCTTTGTTCACTTTTCAATGACTTAAAAACTCAGTCAGTTTCCCTTGTGGTTATTTCACGAATAAACGAAAATAAGTGGGAAGATAAAAACTTCTGAGATTTGGATGGAAAGGAAATTCGCTCATTCTGCAAATTTGACATTTTAGAATATCAATCTTGTCCAGTGGGCCTAAGGATTTTAAAAATTTCCTTTTTATATCTAGAAGATATAGATGTTCGGTTTGATTGCACTCCGCGCTGCAAATAAACAACAAGTATAGGCCTATACAGCTTCCGAGGTATCTCAGCCAAATTCCTATAATCCTGCTCAAATATTGATAATTTCATGACAAGGAAATGTCATCATAATTATCTTATATCAATCAATATGCTGGGAAATAACCGTTAAGAAAAAATTTTAAGACAGCACAAAACGTGATTTAAAAAAACACAAATTCGACATTCAACTCCGGCTTGTGATGAAGTGAAACTATACGACAAGATTTCACATGAAAAATGTTTTTCCCACTTGCACTTAACTTAACTGAAGGCTAAAAAGTTAATTGGCTAATTAAATATTAGGCTTACACTCTGGGATGTCTTTACAAAAGTTTGAATTATTGGGACTATTGAGGGCTGTGGGTAGCGGTCCATTTCCATTGTTCTCTCCGTTCCAAGAACAACACAATGTACCAGTAAAAATTACTATCCCACTAGTTTGCTTCTATATAAAAAAATATGTAAACAAATCGGCCTTTTCTTTCTCTTTTATAATTTCATTTCAAATTCTGTGCATTTCTTTTCCTACTTTAATCACCACTTTATACTATTATTTTCATTGAAGACAGAAAAGCGAATACGTATAGATCAGAAGTTGAAAAACAGCGGCTTTAGATGAGCTTGACGATTGCATATAGGTACAGTGCACCAAGAGAAGTATAGAATAGACTACAACAAATGTCGCGATATTTTACAGTTATACCCTAAAATCAGTGATATGAGACGCTTCTTTCATTGGATATAACCCAGTATGTTTGTTCTGGTTTCATTGTCTAGGTGTAGGATTATTATTTTGTTTGTTTGTTTTCTTTTGGTGTAATATAGTAAGTTTGTATCATGTCTCATGTAATTATCCCAATTTGTGCACAGTTATTTACAAACAAGATACATTGATAGAACAATCTGTGGTATAATAAACCTACTAAAGTACTAGCTTTGTTTCTAAATCTGTGTCGAATACTGCAATATAAGTGTATACATGTGTGCTTAGAAAGAGAACTAGGGGTCGATTTCACGAAGCCCTACGATCGATCGTAACTCGAGTTACGAAGGATAACCCATCGTATCCTACGTAAGGATTCAATCCATCATAAGTCTTACGATTGATAGTAAGTTACGATGAGTTTGGTAAAATTGACCCCTGCTGTGCCATACAAAGACTTTTTTAACCAGAAGATTTAAAAGAAGGAAAGAAAGTCTGATTACAGGCGTTTAATGGGATTTCTAGCAAAGTTTTTTAGAAATGTTGCGGATCTGGCCTCGCCTCAAGTGCAAGAAAACACAAACAAACACAAATGTCCAATGGCCGGCCATTAGAAATAATTTGACCAGGGGAATAACAAGAAGAATTAGTAGCAGTTTGGGCGGGAAAACACGAGGATCAATCTTCAAGAAGAAGAGAAGAAGAAGAAGAAATAAATCAGAGGTGAATTTTACTGGTTCAATCACGATTCACCTTCAGCCCAATGGCAACCCGCTCTGGACATTGCTCCAATCAGATGCCCTTGTATGGTGAGAGGGATGAAAAGAAGAAAGAAAAAAAGAAAACTAGAAATATCTCTGCTAATCATACACAATCCTCGAGCAATATCTGTCCAGCACTTTTCTCTCAAGCCCCACAAAATAGAACAAATAAATGCGCTGGATACACGAAGGTGTTGTTGCGAGAACGTAGTATAGTAGCGAGATGCGAGCTAGTTGCTCACGGTTGGCGAGGGGCGAAACAGCTCGCCGTGGCGGGGGGAGCTCCGCAGGGCGATCTGGTACGATCCGCGATGGCACAGCGGTGGTGCGGGGTTTGAGTTTTTTTCTTGCCGCGCGCTAGCTAGCGGTGTGCGGAGAAGGATAGAAGGGGGGAAAGAAATAAAACCAAACTATCTCCTTGGAGCAACTTTCTCTTGCGTTTTGCTACGGACCTACAGCGATAATTTGTCCGTCTTTCTTCGCCAAACAAATCCCGCAGCATTTGTTTACTCCAGACTGCTTCGGATATCCCCCAGCTTGTGACCTTAAGCTGCTGTGTTCGTCATTAGCATGTGATGACCGTTGGTTTGTCCCAAACATACATCGCTATATCTAAGAATACATCCATTTTACAGCGCGTTTCTTCTGTGTACATACACCAAGGTAGATCGTAGATAATACAACAGCAAAATGACAAACATAACAAAAATCAACTTGTAAAACAAAACATAACAAAACAAAGCAGAAGAACAAAACAAAAACGAAATGAACTGCATGACCAACCTGATCCTCGAAAAATAAAGTCAAAATATTTTGGGACATATATTCAAAGTATAATGATACAGAGTCATTTGTCGCGCGATAACGCAAGCACGTTTTTTTTTCCTTAAACGGATTGCTTGATCGTTTTAACAACTACGAATTTCCAGAGAAGGTTATGTTCGATGATTTCGTAGATTTAACTATAACTTGGCCAATATGTCAGTGAAATGTCATTGAAATGATGTCGCCAAAGATATTGACCTTTGCATTTGTGTCATTGTCATGATAGTTTTCGTGCTTATTGTCGTCTGTACCGACATCCTTTAATTTTCTTTTTACATCGTTTGCTCCATTATTGTCAGTTATCTTTTTTTTTGGTCATTGTCATCTTCGTGTCATTATTTACCATGGACATTTAATTGTCACTGCTGTGATGATACTTCTTCATACCATTAGGACCTACATGTGTGTCATCGTCAAAGCAACCTCTGGTATTAAGTGACTGTTTTGTCATCGGCCCCATCGTCACCATCGATAATGTAATTTTCAACGACTTGTCATCACAGTCGTCGTTGATGTTATGAATTTCACAGACGTCACATTTGTCATTAACACGAGGTCACTGTCATCGGTGCCTTCATCTTAAAGCATAATCTAGTATCATATACATAAAGCGCCAACTTCGTCACTGACATTTCGATCGTCATCGCCATGATCGATAGTCACTGTTAATGTTACCATCGTGGGTGCCACCACCTTTGTCATGTCAACGACATCATTCTATGTCACAGTCGTTATGTTCGGCATCGCTATGATGTCACTGTCATTGTTTTGCCGCTGATGTCACTATCACAGCCGTCGTTGTCTTCATCATAACTGATCTAACTGCGACAACGACAGCGACAATCGGCAATGCGACGCGATGTATGAACTCCATGACCTCTGTTTCTGAGCGTGCTCCATACTTTGGAAGTTGGAGAGAGAGAAGGGGGAGGGGGAGAAATTCAACATTGAATTTTTCATGCGTAGATTGAGCACAATAATGCAGTTCTTGATTCCACAGATATTATCAGAAACCAAGTAATGAAATCGCACCCTGTTTTGTATAATTTACAATATTGCTAAAGGGCTTTGCGTGCTTAACCACTGTGAAATGATTAGGGGTTAGGACCAGTGAGTGACCGCAAACTCTATTATTTATCAGGACATTTCCGCACACCACAATCAAAACACAAATCCAATATTCTTTATATTAAGAAAGAAAAAAAGGCCAGCGAAGTAATACGGAATATAAACTCTGGTCGCGGCATCAAATATGAATCACAGTTAGATATGAATAACGGTAAATTGATTGGGTTATTATATGGACTTGGATCACAGGCTCGCTAATGCCATATTCCCATCGTGATTACTTTTTTTTTCATCAAGTTTGGAGAAACAGCTTAGGAGGGCTTTATTGATTTTAGTTTTTCATTTTTTTTAATTTGGTACGGCTTGGAATGAGCAAAACTGGAGGCATTGCTGTGTTTTTATAAACAAGAAGCAATAATTGGATGATATAAGCATGGTCAGTGGCAGGCCGATGAAATGGTGTTGGTTGTTTTTTCGGTCTGTTTTAGGTTTTGAATTGTATATACAGCAGGTGTTCCTTAAAAGGTTATACTTTTGGTTTGTTTTGGCAAAAATATCAAGGAAAATACAGTAACAGTCACCTGTGAAAATACACAGTTCCATACGGTGCCCAATTTGGGGGGAAAACAGTGAAAAACGGCCAAGGTGTTTCTTACATCTTTTGACCGTTATTTTTGATCTTCCAAAGATGTTTTAGGTCATCGGTTTTACTCTTTTCTGGATAATTACTGCATTTCAGGAAGAGCTGTTTTCTACCATCACTTTCTTTATACCATGTTAGTTGTAATCATGAGTAGATATGAGGAGATTTCTGTCGATCTGCTGTCAAACTATGTTTACAGTCTTGTGCTATTAATTTTCATTTTAGAGCTTTGATTTGCAATCATCTGTAGCAGCATACTTGCTGTCCACATTGTTGACAGAGTGAGTAAATTAATATTAATAAAAAACATCAATTAACATAATTGTACCAAGCAAGTTCATTTTTGTGAATATTAAGAACCTTACAGAATTCTTTTGTGACTTTTAATCCTGGGGAAAGGTTGCATAAATTTAAGGAAATCAGCTTCTTCTAGCTCACTTCGAATTTTCTGAAGATGTTTTAAGGGAAGGTCGCACGGATAGAGAATTCCTAACAATAGTCTATGGTCCGAGCTCTCAATGACAACCTCCATCCAATCCCTGCCATCGTTTCCTTC